>CM062826.1:19335222-19835544 GCA_031772345.1 Himalopsyche anomala | reverse complement strand
CGAAATTGGAAAACGAGGTTTGGAGATAATCCGAGAAAAAAGTATACCAAATCGAGGATTTTAAATTCATGGGTGAGCTAAAAAAAACGAGCTTCTGTGACAACCTGGGGAAAAAGTATACCAAATTGAGGAATTCAAATTCTTCGGTGAGCTAAAAAAAAAACGAGCTATGGAGATAATCTGAGGAAAAAGTATAGGGAATTGAGAATTTCAAATTCCTCGGTGAGCTAATCCCAATCCGGAAAAAGGCTCCGGGATTGGATACCCTATGGCCAATGTCATAATATTGTTTTCTTAGTAAAACGTGTTTTCTTTTGTTAATCATAATATGAGGTAACAGTTGACATTAATAAATCACTGAGACAGACATGTAACGCCCCGTGGTACGTGCGAAACTCGCTGCTTCACAGAGACTTGAAAATACCTACCATCCGCGAGTTCGTTCGTGAAATATCACAAAAGTTTCACAGCGAGGTAGGAAAACATTTTAACCCAACGATCTCTGATCTCCACAAATATGACGAGACACTGCCTGAGAATCGTTTTAGACCCAGAGCAGTCCTGATTGACGACCCTCGATAGATCTTATGTCGTCTAAAATTGTCAATTTTAGAACGAACTTAGCATCACGAAAATGACTCTCTTTGTTTAAAAACAATTTGTGTACTGTATGTGTGTATGTATGTATGCGCATGTGTGTGTACATGTACGGATATAGTATGGAGGAAGCATATGGAATGTGATTTGCAAAATAATGCATATGGAGTTCCCGTGAACTTCTTATCTCTGTAGTGATCGCGCCCTTCCGTCTGCAAACGACGGTAAGGGGATGCAATTTACAATTTTTCAAAATCTTTATCGATGAAGGAGACTGGAAGAACCTTGGCGAAGCTCCATAAATTTGATATAAAAAAAAAAAACTGATTTATTAAATTATCTTTCTGGTTGGAAACACGCAAATAGCAAACAAGCAAATATTTCAATGTCATAAATCACTTGAAATAATCCCAAGGACGATAATTAAAATAATGTCGTACACCAGGCACCGAGCAAACCGTGGCCGCCGCGTATTCTTCTGCGACCCGCGAGCAATATTATATTTCTGAAAAAGATTCACGTTTTTATCTTTCAACGCATTTTTAAATAAAGATTGAAAATAAATGAAATAATCGTTATTTTTGGATCAACCTATATATGTGAACAAACATTTTCAATCATGAACCTCAATAAAAACTCTTACGATCAAACATCACCGATGAAAATTGACAAGCAGTTTTAAGAATCTCATATACAAAATTAACACCAGAATTTAAAAAAATGTTAAAATACGTAAAACAGTTCCATTCCTCTCATTAGATTTTTTTTTCATGATAATAAATAGTGTACATATAAAAATGGAATTTTACCTGCGGCCCGCCGCTCATTTTGAATTCCTGAATTTGGCCTTTCATCCAAAAAGTTTGCCCCCCCCCTGTCGTACACAATCAACTTGATTAAAATAAATGGCAAGAAGCTAATGTCTTAATTATTATGTTATTATTTGGTATCAACTATTGATTTGGCCATAATTTAAAATCAGGATCTTTCAATCGATAGAAAGATATCAGTTATTAGTAAGTTACTAAAATAAAGAGCTTACTTATTAATCTGTCATGTTTAATAATGTAAATGTCAAAACCATTAATTACAAATATTAAATGTTCTATTTTTCCTCCAAGCACCTCTTTCATGTGACGCGTTGCTTACGATTTTCTATGGCTATGAAGTGTACAGTCGGGAAAAATCTAGAAAATGGCTTCATAATTTTCAATTACGTTTTTTCAGGACGTTTTTCTTGAATAAACTCCCTTTTGTCGTAAATTATGAATTATGACGTCTTAATTAGAAATGCCTCGCTACCTTTCTGCCACTTTTTAAATAACGAAAGCTTTGATAGTTTTACGGCAGGGACTTGGCATCGCGAATGAGAATCATTTGTCATATTACATTTCTGCTACTTACATTAAATCTTATCTGAAATTTAAGAATTTCATGGATTTTTTCTTGTTAAAACAATGGAAAACTATTTGAAGAGATTAATCATTTATATATTAATACTCGATAATGTCCGAATGATTGCATGATTGTCCGCGATTTCCCCTCCCCCTGCCCCTTCCCCCTCCCACCTCATCAGCTCCGCTGACGCAATATTTTATTCATACTAAAGACATATTTTCCCAATACACTGTTTATTATTTGACGATACAAATCAAATCAGTGAAATTTCTCATACAAAAAAACGCCGCGACCGTGGATCGAACACAGAACTCTGGATTACCAGTCGAGCTCTCTATCAACTGAGCTAACGTCATAAATATCAAGGCGATAAAAATACATTATATAAATCAAGCATTTGAAAATGGAACGATATTTGTGATTCACAAACTGACTTCGATTGTTTTTATTCAAGATTGTGACGTCTGTCAAATATGAATGTGGTTTATTTTACATAATATAGTTTCGACAGTTAAATGCAAATATTCCATGTGTGTCATATGTATGCTGACGGCTATTAAATATTTTACGTTTTAACAGAGGGTATTTAGAATTTATCCCGATAATTTAAAAATTTTGTATCTTTTGTTTTAAATAACGAGTAAACGAGTCTATGCTTTGGACAAGGTAAATTTATGCTCAAATAGTAATATAAATAAAGTAAGCGAAATAGTTTGATAGATTGGGGTCAACGAGATTAAAATACGGCAAAGTGAGCCAAGTTAGGATGATGGGAAAAAGTGAACTGAACCCACCCTTTTTATTGCATAATTTCAATCATTTTTTCTCTAAAATACATTGTTTATGCTTTCGATGGATTCGTCGGTATCTTTGTGGAAGTTCATTTGAATATAAAATAAAAAATAACTTAGATTATTCCACGTATTGTGCTACAAACTGTGACACGTGTTTCGCCTCTTTCAGAGGCATCCTCAGACAGACTTACTTTTACTTACTGAAAGTAAGTCTGTCTGAGGATGCCTCTGAAATAGGCGAAACACGTGTCACAGTTTGTAGCACAATACGTGGAATAATCTAAGTTATTTTGTATTACTTTTTTATGCTTATTTATTGAAAAAACTTTCACATAAAATTAAAAGTTGATGACAGTTCCCACAAAAAATAATTGAAAACGTAATTGCACTTAAAAGTCAAATGGAAAAGTTTCACCATTTTTATGTTTGGTTCCCTTAAAGACTCATATATTCCTAAAAATAAGCTCCGTTTGGCGAATTAGTGAAGTTAATTTATTCTGATTAATTTGATAAATATGCATTTGATTGTAACATGGAAAATTGATAATTTTGTTTTGATAAAATGTGCAATTAATTTATACCATTTTGCATGTGAAAAATGATTATTAGCAAACTTAAACATTATTTCAAAAATTAAGTAATTTACAATTTAAAACTGCAGGGCTGTCGATATATGCGCCGAGGTCGATTTATGCTACTATGAAAAATGATTGTTAGCAAACTTGAACATTATTCCAAAGATTTAATATTTTACGAAATTTCTGTCACTACGAAAAAAATTGTCAGCAAACTTAAACATTATTCCAAAAATTAGGTAATTTACGAGGTATATTTCTGCTAATAGGAAAACTAATTGTTAGCAAACTCAACATTATTCCAAAAATTAAATAATTTACAATTTAAATACTACAGGGCATGCTGTCGATATATGCCCCGAGATATATTTATTTTATTTTTAGAATTTCTGGCTTATTCAATAAATAGGTTTGTAATTTTCTGACTTCTTAAAAATGCAACAAAAATCCCCCCGTTGAGGTCAACGGGCTTACAGCTAGTCTATATATTAATACTCGACTAGCTGTAAGCCCGTTGACCTCAACGGGGGGATTTTTGTTGCATTTTTAAGTAGTCAGAAAATTACAAACCTATTTATTGAATAAGCCAGAGATTCTAAAAATAAAATAAATATATCGGGGCGTATATCGACAGCCCTGCCCTGTAGTATTTAAATTGTAAATTATTTAATTTTTGGAATAATGTTAAGTTTGCTAGCAATTATTTTTCCTATTAGCAGAAATAGACCTCGTAAATTACCTAATTTTTGGAATAATGTTTATGTTTGCTAACAACTATTTTTCGAAGTAGCAGAAATTTCGTAAATTATTATATCTTTGGAATAATGTTCAAGTTTGCTAACAATCATTTTTCATAGTAGCATAAATCGATCTCGGCGCATATATCGACAGCCCTGCAGTTTTTAAATTGTAAATTATTAAATTTTTGGAATAATGTTCAAGGTTGCTAACAATCATTTTTCGTAGTATATATATTTTATTCAACTAATTTTCAAGTATGCTAACAAAAATATTTCGTAGAAAAAGAATAAGACCCGAGGACATCAGTACGCACACATTTGTGAATTGTGAATTGTTAATTGTGATTTGTGAAAAGTGATTATTTTATCGACTATTAATATATAGATTTTGGAATTTTTAGAATAATCTAATATTCTAATTTTTAGAATAATTTAATATCTATTGAACTTTTTTTTCACTTCAATGGAATGTGAGAAAAAAGTCGGAAAATAAATGGGCAAAGAATTAAATTATATTTATATAAAAAATGCAATTTTCACATGCAAAATATTATAAATTAATTGGACATTTTATCAAAACAAAATTATCAAAATTTTGACTTATTCTCCAAATAGAACTTGTTTTTTAGAATATATATAATGATTTTTACTGATGTTATTTTACTAATCATACTGAAACTATGCTTTCGCCAACAACTAACTATACCACGTATGTATCTAGATTAAAAACAAATCTTGAAATAATTGCGTCTTATATTTATTTTTTGAAAAACTTATTTGGCTAGTCAATCGGATTTTGTTATTTTGATAGCATTTATTTTCATACGATCAAGATGTAATGTGATTTAAAAAGAAAGTTTTCAAAAAAAAAAAATGTTATAAACCAAAAAAAAACGCTCAGGACATCCTCAGACAGACTTACTTTCAGTAAGTAAAAGTAAGTCTGTCTGAGGATGCCTCTGAAAGAGGCGAAACACGTGTCACAGTTTGTAGCACAATACGTGGAATAATCTAAGTTATTTTTTATTTTATATTCAAATGAACTTCCAAAAAGTTACCGACGAATCCATCGAAAGCATAAACAATGTATTTTAGAGAAAAAATGATTGAAATTATGCAATAAAAAGGGTGGGTTCAGTTCACTTTTTCCCATCATCCTAACTTGCCTCACTTTGCCGTATTTTAATCTCGTTGACCCCAATCTATCAAACTATTTCGCTTACTTTATTTATATTACTATTTGAGCATAAATTTACCTTGTCATTCATTATTTGACAATATTCCATTTTTGAATCTTTGACAATCGAAGTCAGTAGGAATCGCAAATATCGTTCCATTTTCAAATTTTTATTTTAAATACACTATTTTTATCGCCTTGATATTTATGACGTTAGCTCAGTTGATAGAGAGCTCGACTGGTAATCCAGAGTTCTGTGTTCGATCCACGGTCGCGGCGTTTTTTTGTATGAAATTTTTTCAGCTATTTGATTTGTTTCGTCAAATAATAAACAGTGTATTTGGAAAATATGTCTTTAGTATGAATAAAAAAAATAATTAATTGTGACAGCGGAGCAGGATTGGGGGGGGGGAGGAGGACCGTCTTTCTTGACGTCATCGAAAAGGCGAAATCGCGACCATATACAAACGAAAAAAGTATGTATTTGGTATGAATAAAAAAATGGTGACAGCGGGGCTGGGGCGGAGGAGGGGGACGGAAAATCGCGGACAATCATTCAGACGGACGGACATTATCGAGTATTAATATATAGATATTAATACTCGATAATGTCCGAATGATTGCATGATTGTCCGCGATTTCCCCTCCCCCTGCCCCTTCCCCCACCCTCCTCACCAGCTCCGCTGACGCAATATTTTTATTCATACTAAAGACATATTTTCCCAATACACTGTTTATTATTTGACGAAACAAATCGCTGAAAAAATTTCATACAAAAAAACGCCGCGACCGTGGATCGAACACAGAACTCTGGATTACCAGTCGAGCTCTCTATCAACTGAGCTAACGTCATAAATATCAAGGCGATAAAAATACATTATATAAATCAAGCATTTGAAAATGGAACGATATTTGTGATTCACAAACTGACTTCGATTGTTTTTATTCAAGATTGTGACGTCTGTCAAATATGAATGTGGTATATTTTACATAATATAGTTTCGACAGTTAAATGCAAATATTCCATGTGTGTCATATGCTGACGGCTATTAAATATTTTACTTTTTAACAGAGGGTATTTAGAATTTATCCCGATAATTTTAAAGTTTTGTATCTTTTGTTTTAAATAACGAGTAAACGAGTCTATGCTTTGGACAAGGTAAATTTATGCTCAAATAGTAATATAAATAAAGTAAGCGAAATAGTTTGATAGATTGGGGACAACGAGATTAAAATACGGAAAGTGAGCCAAGTTAGGATGATGGGAAAAAGTGAACTGAACCCACCCTTTTTATTGCATAATTTAAATCATTTTTTCTCTAAAATACATTGTTTATGCTTTCGATGGATTCGTCGGTAACTTTGTGGAAGTTCATTTGAATATAAAATAAAAAATAACTTAGATTATTCCACGTATTGTGCTACAAACTGTGACACATGTTTCGCCTTTTTCAGAGGCATCCTCAGACAGACTTACTTTTACTTACTGAAAGTAAGTCTGTCTGAGGATGCCTCTGAAATAGGCGAAACACGTGTCACAGTTTGTAGCACAATACGTGGAATAATCTAAGTTATTTCGTATTACTTTTTTATGCTTATTTATTGAAAAAACTTTCACATAAAATTAAAAGTTGATGACAGTTCCCACAAAAAAAATTGAAAACGTAATTGCACTTAAAAGTCAAATGGAAAAGTTTCACCATTTTTATGTTTGGTTCCCTTAAAGACTCATATATTCCTAAAAATAAGCTCCGTTTGGCGAATTAGTGAAGTTAATTTATTCTTATTAATTTGATAAATATGCATTTGATTGTAACATGGAAAATTGATAATTTTGTTTTGATAAAATGTGCAATTAATTTATACCATTTTGCATGTGAAAAATGATTATTAGCAAACTTAAACATTATTTCAAAAATTAAGTAATTTACAATTTAAAACTGCAGGGCTGTCGATATATGCGCCGAGGTCGATTTATGCTACTATGAAAAATGATTGTTAGCAAACTTGAACATTATTCCAAAGATTTAATATTTTACGAAATTTCTGTCACTACGAAAAAAATTGTTAGCAAACTTAAACATTATTCCAAAAATTAGGTAATTTACGAGGTATATTTCTGCTAATAGGAAAAATAATTGTTAGCAAACTCAACATTATTCCAAAAATTAAATAATTTACAATTTAAATACAACAGGGCATGCTGTCGATATATGCCCCGAGATATATTTATTTTATTTTTAGAATTTCTGGCTTATTCAATAAATAGGTTTGTAATTTTCTGACTTCTTAAAAATGCAACAAAAATCCCCCCGTTGAGGTCAACGGGCTTACAGCTAGTATGTATTTAATGGTTCCATGAAAAAACAGAACATGCATATCAATAGAATATGTATATCAAATACTTATATACCTATCTATTACCGCTTATTAATTTTTATTAATGCTGCCATAAAATAAAATAAATTATTAATCTATTCCAGTAAACATTTTTGTAATAGAAACATTACCCTGCAACTACCTTTTCCGGTCTGACATTCTTCGACACGGTGAGATACTCATGTTATTTTTCATAAATCGTTTTCAATCTTCATCTTTCGAAATACTTTTCGCATATTTTGAATCATTACAAAGATTTTTAAGATTTACTCAACTGAAATTAATTAATATTTACAGGTCAGGATGGGACGTCGACCCGCGAGATGGTAAGCTTAAGTTGTCAAAAATATTTACTTGACAAAATAGTTTCAGTGTTTTCATTTATGAATTCGAGTGTTGTGGATATCGATATTTTGTTTAATCTTTCAGTTATCGCTACTGCAAGAACAAACCGTACCCTAAATCACGGTTTTGCCGTGGTGTCCCCGATGCCAAGATTCGTATTTTCGACTTGGGTAAGAAGAAAGCCTCTGTCGAAGATTTCCCACTATGCGTACATATGGTCTCCGATGAATACGAGCAGCTTAGCTCCGAAGCCCTGGAGGCTGGACGTATTTGCTGCAATAAATATTTGGTGAAAAATTGTGGCAAAGACCAATTCCACATCCGCATGAGACTTCATCCTTTCCATGTCATCAGAATTAATAAAATGTTATCGTGCGCTGGAGCTGATAGGTATGTACATTCATATATTTGTATGGCTGCAGTGTTTGTTTTGCAATACTAGTGCAAGTGTCCTTGCTACCGATACTTTCGTTGCCTTGTGGTATAGATATGTTCAGCCAAAATATGCATTGTAATGCATATCATTCATGTAATCACGAGAGTGCTGTATCATCCATTTAAATGGATGATTGACATCATTTCAGCCATTTAAATTAAATACTAAGTAGATGACGAGATTAAATTAAAAATCTATTATCAACAATGTATCACTTCTGTTATTTATACGTAGCAGTGATTATTTCTCAAAACAGGAATACTTATTTCAACAATACTATATTGACTGGAAAGGAAAAAGGATGTAATCCACAGGTTTTTTTTTCAATAATCACAATGTATATGACCTAATAAACTTTCTATCAAAAGGATACAAGCTGCAAATGCCGCATTAGTGTCTAAATTTAGCTTTTAAGTTTGAAAAAGTTGACCTTGTAAAAAGTTAAAACCAAGAAAAAAGACTGAAATAAAGGTTCTTCCCAGACAAGTTCTTTAATTAATATTAGATCATGTCAATTTAACACCAGTTTTTAAGTCTCCGTGCACTTCAAGGTTGTTTAATATTCATATTTTGCTTATGGCCAAAAATCATCAAAACACGTTTTTTGCGCCTCCTGTAAAATTTGATATCTGTAGGCTACGTCCTTTTTCCTATACACAGTCTATATATTAAGTATAACATTTTTCTAAGTGTCGATTGTATGAAAACTAGAATTGTAGATTGTTGAGTTGGCAGATTTACCTCGAAATTATTCAGAAAACTAAATTTCTAGACATTGGAAAAAAATATATTGGTAATCTAGGGAATTCTTCTCAAATGTGAATTGTTAACCACTTTCTGAATGATTGTTTGATTCAATATTTTAGGCTCCAGACTGGAATGAGAGGTGCGTTTGGTAAACCCCAAGGTACCGTTGCCCGAGTTCATATTGGCCAGCCCATCATGTCGGTGCGTTCTAGCGACAGATACAAGCCCGCCGTCATTGAAGCTTTGAGGCGTGCCAAGTTCAAGTTCCCCGGTCGCCAAAAGGTACTTCATGGAACTTACCTAACTACGGAATTGTATAATTAGTTCTATTTAATTATTTTACATCCCTAACGTAATCAGAATTTTTATAAATTTAGATTTTAATAGTTTTAAGAGTGCATCTGTATTGTCTGACAGTGTGAGATTTAAACTTTTAATATTACTTGGTCTAGTACTGTACCTATTATTTCATTTATATTCCTCGTCTTTCATGGATTTTTGCAAACAATCTAAATACTCATCAACAATATTCCCTCTAAGCAGTGTGGCCGCGCAACAGTTTGAAGGCCCCCGCGCACTCATTCCGGGTTGGCGCATACTCCAAGACAACTACTTAATTAATATTTGATTGGCCCACGCAGTCTTTGAAATTTCCGCGCAGTTAACCTCTTGTCTTAGGGAGCATTGCTCATCAATTATTTGATACGATATTTGGAACGTACAGTTTGATGAAATATGTTATTAACATAATCGGAAATGTAAATACAATGTTTAGGTCAATTGATCACAGTAGATTTTCCATCTACAGAGGCTTTGTAGGAAGACCTCTATCTGCTGGTGTATTAATTTCTGTTTTATCACATTTAATTTTGAAGTTCTATCAAGCACCTTCTGAAAAAATCTTAAATTATATTATTGCATTTGAATTGAAACGTCTTATTGAAAACTGCACGATAAAATTTTATTGGTTATCCCATTTGAAGATGTGTACTCAATCCTTGTTTTTTTTTCTCTTTAGATCTACATCTCAAAGAAGTGGGGATTCACCAAATACGAGCGTGAAGTGTACGAGCAACTTCGGGATGACAACCGTTTGGCTCAAGATGGATGCAACGTCAAGTACCGCCCTGAACACGGTCCCTTGACTAACTGGAAGAAATGGCAACATGAACTTCTTGACGTTGTATAAAGTTCTTTTTAAATAAAATCCGCATATTTCTGAACTGAACATGTTTTATTTTTTCAATTTTTATGAAATTAGTGTGCTGTACACATGGGATATCGTATGCAGTTAAGTGGTTACAAATGCCATAAAATGCAAAAAAGGTGTGTAAGTGCTCTTCCTCGTATTATAGAACAATTACCCTTAGTTTTAAAATAAGATAAAACTTTTACCACGTTTCGTTTGGACACATTTTCTCATCTAGCACTATGATGCCATGATGGCTATTTTTATATTGAAAATCATAGAGCTCAATTATTTCATCCCCTTGAATTCTGTGCAAAATACAGTGTATTCCCATTTAAAAGTTATCTTTTAAATGGCATTGCATCGAAATTCACCAAATTTTTTTTAAGTCACTCAAGAAAAGACTTGATTGATTACCCACAAAAAAAGGTTTTACTTTATGGGGACTATCCGATCACTAGGAAAAAAAAATCTTACCTTTATAACAGTAGTTTCCAAACTTATGTGACTGCACCTGCAAATTTGCAAATCACTACTCTAGAATCAAATCGTGGCTTGATTTTATATTCTTTCTGCAAACAAGACACTTTCCTTTTGGTCTGAAATACGAGCTAGCTCTTATTATCTGGAGAGGGGTTACTTTTTAAGTACAATAAGTAGATTTATATATTTTCGTTAAATATTTATTTGTTTATAGGAATTTTACATTTTAAATTTCAGACATGTCACCTTCTGGAACATCATAACATCAAATTCTGAATTCTGTTCTGATTTTCCTCCAAATCTATTTCCTGTTAAATCATTGGTCCGAATCTCATGTCCTGCAATATAGCTATCCTTAAATGAGTATTACTTGTCTAAGTAGCCTGTTCGTAGTGCATTGGAAACACAACTGTCAGTTATTTTGTCCCGTGAATTCTTCACCCAATTCACAATTTTTTGTAGGCCAGGCTTTACAAAATTTCCACATTTATTTCTCACCATTCTGTTTTCAATGTATTCATTAATTTCCATGCGCAAATAATTCTGGAATGGCTTGTTTGTTACGAAATCAAGTGTCTGGAGTTAGGCAGCCATTCCCGCTGGAATCATTATCTGATCAATCCTCTCAGCAAGGAAGTTTTTCATGTCTTTAGTGTGGTGAGTACTGGCTGAATCCCAAATTAGTAAACCTCTTTGGCGACCCCTAAACAGAGGTGGCAGAATAAAATTGACCCACTTTCTTATAACTGCTTGGGTGAACCAATCTTTTTCACTTTCACAAGGACACAAATTTTTGAAATGCATTCAATCTTGTCATTCTTACCCTTGGTGATGATTAACGGTGAGGCTTTCTTGCCATCCAGACGAATCGCCAAAATACAGGTAACACATGCCACATTTTGGCGTTCACATTATTTTAGCTAGGGCTTATATTCCAAAGAATCTTAAAAATTACGCTAGGGCTTATTTTCGGAGGATGTCTTATTTTCGGAAAAAGACGGTAGTAAGGCGTGATGTGCAGATGTGGCGAGGCTCTACCACATGGCACATTAAAACCAAAGGCTTGGAGCGGAGCATGAAAAATTTGTAGGACTGCTATTTTTAATATTTTTCTTCAAATTCTACATATAATAATTCTCATCAATTTATCAAAAACAGAATATTTATGGTGTGGTGGAAAATCTTCCACAAAGAAATTACAAATATACATACATATTTGTAATAAGAAAAAGAAATGATTTGAATATATTGAACGAAAATTGTGAACTGTAGTGACCAAACCTTCATTATCTTTAAAATATTGCTCAATAAAAATGTGTTCTTCAAAAATTGGATAAAGGAGTAACAGGGTACAAAGTGACCCCAGACAACTTTGCATAGTATTTGCATTGCATTGATTGAGGTATCGTAGATCAAGAGTCTGCAACCTTTAGTTGTAAAAGTGCCAAATATTTTACGTTGAGATAAGTGCGGGCCGCACTTGGGTCACATGTTTTAAAAGGCTCGCGGGTCGCTGGTTGCCGACGCCTGTTGTAGATTACAATACATATCAGTTAGATATTATTGATATTTGGTAAATCTCTATCAGTGATTAAAAACTGTCAGTCACATTTATCACAAATGAATAAAAAAGTTTGGTAAGATAGTTTACATTTATAAACAAAATATAAGTACATAACCATATGTTAAGCGTAAAATTCCATGTAGCTACCCTTCCAGAAATCAAGTAGAGAACCACAGCTGAACGTAATAAAGATCTATGCCTGAAGGAAGTAATAGCTTCTGGAGCACGGGTTCCCAACCTGGGGGTCGCGAATGGTTTTCTGGGGGGTCGCCAACATTTTTCGATTTGAACAAATAGAGGATTTCAAATTCCTCGAGGGGAGTCGCCTAGTCACATGGCATTTATAAAAAGGTTGGGAACCTATGTTCTAGAGAATTACTTAAATGTAATAACAAGTAGGTTTATTTACACTTTTCACTAAGTACCTATTTACTACTTGAAATAAAAAGAAAATTCTTCCCAGATTGACCAGATAAACAAAAAAAATTTTTTTTATGTGTAATAATTTTTAATTGTTTTGCATATTAACCAGCTGATATTCTAAATTACCCGCATCATCAATTGGAAAAAAAATCACAAAAACAAAAAGGCAATGTTTTTTTGGCAAGATATAAAACATTATTTTTATTGAAATATGTAGAACAGAGGTGGGGAACTTTTCTTCTCTAAAGGCCGCATTCATTTTTCTGATTCGACATAAGTCGAATTCGTTATTTACGTGATTCGTTATTTACAATTTAATTTAATTTATTATAGTTCGTGCCGCCTGTGTGGTTGAGTGGTCAACGTTGTTGGTTTCGGCTACGGAGGGCCCGGGTTCAAATCCTGGTACGGACAGTTTTATAAATTGATTTTTTAATCGATTTATAAATTTCTGTTCAAAGGCATGGATGTATGTGATGTTTTGAATTCCCTCCTTTCACCCATCCTATCCTATGAGCGGGGCGTATCGAGAGTGATTGGCTTACTACTAATCCTGTCCTAGCCCTATCCGTCTATCCATACTCTCTTTGGAATAAGAGAGGTTGAGCAACTGAGTAACAAGCAGTTCTCGTAGAAACACTTCTGTTGAGATAAACTCCATTAGGAGTCCATATGCTCCACATTGGGAGCGGACATGGTTTAAAAAAAAAAAAATATAGTTCACATTCTGGTGGTGAATTATTATTGTACTTTTTATATACATATTTTTTTTTAATTCACTTATGAAACATTCAGCTGTTCTAATAGGTATCCATTTTTCCAGGACTGTTGGCTTTGGTTATGACGCTCACATCCTATTATTACTCCAAGGTGAAAAACCAGGCATCAAGTAAAATAATAGTATATCTCATAGAAAGAGTTTCTGTTGAGGTAAGCACCATTAGGAGTCCATACACTCCACATTGGGAGTGGACATGGTTGAAAAAAAACAATAGTTTTCAATTAAAAAAAACAACTTACACTTTAGTATTATTTTGTTCATTTATTAATATTGTGTAATAAATATTTTATAAATAGAGTAAAAACAATTTTGTGCAGTTATTATATTAAAGGAAAAATGAGAGGCTATCAATATTCAAAAGTATATTTGTGGTATGATTTTTGTTAAAATTTCCTCAAAAAATTACAATAAATCTTATTCCGAGGTTTTCACCATTTTACTATTAGAAAAATAAATTGTACATATTTATCATTTTTATATTCTGCAGAGATGCATTTTAAATGTAGTATCTGGATAGATAATTATTTAGGATTGATATCCATTGATAATTTCTATTTGACAGAATTGACCAAGGATATTATTTTAGTGATTTTTTCTTCAGCCATCATTTGGTTGTCTTGAAGATGGTTAAAAATGCTACAAAACAAGCCAGCTCATTTTGTAAATCAAAGTTTCATTTTTTGAATAAGGAATCCTAATTAAAATATTACTATTGAAAAAAAGTGCTTATTGGTTTACTGTATTCATTCTTTTTCTTTAGATTTTTGTCAGGTTCTTTCGAGTTTCTTTTTCTTTTGACATTACTAAGCGTACTGGATTGATTAGGTGGCGGTTTATTAATTTCCTGATATAACTTTCGAGCTTCATGGTAGTCAAGATGTTCGGTAAAAGCGGATTCTTTTATATTTTTACCACACTCAATGCAATGTTTACAAGGATTCGCAACATTGGATTCAATATCGGAATTAACTCGGTCATTAATTTTATTGAATATTGAACTTATAGAATGCTTTGTTGTAACAGGTTTAGAAGACTTATGTATTGCTTTCCCGGAAACTATTGGTTTTTTAATTTGACTAGTGTTGTTTGACAACCTTTCCTCTTCTCTTAAAGATAATGCGTAATGGTAATCAATGTGCGTCGGCATTTCTTTTTCTGAAATATTTTTGTTGCATTGTGTACACATAACTAATTTTTCTACACTGACATTTTCTTTATCAGATAATACAAGTAAATCATTACTATAAGTCGATTCATCGGGTGAGCTTGAGCGTGAAAATAAATTATGCTTGGGTGCTGTTCTAGGAAATTGTAAATTTGGTTCTCGAACACCTAATTGATTACTTTTATTTATTTCCAGCTCAATTGTACAATCGGAGTCTTCAGAACTACATGGATCATCAAGATTGGTTTCTTCTATTTGTATTGCATTTTTCGAATCATTATCAGAAGAAATGTCGTCCGATAGTTTGATTTTTTCAATTTTTTTGAAGTATTTAAGAAAGAAAGATTCTTGTTGCAGCAATTCATCGGGTTTTTTTGCAGATTTCTTCTCTGTCAAGGCACAGTTTGATTCATTTTTTTCTGTAGTATCAGTGGCACTAAAGATTTTACTTTTTGCAGTTTCATTCAATTTATGAACATTTTTAAAATAACTTACGAAAGAAGATTCTTGTGGAACTAAAATTCTACCATCAACCGCCTTAGATTTAGTTCTATCATCAATTTTATTTTCACACATAAAGTCATGGTTTGTTTCATTTGATTCGTCATCTATTCCTTTACATGTAGATATTTTTTCAGTAATGTCTGTGCACAGTTCTGTTTTTTTTACCATCAAGTTATTTTCATTTAGCAATAAATTTTTAGATACTCCTGGACCAAAAAAGTTTTGAATATTATTTTTTTTGTTCTCATTCGTGTCTTCGAATTTACCCACACTTATGCCAAGATATTTTATCGGGTGAGCTAAGAGAATAACTTCTTGTGTTCCTATAAAAAAAATATTGTTGGTTTAATAGAATAAACGATCTAGGAATAAGGCAAAGGGTTTTTAAGATAATGGATAAATTAAGGAGTGTAAAAATAAAAATCTTCTTTTTAAATTACCTTGCGCATGCTGAGTTTTATCAGCGGCATAAAAGGGTTTGGAATCTTTCTTGATCAACTGTAAAGAATTTTCTGCTAGTATTTTTCCACAGAATCCTTCGTCTGTTAGAACATTTAAAGATCGTGAACAAGATATATCTTTTCCATTTGGTAGTTGTTTTGTAAAGCTCACTACCATTTGAGTTGGGTGCCTATTATTCTCTACAGAATCTATTTTTAGGCGGTCCTCGATTTCTTCTCCAAGCTGATTTAGCCAATGCTGCAGTGTGGTGTAATCGAGTATTGCTCCTTTGCCAGCAAATTTTTTGCAACAACCGATGCTTTTTGAACTGAAACGTGGAGTCACAGGATCCGTGTCAATGCCACGGGATATGTAATACAGCCATGACCTGAAAGATTTACTAATAGTAGATCTACGAAATATCTTCAATCTAAGGTGAATGGAAATGGTAACATAATAATTAAATAAAAATAAAATAATATTGAAATTGAAACCATTCAGCCTATGGATTTTTTTTAAAGATATGTCCGTTCTTAGTGATGTAGAAGTAATGGAGTATCTTATGAGAACTCATTTTACAAGAATCACTTGCTCAACCTCCGTTAGGAAAGGGTAAGGAACCATGTGTAGAGGAAAGAATAGCAGCCAGCTAGGAGTTGAATGAGGACTGACCCAGTTTTCAGGATAGGATTAAGGGAAGGTATGATAACATCACATGCATCCATGCTTTTTGGATAAACTCATTAAATCCATTCGAAAATAAATAAGTTTTTATTCCAAGAATAGAACCTGCAACCGAGTGAACTAAAATACAGTTAAAATAAGTATATTCTCGATATAACAGAATAATTAAGATGAGGTGGTTTTTCGGAAGCAGAAAATCTATAATTGTAATAAAGTAGGTTTTCAAAATGAATTTTCTAATTGTTGAGAAAATAACAGATTCAATATATTTTTAAGCAGCGAAATTATTAAGTTATTATAATTTGGTGCTCGTCAAACCAATGACCAGCATGCGTCAATGCTAAAGCTTTGTCATCACTTCCTTATTACTTTCAGAACATTGTTAAAATGGTGACTCTTAAAATAAATTCTTTGTAAAAGTTCATGATTTACCATGAAAAAAAAGCATGTTTACCCATTTTTATCGTCGAAATGTTTCTGTAAGTCTTTCTCAGAGAATTGACACAGTTCTTTCATCGTGGTAATGCCAAGTTGCTCACATACAGAAATGCCGAATTTGCCTCCGAGGCCTTTCACTTTAGTGACTGGAAGAGATCTAAAATAAAGAAAAACAAAATGATTTCGTGATAAGCAGACTTATTCTTAACAAATGCTTAAAATACAGTGAAACCCCGATTCTACGTTTTCCAAGGGACCGTAATAAATCAACGAATAATGCGGGAAACCGATAATGCGGGAAATCTTCAAATAATACCAAAAAATGTTTAATTTTCAAATAACTTCCAGATAACTTGAATATAACTAAAGATAACTTCAATGCATACTCAGTTGCCTATTTCTAGTTTGGTACATAAATTTTTACAAACACTCTTCAAACTCGCGTTCTTTTCTAGGTTAACATTTTTTGCTATACAGGCGGACCTCCACTTTCGCACACAATTGGTTCCTGAAAACGTGTGCGAATGTTGAATGTTCGAAAGTAGAGGGATGTAAAAAAAAAACACCAAAATTGTCCATTAAAATTTTTATTTATCAAAATTTACGTAGTATTGTATTTGATAAAAAATATATTTTTTTAATAAACTTTTCAAGAGGTATATTTTAATAAACTTTGACATGGGGTATATTCTCTATCTTCAATAATTTTGGACAATGAGGAAATAAAGTCTTTTCCAGCATCTCTATCCGCATCAGCCGATTCACCAATGAATTTAATATTATGTAAATAATAATAATACCTTGTTTTAAATTTGGCAAACCAGCTGTTACTTGCCGAAACAAAACATTTTTGCATTATCGCCAAAAAATCTAAAAAGAACGATTTTCTAAAAATGTGCGAAATAGCGAATTGTGCGAAAGTAGAATGTTCGAAAGTAGAGGTCTGCCTGTATACATATGTCGACTTGTTTTTTTCCTAGATTTTTTTCAACGCCTTTAATCATTTTCAGTTAGAGTTCTAGTTTTCTTCATTTAGGCATTTTAGTTTTGACTTTTGAGTTAGAAAAATTCGCGCAACCAGATGCGATGTAAGACTATTTATGAACGAATAAAGAAATATATATTAACAAAACCGGTCCTGACCTATTAAATAAAGTGGAATAAAGTACAAAGGAATATTGTGTTTTTATAAATATAATGCCTTTCCACCAAGTATTGATAGTGAACACCCTAAAAGTGATCAAAGAAATATATGTAACAAAAACGGTCAATTGGGATAGTAATTGGGACAGGACGATAATATTTAGATGAGAGATCGAGGAAATCGGTAAATCGGTGAATGATTAAGTGGAATTATTAATCATTCTTATTACGGGTCTTGGTCGAGTAAAAAAACGATACATGCAATAAAACGAAGATAGCGAGAACGGAAGATCGGGGTTCCACTGAAAAAAATGCAAAACGAGATGCAAGGCAATACTATTTGAGAAATATTTAACGAAAACGGTCAATCAAGATAATATTTGTGACGGGACCAAAATATTTAAATGATAGATCCTCGATTTACCGTTTTCCCCGGAAAACGGTAAATCGGGGAACAATTAATGCGGGATTATTTTACTGTTCTTATGGGTGTTTGGCCGGGACTATGAAAAATACACGATCCATGCGAGAGAACGGTAGATCGAGGTTCCACTGTAATGTAGGATATAAACAGAAAATTATTTGACTAATTCTAAAATAACAGATTTTTCTTAGTCTCAATACGGAATGAGATAATCCTTCAAATATGCATTCAATATCTTTTTATAAACTTTATTTAAACGAGATTTCCAATTTCAGAATATTAATTTTAGTGATAATTTTTCATTGCCACTTACTCGAATAGTGATGATACTGAACTTATGGGTAGGATAGTTTGTTTGTTCGGTTTATTCATGCCGCAAACTAATTTCGCCATAATTTTATTGGTTGCAATACCAGCTGAGCATGTAAATCCTGAAAGTCAAAAACAATTTAAATCCTTATTTATGTTTATTGTCCACTTGAGTCAAACACAATAAGAAATTCTTGAGTTATTTTCAAAAATCTCCTGTACGGCACTAACAAATAACATTATTATCAAATTTGAATCATTCAAATTTAATATTGAAATTCCACCAAGCACCTTCAGTCGAAATCTTAAACATTATTATCACTCATCACCCAATTAAGTTGATTTTTTTGATATCTGTAGTGAGAAAGTTACCTAAGACAGGATTTTGAAGAGAGTAGAGATAGAAGGAATAGGGCTAGGACAAGATTATTTGTTCGGTTTTGCTCTCGCTTTGCCCCTTAATTTTAGGATTGGAATGGACATCACAAACACCCATGCCTTTGAACGGAAATTGATTGAAAAGATGCTGTTCTTACTGGAACTCAAACTTGTGAGATTCCGCACAGAAGTCAACGACGATGACCACTGCGCCACGGACTAGACAAATAACTACAATACATTTATGCGATAGGAGTAAGAGGACAAGACAAATCGGAAAAATCTTACAACCCTGGCTCATTTAAAAAAAATATATTTAATGATATGTATTCAAACCACACGAGTCCATAGTGTTGCAACTGCATGCTTGGCTGAGTAAAGATAATTTGATGGTATACATATAATTTGTAAGTTAAACGAAAATTATTGAAAAAATCAAAGTCATTTTTTTTCCACAGCACTCAGGATCAGGATCAGTTAACATGAGTTGATAAGGCTTGTCATGAGCAAATATGGTCCTGATCTTATTAAATAAAAGTAGAATTATATAGTAGTATTTTATTTTTTTAATATAATGCCTTTCCAACAAGTATTGACAGTGAAGTCCTAAAAGCAATTAAGACTTAACCTCCTTTTCCTTTCACACACAGATATGAACTGGAATATCAACGTAATATTTATTACCAGCATGTAAAAACCGCCGCCTGTGTGGTCGAGTGGTCAACATCGTTGGCTACCGCTACGGAGGGCACGGGTTCGAATCCTGGTACGGGCAGTTTTATAAATTGATTTTTCAATTGATTTATGAATTTCTGTTCAAAGGCATGGATGTATGTGATGTCTTGAATTCCCCCCTCCTACCCACCCTATCCTATGAGCGGGGCGTATAGAGAGCGATTAGCTAACCACTAGTCCTGTCCTTGCCCTTTCCTTCTATTCCTACTCTCTTTGGATAAAGAGAGGTTGAGCAACTGAGTAACAAGCAGTTCTCGTAGAAAAAATCTGTTGAGATAAACTCCATTAGGAGTCCATATGCTCCATATTGGGAGCGGACATGGAATAATGTAAAAACTCTTTCAGTATGTTTAACTGTGGCCTGAGATTTAATACAGTAATCATATTAAAATAGGTAAGGTTTATACACATATTCATTTATCAAAATAACAATAAAACTCTGAAAACCTCTCAAAAAAAAAACTCGCACTATAGTAATATTGTTTGTAGAAAAAAAGTAAATCACTTGATAAAAGGAATTTTAGATTTTTCATTTGAGATCAATTAACCTCAAAGAGACAAGACATTTTAAACATTCATAAAAATAAGGGTTTACCTGTTTCTTTAAAAACAGCAGAACGTATTTCCGAAACGATGACGCCACCGACTAAGAGTTGCAGGGAGTGCTCTTGGTTGAAACCTGATAATTCATTTTCAATATTATCGGTGGAGTAACAGTCAGAAATAAATTTAGATATGTCAGTATATCCTAGTACATAATTGTTCAGTAAATCTGATGAGGAGATTTGTTTTGCTTTACGGTATTCATTTATTCTAGCATTGACCTGAAAATGAAAAACATTTTTGATTAGCCATTCAATGAATGCATTTGTTTAACTCACCATGAATAAGTATTATATTTGAATATTGATTGAATTGGTTATAATAAAGTGAAAAATATCAATGTATATTATATTATGAGAACTGTTGGTTACTCAGTCACTCAATCTCTTTTGAAAAGCGAGTAGTAGGGATAGAAGGATAATACTAGGACAGGACTAGTGGTTAACTAATCACTCTCGCTACGCTACGCCAAGTTACTGAAGGATCATAAAGGTGGTAGGGAACATAACATACATCCATGCCAAATCGATCGAAAAAATGCTGTTCGTACTGCGACTCAAACCCATAAGATACGGCATGGAAGCCAACAATGCGCTATAGCTCTGACAATTGTGGAACTAAAAATAAATTGATATTATTTTTATCTTTCAATAGTCTTGACATTTTTTAAATAATTGATTGAAATTCATGTACAAAATATAAAAAGCTTTCAGAAATATTTAAAAAGAATATTTTCTTTGACTGGATGGCTGCTACAGACGAGATATCTCATAAAATTTTTCGTGCTCAACACGCCAGAAACGAGTTACCTCGTAAATATTATTTTTATCTTTCAATAGTCTTGACATTTTTTAAATAATTGATTGAAATTCATGTACAAAATATAAAAAGCTTTCAGAAATATTTAAAAAGAATATTTTCTTTGACTGGATGGCTGCTACAGACGAGATATCTCATAAAATTTTTCGTGCTCAACACGCCAGAAACGAGTTACCTCGTAAATAACTAATCGTGCTAACGTGATAGGTACAAACGTACTTTTTTCTACGACAGCCAAAAGGTTAAAAGATTATGGAGCCATAAAGAGATTCTCAAGAACAATAGAACCTTGATATAACGGATAATGTGAATATGTTAAATCCGAAAGTCAGCTATATGAAAGTAGGTTTTCAGAGTAAATTTTATACATTTTCTTGGATCCATGTTCGCACCTACATCACATTTTAACAAAAATTTGTTTTTTTTTTTTTTAATAACAAAACATTTTGCTATCTTATGTCATATTGCTCACATGTACAAGATACAGACAGACACTCTAGAATCTAATTTTATCTGTTATATTGAGGTTCTACTGTACATATCGACTGTGGAAATGAAAAAGGACGTAACCCAGTTTTTTCAAAACAGGTTTTTTTTTATTATCACAATGTATCAAACTTTATACACGTTCTATCAAAAGGATGAAAGCTGCAAACGACGAATTAGTATCTAAATTTATCATTTAATTTTGAAAAAGATGGCCTTGTAAAAAGTTAAAACCAAGAAAATAGACTGAAATAAAGGTTTTTCTCCTTTCTTTCTTTTCTTATTTCTTTAATTAATATTAGATTATGTCAATTAAACCCCAGTTTAGAAGTCTCTGTTTAATTCAAGGTTGTGTATAATTCATAATTTGCATATGGCCCAAAATCATCAAAACACGTTTTTTGCGGCTCCTGTAAAATTTGATATGTGTGGGTTATGTCCTTTTTCCTTTCCACAGTCGATATAATTAGACAAACAAACAATGAATTAGATCACATTCCTAGAAAGTTAAATAAAGGACTTACAACTTCAGTAATATCAAGATATGCCTCATCTATGGAGGCTCGTTCGAGTAGTGTTGTAAAACTTTGTAAGACGTGTGCCACATCTTTTCCAGCATCACGGAATCTGGCCACAAACTATCAGATTAATATCAATAATCTTCCTTAATTTTATACTATATTAAGGTAAAGTAATGTCTTCAAATGTTTAAGTTGGTCTATCCTGTAGACCAGTGTTCTTCAACCTTTTTACATCCACGGACTGGTAAAACTTGGAAAAATACTTCGCGGACCGGCGTCAACCAGATACACATATTATTGTACAATCAGTTCTCAACTTATGACTATTCGCGGACTAGCAATAAGCAATAAGCACAGGTTGAAGAACATTACTGTAGACATTTTACAACATAAGTAATATAATATTATTATTTTACTAGGCAAAATTTGTACAATGTTTCTGAAATGATTGTCATTTTGTTGTATGAATACCGCGTTTTCATGTCATAGCTTTTTGTCATTGATCAGGAGAAGGAAAACAAATTACGCGTAGTTTAAAATAATAATATTTAATTTGTATGTTATTTAAACATTTTGTTATAACCGGGGCTGTGGAATTGGAGTTAGGAGTCGTGGAGCCGGGTGGTGGTTTTGGAGTCGGAAAAATCGGAGAAAAATAATTTAAATGTATTGAAAAATTATTAATCAATACATTATATTGATTTTTAAAATGTATTAGAATTATTCTAGTGTCTACAATGATCTGATGGTATACAGATATGTAAGTTAAAAGAAAAGTCGGTTTCTAATTTAATGCCACAGTTGGAGTCGTTTTATTTGTCGATTCTGTAAAAACCAGCGACCATCGTGTCGCACACAGAAAAAATAATACAACAGAATAAGTATCCGCAATAAACTAAACTTTACAAATTTGAAACCGGGTTTTAGAAGTGTGAGTAATATGTAACCGCACAAAAATGGCCAAGAAACAAAATACGGAGCCGCATTATTGATGCCTTCTTATTTAACAATAACTAAAAATACAAGAAAACGTGCAGGCGATAAAAAATCCTTTATTTAATATTTTTGCATAGCGAATTTCTTGAAATTTGGCATACTGTTTATGGCCCGGCAGAAAGTCTTTGCGGCCCAGCACTGGGCCGCGGATCGCTGGTTGGGGAACACTGCTGTACAAAATTGAACAGAGTTAGTGTTTTTTTTAATGACGTCTCCTCGAATGTGGAGCAAAAATACAGTGCGTTAATGGAAGTTCTTCAAAGGGAACCGATTATTAGTCAGTCTCTCAACCTCCTTCTAAATCAGTCATACTCAATCTGCGACCCATTTAGATTTTACATGTGGCCCCAAACAATGAAACAAACAGAACTTGACGTACATGAAAAAACATTCTGGATACATATATGTCCCACGTAATGTAGCAAAAACAGGCATGCAGTCCAGACAAAAAAAAAGGTTGAATATCGCTGTGCTGAAAAATAGTTTGTTGATCGGTTGACCACTGACCACTTGGCTACGGGAGAAGTGTTGTTACATTCTTAATAATAGACGAAACACTAACTTTGATATATCGGCTTTTCCTCTCACACAAGGTACTCTTGCAAGCTGTATGTCAGGACACTTTTCTCTAGCATCATCACCTCGCATTTGACGGGTAACTCCTTTGGCACGTGCTAAATAATTGACAGCTATGATTCTGTTGAATTCAAATAAAACGGTATGTATGTTTTGGTTTTATCGTATGGTTATAGTTTCATTAGTTGTATATTGTAAAATCTTTAAAATGTAAAACACATATTCAAAGAATTGATGAAAATTAATGCACATTATTCATGGTGTATAGCGGGGTTTCCCAAACGATGTTTCACGGAACACTGGTGTTCCACAGAACTTGAAAAGGTGTTTTGCGAACACCCACACAACTTAAAAACCACACTTTTTCAATTTATTTCCAAAAACAAGCAATTAAGTATGATTCATTGGTTTGGAAACCATTTTCCGGGTAAATATGTCATATAGTAGCACGTCGACTATTGCGGCGAAAAACTTCACAAACTAAGCTGAAAGCAACGCCACGATTTAAAATATTTATTGAAGCATTGATAAATCGCAATAAAATCACACATTAATATGAAGAACACTGATAAATAAATTATCCAAAATATGACATATTCTCACTGTACACTGCCAAGCTTTTTAAATTAACCTTTACTTACACATGGACTATTGCACCAAACTATGCTGAAAACAACGCCACGATTTAAAATTATTTTTTGAGGGCTTGATTATTCGCTTTAAAATCACACATTAAAAAGAAGAACACTGATAAATTATTCGAAATATTTCGTATAATTTATCAGTGTTCTTCTTTTTAATGTGTGGGTTTAACGTGATTTATCAATGCTTCAATAAATATTTTAAATCGTGGCGTTGTTTTTAGTTTAGTTTGAGAGATTTTTCGCTGAAATAATCCATGACACGCTATACTATACTTTTACCAAAATATTTATTGAAGCATTGATAAATCGCCTTAAAACCACACATTATTACGAAGAACATTGATAAATTATGCGAAATACGAATATTTTAGAGCATTTCCCTTCAGCTTTCGTAAACGGCCGTTTACGAAAGCTGAAGAGAAATGCTCTAAAATATTTCGCATAATTTATCAGTGTTTTTCGTAATAATGTGTGATTTTAACGCAATTATCAAGCCCTCAAAAAATAATTTTAAATCGTGGCGATGTTTTCAGCTTAGTTTGTGAAGTTTTTCACCGTAATAATTCATGACGAGCTATACTCTACAATTTAAATCGTGGCGTTGTTTTCAACATACTTTGCCGCAATAGTCCATGTGTAAGTAAAAGATCATTTAAAAAGTATGGCGGTGTACAGTGAGAATATGTCATATTTTGGATAATTTATTTGTCATTGTTTTTCATATTAATGTGTGATTTTAACGCGATTATAAAGCCCTCAGATTTTTTTTTTAAATCGTGGCGTTGTTTTTAGCTTAGTTTGTGAGTTTTTTCGCCGTAATAATCCATGACGAGCTATACTCTACAATTACCAAGTAAAGGATAACCCACAAATTATTATTTGAGAACATACCCTCCACCTTTCCATTCATTATACTGGACTACTGCAATTGGTTTTCCTTTTAAATTAGGGTCAAGTTTTTCTTCAACTTGACAGTAAAAACAGTCCATATCAATCAATGTCACTATTCGATTTCGGTCAGTCATTATAATTGTGTATCTGTTAATTAATACAAAAGGAAAATTCTTAGTGTAAATTTGTCAACGTACATAAATGTCAAACACAGATAAATGTCAAATTTAACGCGCTACCGCAATTTAAATTTCATAGATAATGAAGTTTAGAATATTTATTATCTATGAAGTATAATAATTACTCAATAATATAATTTAGGACCTGCTACTATTTATGCAGTAGGAAGAGGGTGTAAGCATATCGATACACCAGTTGAAGACGGGAACAAGTCGAAATAAGTGGTTTTGAGATATTCATTTTAGAATTAGAATGAGCGTATGATATATACTTAAAAGTTAAAACTCCACATAGGAACTTCTGCGATATCTTGGCTACAATACAAGAATTCACTATTGAATACAAAAAATGGAGAAATGTAGATCTTGGCATGGCGAATCCAATGATGTTAATAACTAAAAAGTTGCTTTTTGGACATGTTCCAGTCTTGAACTGGTGTATCGATATGTATATCGCTATTATCAAAAATGTCTTTTTAACAAAAACAAAAAGGAATTTCTTTATTGACTATTATGGTTAACGGTGTGTTTTATTTTGCGTATAATAATTTAATATAATAATCGAAAATTCTCTCTTTTCAAAAATAACTCCAAAAAGCCAAACACTTAGAACTCTTATTGAATTTATTATAAGTAACGAAATTTATCGACATTTATCAGTTTAATATTTTTTACTTACAAATACAAATACTTTTCGTTTATAAAATTATAAAAGAGTGCAAAAGCTTTACAATTCAGTTTTTATAAACGAACATCCTTTTAAGAAAAGCCACCAAATAAACCAAATTGTCTTACCACTTCTAACCACTGACAATTTATAAATATCTACAGATAATTTTACAATAAAATAATTACCATTGTCTAATTAAATCCTGACCAAAACATATTTTTTTATTGATAATTTATATTTTTTAATGACCTTATATAATTTTAAACTGACCGTTTTATTTATTAATAACTGATAATTTCTTTAATATTTACTGATCGTTTATCGAATAAAAAACTGACCAATATATTGTGTGAGACGTTCCCATAGACGACGTTCCCTTGATTACCTTGCGTGACGTTTGTACGAAGACTCCAAATTTCTATCGTTGTTGCTGATGAAAGCAAGTAACATTATGCTTTTTTATTTTAAATTATTTAGTATTTTAATGCATTTAAAGAAATGTATAAAAATAATTTGGGTTTGAAAATTTAGTTTTTTTTTTTTTCATATTCCGATAAATATAACCCGGCATATAGCTCCAATATAAAACTATTTTCAAAATGAATGACGAACCACCTGTTGGAATATTTTTATTGCTTATGGTGTAATTGCTTTGACGTGTTATCGTCATAGTCTATGATTATTGTAAATAAAGGTGCAATAGCAATAATTTGTACTTAAGAATCCAGTTGTGACAGGTGATCAATAATAATTTACATTTTACAAAATATCACATTACGTGCTTGTCAACAGCTGTATTCTTATCATTGTGATTTTATTCGTCTCCAGATAAGTACATATCCTTTTAAAAGATAAACTCACTCTTATAAACATATTGTAATTATTTTTGCGTGAAAATGGAAAAAATATTCGGAAAATATCAACATGTGAAAAATGAAAATACTGACGAGTATTTTACTGCAGTTGGTAAGATACAATATAATTTTACCATTATCAACGTATTAAATTAAAATTATTTATTTAACTTTGAGTTGTGCTAAGGGTGTTTTATCTTTATTTATCTCGATTCATTAAAAAATAGGTATAATCCCAATGTGAGGTCATAAATTATTTGACGTTTAATTCAAAATGCCAGTCTTGTCAGTGCCGCCAAAACACATATACGAAAAAGCAGAAATCTTTCGTGAATTAAATTTTTGAATTTTTTATACATACCTTAAAAAACGTAATTATCTCTAATTACCGTCAGAAATACTCCGAAAACATTTTCGGAGGAGTGACACGAATTGTGAAACACAAATTCGTTCAAATAAGTCGCGAACAAATTGTCACTTGTCCCGAATTGGCGTTTCAACTTACGTTTTGCTCGCATTCACATATTCTCCACGTTATTGGTTATGGTTATTTATTATTTCTTCCACTTCCACTATAACATTGCGAGCTCGCAGTCTAGCTGACATGGCGATTTTGCAGAGATATCACTTATTAAAAACAAGAAATAGTTCAGCAGGGAAATGTTATTTATTTGAAGCTTTATGTTGGCATCACGGACAAGACGACCATCTTGAATTAGACGGCAAATAATATATGACCTTGCATTGGAATTTTACCAAAAATCTATGTATGTTTTTCATAGATTAAGCCACGTTGGTACTTTCTGGCTATCCATCTTCCTATTATTTTTTGTTTGATGAAAATGCATAAAAGATTATATTTTATTTAACTATTTTGGGGTCCAAAGTTGAGTGGTTAATGACATTGGCCTCGGTTCCAGTGCACACTTTGAATCTAAGTATGGACAGTTTCTCAGTATTATAGGCAATTAATTATATAAATACATTTATAAACCTTACATATTTTAGCAATTTCTACTATGTATCAATTATATACCGCTTTTTTAAAATTAATGGAAGCATCATTACTTTACTTCCTTTTTAGCTCTGTATTAATGACCTTAATATATAATACACATCCTCTCTTGATTTATGCAGTAGATAAATATGAGAAAAACCATCTCACAAAATATACTGCACCGCGACTTGCCATTTTTTTCAATACTTTAAGGAATTAAACTTGGATAGTTGAATGTTTTGGTTAATGTGATGCTTCGTAAATAATTATTTTTATTGTTTTTAATTGGATCTTAAGGTGTGCCGTATTTGGTACGAAAAATGATGGCATTGTCTTCGCCAACATTGGAAATAATCAAAGATGGTGAGCATTGGATTGTTAGAAATTCATCTCTGATGAAAACCATGGAGCAAAAATTTTTGTTAGGTGAAGAGTATCAAGAGGAAATGCCCAATGGCGAAACATTGAAGGTGCAATTTACTTAGAAGCTTCTCTTCCTAAATTAACTCATTTATTTTTATTTTGTTAAACCACTGATGCTTATTTCCTGATATTTCTGTGTTAAAAAGGCCCTTTAAAATATTTTTTTCTGTGGTTAGAACACGGCTCGAGTGTCTTTATGGAACCATATTTACATGGTTTTTCAATGTTTTTAATGTGGCTTCCTAGTGTTATTATTATAAAAGGATATAAGTTTACATAGTTATTTACACCTTGGACACACTGCAAAAAGCGGGGATATGGCGCTGACTATGTTTATACTTCGCCGCTCTACATGTATGAAAAAATGTGTTCGATTTGATTTCAAAAAAGTTATTTGTATGATACTTCAAAAAATGGGTAGCGTGCAATTTGAAAGATGAGTGTATATTATGTAAATGGGTATTTTCATTATATGATATTATGTTTAGCTAATTACACAATTAACCTGACATTTTATTTTCTTAGAGCATTTCAACTCTTGACCCTAAAAACAATTTAGTGACGAAGTCTGTGATTGTTCAATCGGGAATCAAAACATCACGCTATTATGATTTTGATGAGACATCTTGTGTAGTTGTAAGTGTTTTATTTTATTAAGTGAAAAAGCTGATTCATTCTGACAAATATCATCATCCATTCTCGATAAATACGATATTTATTTTGGAATTCTTTTACCATTCTAAATAAATTAAATGTACATATTTAATGTGAATAAACATCTTCTAGTATATTTTTGTGATGAATAATTACATCCTATCATTTTCTAGAATCTGAAGCATGAGAAGAGCGAAGTTACTGCCAAAAGATATTTTTCCAAAGTGAATTAAATTTTCCGAAGTTTTTGTTGCAATCGATGGGACCATAGAAAAATATCTAGCGATAGGACTCACAAGACATTCAAAATAAATATTTTAGTATTTTGTACAAAACACATTTATAAGAATTGATGTGATATAATGATATAAAATTTTATAGATATTTTATTTATTTACAAGGTATATTATATTAGAGACAGGATCATGAATAACTGTTCTTCTTAAAAAAATTGTTGTGATTTTATATTTTTATAAATATTGTTATTAAATCAATTTCTCTTGTAACTATTCTTATTTTCCATAATTTACATGTTCTTATTTACAAGTTACCATTGTTTTCTTTATAATTTACCTATCCCTTAATTTAAATGGTAGATAGGTTTCTAAAAAAAGTAGTTTTGTTTGTAACCTAGTAAATCAAGTATAAAATTTGAATCGAAACTGGAAGATTGGTTAAAAATTAATCATAATTTAATTTTTATAAAAAAGGATTTGGCATTTTCGAATTGAAAGAGAATTGACATCACTCATGTCTAAAATCACAAATTTAAATTGACTTTACTGGCCCAGACCCGCCTGATCGGTAGGGCCAAGTTCTTACCAACTTAACAATTGTGTAAGACTTGAAATTTTAAACTTCGACCTATGTTCAAATGATTATTAAGAAAATGATATTCTAATTATTAAATCAATTTCAGACTTAGTTTAATCTTTTGATATAAAGTATAGTAGCTGCCGCATCATCAGGATAATTTTCAAGATAAATGGATTCAAGATTGATTATCGTGTCTACTAATTCAGCTTCATTAAAAAAAAGTCCATATATCTTAGGATTTCAGAAAAATCAAATTATTTTATTTTTCATCAATAATTAGTAAATGATATTTTCATGAATTTGTGTTCAATTGGAATTTTAACTGCTTAAACATAAACATGGTTGAGATTATTTGACCGTTTAAATTAAAGAATAGGTATAGGAAAATTGCCAGCAGGAACATGGAACTCCATGATGAAATAAACATTTTTTTTTTGCAAGATATTTATATGAGGGATAAAAAAATAAAACGGCCAGTATCGATAAGTGTAAATTGTTCAGTATAATCACTTTTAGGGTGTTCACTGTCAATACTTGGTGGAAAGGCATTATATTAATAAAAACACAATATTCCTTTGTACTTCATTCCACTTTATTTAATAGGTCAGGACCGGTTTCGCTCATTGCGAGCATTGTCAACTGACAATGTTTCAGTTGACAATGCTCGCAATGAGCGAAACCGGTCCTGACCTATTAAATAAAGTGGAATAAAGTACAAAGGAATATTGTGTTTTTATTAATGTTCAGTATAAGAAGAAAAAGTGATATTTGAATTGTATTTATTATACATAGTAAAGGATTTATTACATCCTTTTGGTTTTGTACCTCAATTTTTCAAAGTGGTGATTTTGTTATTGAATGTTGGCGATATTGGTTGATTTGTATTCCAGCATGCTGTTACTTAACCATTTTGCGACTTTAAATACTAAAGAAAGCTTAAAAAGAATGAATTAATTTGTTATTAATATTATTATTCTTCTCAGAGTACATAAAATGAAGAGGTAAAAATTATTTGCAAATAGCAATGATAAAATATTGAGAAATAATATTTATTTACAGGCTAACAAAATGGAAAAAATATGTTATTTATTTCAACTTATTAAATTTGTTTTGTTAATTGGACGCTATGGATTTCTCTTAGTATATAAAAAATTATAAGTGCCTAAAATATAAAAGGATCAAAACATAATTAGTAAGATAACATAAAGATACAATTCTCGTTCTAAAAATTCAATTATGTGGGTAATGAAATGCTTGATGGTCATAATATTTTTTTTTAATGTAAAATAAACAGTTGTCAGCAAGAAAAAATATGTTAACTGCACTGATTGTCTGATTTTTTCTGGATAATCAATCGTACCAAACACTTCAGCTGCTACTTCATGACATTCGAAAATGTTGTTGCTTTCTATTATATCTCTATAATTTTGAAAGTCCAACTGCAAATTTCTGTTTCCAGTTTACTCCAAAATGTTTTATAAAGATTAGTCTTTCAACGGCATTAAATTTCAGAATTAATAACTACGAGAATGTCTGAAATATGTTAACCTTTCGTGGTGAAAGACTTTAATATGCCTTGTTCAGCTTTGTAATTAATTTCAATTTATAGTAATGCCTTTTGAGGATTCCTTTTTGCTCTGGCATTAAAATATCTTTTGAAAGGTGCATGTTCAAAATAGCACAGGATTGGGAAGGAATTCAAGACATCACATACATCCATGCCTTCGGACAGAAATCCATAAATCATCGATAAATCAATTTATAAAAACTGTCTGTACTAGGATTCGAACCCGTCACCTCCGTGTTCTAAGTCACCGATGTTGCAGAGTAGCACGCTTTAAATTATAATTACCCACTTCCCAATCACCCGTAAATTTGGCAAACTCTTTGGTAAGTACGTATCTATTAAAAATATTCTAATACAAATCGATCCTGTCTTCGGTGACAGTTGAAAATCAGTTTGGTTAATTGTGTGTTAAAGCTAGTCATGGATTATATCGGCGAAAAACTTCACAAACTAGGCTAAAAATAGCGCCACGATTTAAAATTATGTTTTGAGGGTTCGAATAATAGAGGCATAGTGAAAAATATTTCGTATTTCGCATAATTTATCAGTGTGATTTTAAAGCAATTATCAAAGCTTCAATAAAGATTTGTAAATCGTCGCGTTGTTTTTAGCTTAGTTTGTGAAGTTTTTCGTCGATATAATCCGTGACTAGCTTTAACACACAATTACCTCAGTTTGTTATGATTCTTACATATTTCGCTCACGTAAGCAAAACAATTTATTACATGCCGAATGTCTTTCGACATTTGTTTGATTTCAATAGCGGGCTGTATACAGCGTTTTCACATGCGATTAAGTGGTTGCATAATGCATAATATGCTTTAATGTATGGTAGAGTATATCTACTAAATATTGCCTTTGCAGTTAGTCGTTTTGTAGAAAAAAATAATGTTTTTTACTTTATCAATAAAAAATATTAAATTTTGTTTTAGGCAACATTCATATGTCAGTCAAATACAAATCAACTTGCAAAAATGGCTGACAGCGAGAAGGAGGAGGCTATGAATTTGGTAAAAACATACTTATAATTTTAACAGTTTCATTAATGTAACATTAACAAGTCGCGAAAGTATTGTATATTATTCATATGTGAAAATCAAAGCCGTTTCATTCATAACTTTACTCCACGATTGAGATAACCGTCAAAACAAATACTTCATTGAATAATAAATCATATGACTTGAAAACATCGAATACACAATAAAATAATCTTGATATCATGGCTTGACAATTTATTGAGATTGGTATTTTTATTTAAGTAAACGTAAAATTAATATAAAATTTAATCTCTTTGACCTCGAGAGAGTGTATTGATTGACGAAGTTGACAAAAAACAAAGTGATGAACGCTAGTCGACACATTATTCGTTGGTGCTAATTCGCTTTGCATCATAGTCATTTCTATTATACTAAATTTAATGTATTCACAATATGCAGATCCGCCGAGAAAATAATGTTACATTGATATTTCTGCTTCATGTCAAGCGATGGTGATTGTTAGAAACATATATGTCACTGTGTGTAAATTTCTATAAGGTCGTTTAAACCGAGAATTTAGAATTTAAAAGAACGAATGAAGAGTTTGTTCACAAATATAATAGAAATCGAATTTATGTAATAATTACCTTTTGAATTATTGATCCAAGCTATTCTTGTATTGACATTTAATTCCTAGTTGCCTTTGAAACTTATCACCACACATTTAACCACTTCACCGCTAAAAACTCACCTGGTATGCCAATTACATACTCATTAACGCTAAAAGCATGCTGGTGAAGAATTGTTTTTTATTTGATTTATTTAGATACATAATAAATTCATTATGCTGGCAGAAGACGATAAGTCAAAACACTCGTTTTGAGATAATCTTCATTTATGAAAATTGACAGCTCTATGCGCTATAACTATTGATTATCGTTCTAAACACCGAAATCAACTAAACTGATGAAATTCGATAATGATTAACGAAATTGATTAATATATTCAAAAATTTTGAGTTATTAATAATTTTCTTGCTAAAAATAACTTGATCAGAATTGACTTGATGTATATTATGTTCAAATAATGTAAAAAACACAACAAATGGCTGAACTTTTTTGTTCAGAAGATACAGCATGCTAAAATCTTTTTATCTGTATTCATAACTCAAAACAGTCAGTTTTTAACATAACGTTTTCTGCCAGTATACTGACAATATCGACCCATATTAGGCAAAAATCGTATGCGACAATTTGTAAATACAGGAGAAGGTTTTTTTATAATATATGGACAATGCCTATCCTGATATAATAATAAAATTTTCTGACTATTTTCAATTCTCTAAATCAGCGTTTCTCAACCGGGGTCCACATAGAACAGACGATAACAAGTCAAAACACTATATTATTAGCTTATAACGCAATATACCGAATTGTGTCGTTCAAGTTCTGTTGCCGATTATGGGTTGATATGATGTATTTAAATTATAATTCAATAATATTTCAAAATTTTCTTGAGATGTAGCTGTTACACTGTACTTGATTGATGTTTTTGTTGGTAACATCTGTTTATCTCCTCTGCCTCTTTTCAGAGTATGATATTCACTATGGATATTTCTCAATAACATTATATTGGGAATAATAAATACATCTACACATCTACGCACCAAGAAGTATCTTTATAATTAATCTTTATTGTTTTAATTTCAGCAAATGGAGTTTGAATGGGTATTACATGAAGAGGTCCATGCTATATTACATCAACTTCACTCAATATTAGTTGTAAGTGTTCTATGTCATTTTTTTTTGTATTTTTGTATTTTGTAAGATTCTGTTTCTAACAGAAAACAGTGATAGTTGTGTAACTAGGTGTGACACAACTGGTGAAATATATGCTATCAATTTAAATTTCACATTACTGAGAAAATTTTTATATCATGAATGCGATTCCGTAATAACTCATTAAACATAATGGGCTGTTGTCCTTAATTGAAATAGTTTAACATGATTGTGAATGCCCCACACATTGCTTAATTAATTAAGTTAAGTGACAGAATGCAATACTATGACTTTTAATACAAATAGATTTAGTATCCTGGGTATAAGCTATGTTGTGACTATGAACCAATGTTAAAAAATGGCTTTAAATATTTCATACTTTGAAAATAGATGTGTCCAAGAGATATCGGTAGTTTTAGGTTGCAATTGTTGTAAAAAAAAACATTAATAAGTAAATTGTGAGTCATATTAATTAAGAGTCATTTATTTATGTTGGTCATTTCAGTTATGAGACATATTAATATGCACGCTCAAATTTATTCTATGGCAAGTCTACAATGTTTTTTAACCGATCATATATCCATAATATATATGGACACAGAGTTTGTTGGCAAATTTCTTGTTTGACTTAACGACTTATTAATTATAAAGTTGTTCTTTCCAGGAATGCGCTCATCGCTTTCCAGTTCCACTGTATGGCAATGAGGGGCAAAAGCAGGATAAGTTTATATTGTCTTCAGCACCGGAGCAACTGAAATGTGTTGTCACACTTACAGGAGACAGTATAACCCATGCCGTATGTCATTTTATTTAATTTAAATATCTTACTCTAATAAATACCAATTTAGATAATAGTATTATTGTTTTGTATATTCTACCATAAAGGACAGAAGCCATCACAGAGATACTATTTCTTTTCTAAATAGATGAATGATTATCACAATATAAACCCTTTGATGAGTATTGCCGTACCCATACGGCGGCATAGCTTGTCATCTATTATCTATTGCCATTCTCATAATTTTTAATTCATACGAATATATGTAATTCATACTCAAAGCTAATTTTGTTATATATTAATTTTATTAATAATTAATATAAGCTCACCTATACACTCCTGTGTTGAGTTAAAAGTACTTCCATACTCATCTACAGAAAAATGGTGTTGACGTACATGTAAATCAATACTCAGTGAAAAGCTAATCTTTTTATTGATTTTTGCATTTCATCTTTGTTTCGAAATAGGTCTGTTGTTATGCGCAAACGTCAAAACCAACATTCCAACCGCATGCAACCGAATTCCGCCAAACCCAGTTTGCAAGTGGCGCAGTACAGGAATTTTTTTGCTGTGTTGCCAGTACATTAAATAATTATATATTGTTTTTTTCATAGTAGCAATTTCTAGGTCTGTAGCCAAATTTTTACAAACGGCAAAATCAAAATAATTAACTATCGACATTCAGTTATTCTTAGTTCAGCGAATACGTCTTTATAAGACTATGGAAAATGTTTGATTGTTCATAAATAACTTATTGTTTTATTTTTTTTCGTGATTTTAAAACCTTATTCGCCATTTCGAGCATTATCGTATTTGATGAAATACGTCAATGGGAAATACAAATATAATTTTCACTTAATTGGTGTGAAAATTATATTTGCGTGAACCATTTTAGGTTAAACAGTTTTAAAAGTATCTTGTTATATTGAAACAGCGTTATATTGTTGTCAAACAAATTAATCATATCTAATTATAAACATAACCTTATTTCAATATTATCCGATTTTCTTTCGTTTTCATTTCATCTTATTTCAGCGAATACACACTCAAAGATAACACAATGTTTTTTATTGTCAATAATAAATCGATTCTTTTATTCTAATCCATACTCTAAATTTTAAAGTAGAGATTAAGAGTAATTATTAAACCTTGTCATTCATTGTTGCTGACAGATACGAAAATGAAATTTTCGCTTGAATATCGGTTTTGTGCGATGTCATGTACAAATGTTTCCTATAATTTCGTTTTAAAATGCTCCATGCTTTTCAAGTCAAACAAAAACAATGTTTTTAAGCCAAATATTTCGACAATTTACCATCATGTTAAATATTTGACTTATAAAACATTTATATAATATACATCAGTGACGTATACTGTCAGTTTGACATTTGGTATTTAGTCGGTTAAGTTGCCGTTTTTAACAAAATTCGCCATTTTGAGGTTGGAGGTTGGTACGCCAAACCTTGGCATCGATTTAGAGCACGGACCGTTTCTGACGGTTGGAATGTGGTTTTGACGCAAAAGAACAAAAACAACAAAGACACAATTCAAACCATGTGTTCAAAGCTTTGAATTAGATTCTAATTCGAAAACGGTTTGCAAACCGTCAGCATACCATCAGAAGTACACAGAAGAACAGAGCAATATTATCATTTTCATGACTGAAACAGTTTTCGTTCAAGAATTGTATCCAAATCAGTATTAAAATATGTGTTTTCAAAACATTAATATGCGGGGTTGCACACAAATAAGTCACGTTATGAAATATTTTCAAGTAATTAGTTTCACATTCGTTTTCATTAATTTACTCTAGCAAATCGTTTAAATAACGATAGAAGTGTTCGATGAGATGGGAGAGTAGAAAACATTTAATTTTTCGAAGCGAATCTGTTTTGTTGACGACTTTCTAATGACAGCGTCACCGCATGTAACTTACTAATTTTGCTTGATGGCATCTACAGTGTGTGTATTATTTAATTGTTAATGTCAAATTGATTGCTATGCGAATATTTCAATCACAAAAAATCCACTGCTCCTCTCACATGTTGCATGTTACCTTAGTGTTTTGTTTTACAGTCTATTGTTACTTTATTTTATAGGAGATCGCTTTTAAAGTATTAAGGCAGATCCATTCAGTATGTCGAACCACTATTCAGCCAGATAACCCATGGAAATTGCAGCAGATTCAAGATGCTGCAAATCATCTGCAACAAGCGATCGGTCATATAGATAATGTGGATAAACACTACATATTTAGGTGAATAATAAATTATTTTATATTATTGGTTATATATTTGCGATTTCACCTCTTGTATTCTTTGAATGAAAATGTTTTTATTTGCAGGTCAGCTGATGAGGTAATGCACATTGTGGGATGTCTTTTAGGCGCTCTACAGAGAGCTCGCTCAGCTTTAGTATTGCCGAAGAAAAAGACAATCGACAAACTAATGGAAAGCCGTAATATGGTAAATTTTATATATTTTTTCCAACCATCTCCAACCCCAAATACGGAGCATCTCGACAGAATTTGTTTAACATTTTATGATTTTTATCCAGTTGCTTAATCTCGCTTTGGTGAAGAGGGTAAAAATGGGAAGATGGGGCTAAAGCATTATTTTAAGGGTCAACGAAAAATTAGAAGTCATTCAAAATTTGGAATAACTGTCTTGTATATGTGAAAACCTACTTTATTATATTATAATTATTGACCATCCTGTACCATTATTGCATGCATTTTTTCTGTTTTATCATCAGTTAAGCCAATCCTCATAATAGTTAATGGGGAATTTTCAACAAAACATTCCCATACTCGTCTTGTATTTCATGTGCTTAAATTATAACAAAAATATTATATGTTTGGTAATCAGCAATATTAATGGTTTTTCCTCTAAGATATCTTTTTCCTTATGACAGCAGTAGACATCTAATTTTAGACATTCTTATTATAATAATAGATATACATTAATAATTCCGGCTTTAATAGATGTAAACTATTGTTTCAGAAATCATTATCGCCAAACTTGTCCGAAGACTTGGCGATATCTTTCTACATTCAGTCACATAAATTGGTATTTGCTGCATATCAGTTGAGTTCTGTGCATGGTACCATGCAATTTGACTCATGTCAAGCAGACTGTGCAGTACCATGGTTAAATGAAGTGCTCTGGCTCCTCACTGCAGCACTTCAGATGTGCCAGCAGCTCAAAGATAAGGTGAGCTAAATTTATTACTGTTACTTAAATTGGTAACCTTTAAAGCAATGTCTTCTGGCTGCATAGACATAACGGGTGGTGGTAAATGTTTGTAATATTTATTCGGTCAACGGGCTTTGGATTTATTGTTTTTTTTTACAAATAAATGTTCCGTGTGTTATCTATCAGTGGCGTAGGAAGAGGTCCTGCCGCCCCCAATGTTTCTTCTAATTTTGTTCTTAAATCATTTATATTATTTTTATCTATCATCTAGGAGTTCTTACTACATGTGGCTTATTTTTTTTTTATATATAAATATAATTTCTTGAAAAATATTGTATTTATTTTTGAAAATGCCGCCTCCAAAAATTTTCGGCCTGGGGTGGTCCGCCCCTGCCGCACCCCCTCGCTATGCTACTGTGTGCTATCAATGTATTTTGCTGTTTATTTTCTCAATAAAAACTTAAGTTATTATGGAACGGATGTTCAGCTTTAACAGACACCCACTTGCCCGCGTTAGTCTGTTGTATTAAAGGTTTTTTTTAAAATTTAGGTTCACTCTCTGTGAAACAAATGGACTCCTAATGGGGTTCATCTCAACAGAAGTTTTCAGAACTGTTTATTATTCAGTTGTTTGACTTTCTTTTTTTCAAAAATAGAGGGGAGTGAAGGATATTGAGTAGTTAATCGCCATCATTTCCAGGGCTGTGGAGTCTGGAGCTTTTTTTCCGAAGACAAAGTCGGGGGCGGGAAAATCTTACGACTTTGACCAATTTTTCAAAAAAATATTTGTCTTTTCATATTATTAATTGGTGAAATGATGACTATGCACTAGAATTAAACTAGTTACTAGAATGATATGATGGAATACGTATATGTAGGGTAAACGGAAATGTTTTTTTTTTTAACCAACTCCACAGTGCTGCTCATTACACCTTGTTAAGGATAGGAAGGGTGGGAGTTATTTTTTAAAGGGTTTTATATAATTTAATAACACACTTTGTACACAAAACATAAATTTGATTACTTTTCAATAAACATTTGGTAGTACTATGCTCTTTGTACTCACCAACATAAATTATAATTCGTCACATCATAATTTCGATGGTAGGCACTTTGCACCCTCAAACTAGAATTTAATATTTTTCGCTTTGAAACAGACTGTTTGACAATAGTATTTACAAAATTAACTGTCGCCTATGTGTTTATGGTTAGGAATGAACAGCTTGGAGTTATTGGAAATTCATAAAGTCATTATAATATTTTAATTAAGATAAACAGCTCACTATTGTTGAATTTATTGCCAAATTGGGATTTACCATACCCAATGTAAGTAATGAATTTGTAATTAGTACTATCAGTGCTTGTATCTTATCCCCTCCCTGCATCCAGTAGAGAAGGAAAAAACCCGACTTTGTAACATGTTCACTTTTAAGGTGTTCACTGTCAATACTTGGTGGAATGGCATTATAATAAAAATAATATTGAGTTAGTTGATAATGCTCGCGATGAGCGAAACCGGTCCTGATCAAATAAATTTTATGTGGAAAAAGTACTAAAAATCTTTTATTATTTTTATTTGTAACGTGTAAAATTCTTAAATCAATTTTAATTTGTAAACACGTGCCACAGTTTGAACACAAGTGGAGTAACAAAGTTATCAAATGTAATTAAATTTAATTTCTATTTCAAAGTGAAAAATGTTAAATTCAAGTTCATCAAATTTATAGTGGGAATTATTGAAAATTATGTTTGTGTGTTCCCTTGTGCCTACTAGCAAATGATTAGTGGAAACAGTTTATTTAACCCTTTCCCAGCGACTATTTGTTGTACAAATTGAATACGTCTGTGGTGACATTTTTCAAAATGTTTCTTTCCAACGTAACATAATAAATATAACAGTTTAAAATAAATAGTTTGGTTTTTATTGAGGCCAAATGTATAAGGAATATGTCAAAATACTAAAAAAGGAATGAATCGATATAGGTAGCCATAATGTCATTAATATATAAATTCCTATGAAAAGAAACTCTGAGAGAGCGCTATCTTGGAGTGACGTAATTAGCCACTGCACTGAACTTATCACCTCCATAATATATTATTTATTGTTCCTTTGAGTTTTGAAACATTAATCACTCATTTAAGATTTCGACTGAAGGTGCTTGGTGGAATTTCAATATTAAATTTGAATCATTCAAATTATGTACAGATTAACTTGAACTGTCAGTTCAAGTTCATCCGTGCGCTTGAACGCCTGAAGATGCCGAAAGGCGAAACCCGGGTCGTTAGTGACAAAATCTGTGGGAGTGTACATAATTTGAATGATTCAAATTAATCACTCACTTAAGGCTGTTAAGAAACACACAAATTATTTGATATTTGAACATTTTTATCACAGCTTTGGAAATAAAAAAAAACATATATGTATCTATCTGAACATGTATTGCTGACAGAATTTTACATACACCACTTAAGAAATAATAATGAGTCTTAAAAATCTTTTGAAGAGTGGTCAATTTTATAACACGGACTTACAATTTTTGCACATGAATCGAGTTACTGTTGTTTTTCTTTACTATCTTTTTTTTTTACTATTTCCTCACATATGGCATCGTCTTCTGGTATTTATTTGGCGTAGGTGGAATATATTCTGGCATATGTTTTGTTACATATTTCGGTAATAATCGCGAAGGGCTCTCCGTGGTTGAAGGTTTTGGTTTGTGTGTATAAGAAATTTTGACGTTGTATTTATCAACTAATTGGTTTATAACACTCAGTTAAAAGTCGGCCATTGTTTGTTATAAATTTAAAATAACACAATCAATTGAAAACACGCACAATTGATTAAAAACACACAATTGATTAAATGCACACACAATTAATTAAATATGCACACACAATTAATCAAATACACACACACACATTTGCTTAAAATTCCACTCCTTAAACTTTAAACGCCTGCGCGCTGTGCGCAAAAGAAGTAGCTCACTGCCCGAGCATTTTTTCGCGAAATATTCGCGCTACCTGCATCCCTTAAAAAATGATATCTTTAAAACTAGTCATCCTATTTGAGTAAAATAAAAAGCATTATCAAAATAAAAGATTGTTTATAATTTACAAAAGCTTTATTTGTATTTTTTACATTGTACAAATTAAAATAAAAGAATTAAAATGATTAAAATATTATTTTCGATTATATTATTATATCGCAAATGTTTATATTACTCGTATAACAAAAATATTTATCGAAACAGAAAATAAAATTATGGATCGGTATCTCAAAGACATTATTTATGTAAGCTTAATATTCATATCTTGAATAATATTATCATAAATCAGTGTAATCTGATAACGAAATGAACCATAATCAATGGTCCCGTATGGGACTGTTCGGCATTGAACGACGCAAATCCGCGGTCCCGTACGGGACCATTGGGCGGATAAAGGTTAATTATCTTAGTACAAAATAAAAGCATTGAGATCAGCACAACTTTTAAAATATAGTAAAACACAGTTTTATACGATAAGAATAAAAGCACAATAGTTTGTTTACATAACTTAGACTATTAAACAAGACACGATTTATAAATATGTAAAAGAAAGATCGCAGGAATATTTAATATTAACATGATAAAACTCGAACTGTTTCCGCACACAGTGCTACTTAAATGACGATTAACGTAAGAACTGTGTAGTTGCAAAATTTGCCGGCAATATTCAAACTGATTTTAGTCTCTAGCGACATATCGATGTTTATTATATGTAAACCTAATTGCTTCGACAACTGAATAGAAGTAGTAGTAGTAAGACAAATCAGGGGATATTTAAAAAAAATCAATTAGTCCTGTATGCAAAAGATTTCCTACATTATCGTAAGTTGAAACTTTGCATCACAGATGCTGTGACACTAGCAGTCAGGGCATGAAAATATGGTGTCACAGATGCTGTGACGTTCGCAAGGATTGGGTTAAAGTGACATAAATTGTTTTAAGTTCGATATATTTTATACTGTATAATTTATTTTTCGTGCAGTATATTTGTTTTTCAAACAATCAAAAAAATGCTTATTATTAAAAATAGTAATTTTTTATAGAAAACATTTTAAACATCCATGCCATAAACCGATTTATAAAAACTGTCTTATTCAAACCTGTAAGTGCGGTAACCAAAGCCAAAGACATGCGGACCTGACAAATTTTGGTTTTACTGCATTCAAATTATTTTATATTTTCATTATCCCTTTGAATAGTGAGCTATTTCATATTTTTTTGTTCATTAAAAACAAATAAACAACTAATATGACTACCAAAATCCCTGATAGTGTAGTATCTTTATCTTAAGAAATGATGATAATACTGACCTGGCGAAAGATAATAAACCACACAACAATTGGATGGACATGTGAGTCTTTATTTGTCAGCCAGTACAGTATGCAATCTGCATGGTTGATGGAATTTCACTTACAATAATAAAATTGACATTGGTTTTCTAATCTCATTTTGGTTTCTAATTCTTTCTTTTTTTTTTTTTTTTTACAGATTTGTGTTTTCTCTCAGTATAAGGACTTTACTGTTGGATCGCGTTCTGCTTCTGCAATTTTCTACTGAATTCACTGTCACTTTTCCAATGGTGTTAAACATTACAAAACCTGTAATGCCTTATGACTCCGAGTCGATTGTTAATTAAGCATTGTTAAAAAAAAGGAAATTGTTATTGGGTTATGTAGGTATGGTAACAATTATTCAGGTGTGTTGAATGATGTAACAAATACCAAATTCCACATGATATTAATTATTTATTTATGAATCCTGTAATGAATGTATTGTCCTTCATTGCTTGACAACATGAAGACGTGCTGTTTTAATTTATCAAATAATCTATTGAAGACTTCATATTAATTTAAATATTACAATGCTAGTTAGCATACTTATTTCTTAGGGATAATTTAGATTGTATTGAAAAAAAAACATGGCGTCATATAAACGGTAGTCTGTGTAATCAAATGATATGCCACTAAAGGAAATGTTAAATGTGATACTGTTACTTCAAGGTAAGATGTTATTCATTTTCTAAGTCTTATGTAAGATATAAAACAAAATTTCAGCAAAGTAGAGCTCGTATCAGAATTATTTCTTTCACTGCGACAACACTGTTGATTCCTTATCAAGAATAATGTTTTCTTTCTGACCATGTTTGCTCGCAGTGTGAAGCATATGAACCTCTATTAGAGCTTCTCTATCTCATCATATGTCATTTTGTGTGAATTGCTTGTTACGCAGTTGTTTAACCTCTTTTTTTAAGAAAAAAGTAAGTAATGAAGGATGGGGCTATCCAATTGCTCTCGCTATGCTTTGTTTTAAGGATCGAATTGGTAGGAGAAAATTAAGACATCGCAGACATTCATGTCTTTTGAACACAAATCCATAAATCAATTAAACTGTCCGTACTGGGATTCAAACCTGTGAACAATTCAACCTAATACAACAACATTTATCACTCAGCTGCAGGCCCAGCGGTAATGTTATTGTGACATATTGTCATTAGGCCTTCGAAATCGGCTATGCATTCAAGTCTGATGCACAATAATTTCATATTGTGTGTGAACCAAAATTGACGATTATGAATGATAAAGTAGGACATAAATGTAACAAAAATCTGAATCCATGAATGATACCTGCTGTAACTTACTGTAAAGTTGAATGGCTAGAAATCTGCTCTTCATAGCCTACCGTAAATAATCTATATAAAAATGTATAGACATAATCTATTTTCTCAACAATATATTTAATATGATAATAAAGATTGTTAATTATAATTATTATTTTATGTTAGCTGCCAGACAATAGGTGTAATAATCAAACATTAAGAATTTAAACCGTTCTGGATTCTCAAAAACAATGTCACCGCCTAAATAGCTAATTTTTTTAATACCAATATTTTTTTAGTGTGACGAATTAGTTTCATTAGTTATCAAGGAATTGATGGTGTTAATTATGTAAATATTTAGTGTTACAAACATAATATTATATATATATATATTGTTATATTTTGTAATATAAGAAATGTGTCTAGCCAATGTATTTTGAGATTCAATTGAACATAAAATCAATATTTTCATTTTCATTTTCAATTGAATTGGATTTTTGCTTGAAATAGTCTTTGTGTATTTATTGTTTTATTTCGCTTTACGTAATGTAAAGTTATTTATCTTATATTTTTTCTATAGATAGCTATATTATTTAACTTAAGATTGATTGTTGTAGAGTAGAAGCGATAATACAGAAACGTGCTGTAATAAAATTTTTTAACTGCTTCACACGTAACCCCTAACACACAAAACACAACTGTACAGTCATAATGATAGTTTCATGTTTATTATATTTAATGTTACAAACATAAGTTCAATGCAAAATGTGCAATTGAATGTTTATTCAAATTATTATTATATTATATATTTAAAAAATTAGCAGTAAACATTATTTATCTCAATCCAATTATTTCGTTTTATTCTTGGTTATCCTCGTATTTAGTAAAGTATGTACAATTATGATGGTTGACAATAAGATGTTTAATGCTTCGTTATTATAAGAAAATTTAAAATGGTCGTTTGGTCGTTTTCTTGTGTATAATAAATAGGAGTAACATTATAAACGTGAACTTTGTCCTTGCTTTTCAGGCTGCTTTATTTATAATAAGAACTGTAGAATAACGATGAAAAATTACGTGATTTCTTACAATATTATTGAATTTCAGTGTACATCTAACATATTCACACGTAAGAACAGGATCTCTCAAAATAATTCTTTATTTTTTAAGCTGTTGGGAAAATTTTTTACAAATCAATGATATACACGAAAATCAAAGAATACTGAATATAATGCTTAGCCACACGGAGTACAGCATCTTTCTTCATAATATTTTTTCTTGTTCAGTAAATGAATGGTTTATATTGTCATGTGAGAATAGCTATAATTATCAGTTAATAACAGTGTTGACACATGAGTTAGAAACTCAAGAAATGATTTCTTTTGACTTAAAAATTGCAGATGTTTCGGAGAAGGGTCTGTCTTGAAAATTTATAGCTGATTCTGTGATAATCGTGTATGACATAAACACAATTGGAGGAACTGTTAGTTCACTACAGAAAGTTCAACTTATGTATGTTATATTTGCAGTTCAAAACATGTTCATCTCTTTATTATGGAGACTTACTGAAAAAAATACATATTGACATAAATGGATATAAAAGTACACAGACATATAATTTGAGATGTCGTCTGAGGATGCTTAATAAAATTTCAATATATGTAGAAATAAATTCAAGTTGATTGGTGAACTTGAATGCATGAAGATATGGAAAGGTGAATTTCGGGCCGTTTCTTCACCTTGGAACTTATTTTTGTGAAGAGTATTTTCCCCGATCAGCTGAATCTAACAATAATTTTATCTTCAATATAACGCTTTGCGAAATCACTTTTTTGAGTTATGTATTGTGATTTTCTAACCTATACTCTACCGGCTGATCGCGATGAATCTGTTAATCTTGGAATATTTAAAATTAATTATTTTCTGTAAAAGCTATGTTAAAACAATGAATGTCTGTAACATTTACTCAGTTTTACTATCCAGAAACTTGTCTTTGATTTTATAAGATGACAGAAAAAAATTACCATACAGTAAGCCAGACAAAATGAAAAAAAAAAAATTCACAGGAAGGTGTATTTTTGTCTTAAATGCATACCACCCACATTCTTAAGGTATTCCTTTATGGTTCCTATAAAACTGTATTTACTTTATTCAAAATTATTGACAACAATTTAATTATTACATATTGTTACTCATTTAATATTAGTAGAAATGGTAGGTTCTTTGATAAATATTATTCAGTAAGCTTTCAATTCTTTTCTGATGCACACTTCATTATACAGTATTAAAGACTTAGATAAAAATTGCGAGAAACTCGTGCTTTTATTGAGCAGATAGTTAGGAATGCCATCTGTGTTAGATTGTAAACATAAATATTTATTTGACATTTAGTAGCATTCATTTTCACATAAAAGTAATATAGCAATTGGGAGTCTACTAAAATACAGAAGATTTTAATCCAAAACATAAATAATAAATGAGCATTTCTACATTTTTTGCATAAAAATATTGTCTCATCATTTATCTAACTATCATTTAACATTGAATTAAAAATTTATGTATAGTTTACCTTGATTTCTTGATGGCAAAAACATTCAGTTAAAAAATAGTAGTTTTGAGATATTACATACTCATGTGTCGTGTCATTAACAATATCATAAAAATAAAATTCCATCATGATTCAAGTGAATTTTTCTGTATGTTATTTAACATGGAAAATACTTTTTCATTCTTTAAGTGTTTAACTAGACACTTGCATCACGATAGGTATATTTTGATAAAAGCAAGTCAAAACACATTTTTTTAAACGCTTCTTTTCAGAACCTGCATTATAGTAAAGTGCTTGTATTTCTCCCAGACATGACATTTCAGTCAGGACTGTTTAATTAAAAAAATCAAATGTATTATCTGTTGCCAATGATTTTGCGTTTTCAGCTGGAAGAAACACATTGGCAATAAGAAAACAAATAGGTAATTCAATATTAATTGATGTTTGTATAAATGTTACTCTTTAGTGTACAGTCAGATTTATGTTTGTATATTTAAGTATTAATAAAGCTTGTTCTGACACAATTTTCTTTTTATTTCTCTAAAACAAATTTCTTACAGTCTTCAGTCAGCAAGTTTATAGGTTTTCAAATGAATGGAAGAAATTGTCAGTAGTTGAGGCTTAGTTTTGTACAACACACTATATATTTTATTGTGCAGCACTCAGTAAATTCTCAAACAAAACATTTTGAATGCCTTTTTTCAAAAACTGTTACTTATTTGCTAATTGCAGTAGTCAGTTGACTTGCATACATTCATTGATATTTTGGGTCCATCAAATTTGGGGACCTGGGTTCTCATTGTAAAATCTTCTGTGCTGTATAAGACAGTTTATTTTTCAGTTTCATTTAGTCTATGAAATTGGAAGTTCAGATTACTGTATTTGATTCTACAATTGGAAAAAAAATCTGATAATCTGAGAATTTTTATCTAAAAAAATATTTTACTAAAGACCATGGTATGTGAAAAAGTCTTTCATTTGATTCTATATAGTTTCTCATACAACATTGTATATTATAAATTTAATTATTTGTAGGATTCATTATTAAACCATAAAAATATTAGATATTTGAGGAAGGTAAATTATAAAGCCGAATAGATGAACTTTGCTCCTTATACCTATCTGAAAAATACAAAAGAAAAAAAAACAATTTAGTTATCACCTTTGATTCATTCAACATGACTCTTTAAAATTAAAAGTTCTATAGCGGGGCTTCCCAAACTATGTATCTTCTGCGTTCTGCAAAAAATTGGAATGGTTATATACGCTGCAACACATTTAAGCATCTTCTACTTCATATTTAAAATCGAGTGATGAGATGTCCCCACTGATGTTAAAGACATCAAACATTTAGGTAAAGGTGGAGATTTTGAATCATTAAGAGCTTTGTTTCCTCACTTTTTTTACATGTTTCAAAAATAATTAATTAGGTAATAAATAATAAGTGATTTAAAAACATATTTCTTTAAACACTTTAAACTGTTTTCCGGTAACATTTCCAGATTTGCGAAGTGTTCCGTTGCACGATAAGTTTGGGAAACCCTTTTCTATAGTAATAATATATACCTACCATCATTGTTAACCTTTTGATTGATAAATTTCACTCTTAAGAAATTTAAATTAAATATTTGTTGTTTAACGTTTATTCATGATTGGCTTTTGTCCCATGTGCCGCGGTTAAATGGCGTTACAGCACGTTTTTCCTGACATTTTTTATGTTTCGAATAAATAATGGAAAAAAAATATTATAAAAATAAAATTAGCTTTTTGTCCCTATTTTAGGTACTTTTTGAATGTAACGTAACTTGTATAATAAAAATCATTGTACAAAACAATAACAGGTCCATAGACTTACTCTGCGACCACATCCAGGATATAATGCTAGTATCACGTCGATTCAATCTGCAATATTTTTGTCACTTGTTCATCAAATTTGTCAGTGCACCTTTAACACTTTTCAATCCTTCAAAATACATTGTTCAGTAATCTCTCAGTAAAACAAGGCTTCTGTGACAGATCTCACAGATTCGAGACCCAGTACTAAGAGCATTTTCTTCAATCTATTTATGATCGAAGGCATGAGTATTTGTGATATCATTAAAAAGTTCTCCCAACCTTCCAATCCTAAAATTAGCGGATTAGATTAGAGTGGCTAGTTAAATACTAGTCCTTTCCTAGCCCTATACTTCTAAAAAACAAAGAGAGATTGAGCAACGGAGTAACAAGCAGTTCTCAAAAATATATGTTGAGATACCTCCATTAAGAAGCCATATGCTCCAAATTGGGAACGGAAGCTTGACAAGAAGTTAGTTCCGTTACCTATTTTTTTTTAAAAGCACTGGTGATTGGTACATGCGGGGCTTTTTTACCATTCAACACGGTGGAACGGCGTTCCGGTACCTTTTTTTCGGTTCGGAAAAAAAATATTTAAAGAAAACATATGATTTTTTTGTTATATAAAACTTTTGGCTGTATCACCCACGTTGTGAAACACCGAACTCTTCTTGTTGGATCTTTCATTGAACCTTCAATTTTTGTATTGCAAATCAAAAACTTAATGCGTTAGTTGAAGTTGGAGTTAGATTTCACGAAAAAGTTTTGAAGAATAGTTTTCTTATCGAATCGAAATTATGTTTTTGCACGTCAAAAGAGTCGATTGAAAAAGGGATGTAAGATAAAAAATATGTGTGGAGTTTGCACTTGCGTACTCCACCAAAAATATTGACCTGAATTCCACCCCACGGATCACTCACACCATTCTAATCATAAAATTAACATGGCAAAGCTAGAGCGATTGGTTAACTACTAGTCCTGTCCTAGCCCCATCTTTATATTCTTACACTCTTCGAAAAAAAGAAAGATTTAGTAACTAAGTAACAAACTAAGTATCAATACGTAAGCTCCACACTGAGAACGGACATGGATTACAAATTTTTCGCATAACATGGTCTATAGCTAAATTACTTTTCAGTCAAAAGTTTTCATAGATTTTTTTTCCGATCGCAAATTTTATACGGATTTTTGAACTGTCTTATACAGCACGAAATATTTTGACGGGATTTTATACATTTACAGTAAAATTTTATTAAGTTCAAGATTAAGAGATTTAAACAGGGCTGTGGAGCCGTGCAAAAAAAGATGACTCCGACTCCGAAGAAATTTTTCAATAATTGAATTTTAATTTATATATATGTATTCCATCAGATCATCTTTAGTCAGCCAAGCATGTAATGTCAACTCTATGGACTATTATGGTTTACGAGGCCGGCCTCGAAAATCAGATAGGTCCTGTGCAGCTCTGTATCGGGCCAATAATATGAGGAATAAATTCTTTTCTTTTCTTGATCGCATTGCGTTATGAAAGGCGGCCGTGAAAATGCGGCTGCATACACATAACGGGTGGTGGTGGGATACTCAACAACCAACTTGTAATAAATTCATTCATTTCAAACAAAACGTTCCGCGTAAAATTCAATGGCGTAAAATCGACGACGCGCACGCCAACAGCAGGTGTACCACAGGGATCCGCCTCATCGCCCTTATTGTACAACCTTTGCACTCACGATATTCCGTTAAATATCACGTTTCCGTTACTACATATCCGGAAGCAACGAAACAATCGTTGCACAATATGCCGGCGACACAGCCATCCTAGCCAGATCGCTTAACAGGAACAGAGCCACTGCGCTTATGCAAAAAGCAAGCACGGACTTATCCACCTGGTGTTCTGGAGGATCCAAATCCACCTGGAGAAAAGCACTGCGATAACCTTCAGTCGTAGACCTAACAGACACAATAAGGACATTAAAAGCATCCGGATGCATAACACCCACATCCCGTGAGCCCAACGGTTAAATACCTCGAGCCAGCGATGGGCTGCCATTACGGTAACAAGAGGCTCGCTAAATCTTATAGCTATTCGTGATGTTCTGGGAAAGGTGTGAATTTTCATGATCACTCATGTGCAATTATACCCAATAATTATTGAAACCATCGAATGTTACTTTATACACTTGTATTTTGCAACAGTATACAGTATATTGTAATTTATTCAATATCAATAGCTGAAAAATGTCCGTCAGAAAACCCAAATGTACATTACAACTTTCTTAATCTAAATATATTGCATATTTATAGGTTATATAACGCGAATATCTGAGAAAAATGTTTGTCTTAATTTAACAAGGGGCTCGCCGGCCTAAGTAATATTTAACAAGGGGCTCGCGCGAGCCCCTGCGAGCCCCCTCCAGCCCACCCCTGCCTCGGGCGCACGCTAGACTCGCGACGCGATTAACTTTCTGCAAACATATTGCTGAAAAAAAACACCAGGTGTCGCAAATCACTGGTCGACTCTATCCGATGATTGGCCACAAGAGTAAACTTGCTGTAAAAAGCATGTTACTATTGTACACCGCGATTACAAGACCGATCATGACCTACGCATGCCAAGTATGGGCACACGCTGGTATGAATCGTATACAGACACTACAGACAATACAAAACAAAGCACTTCGCATGGTCACGGGAGCACCATGGTTCGTGTCAAGTTCCACGTTACACAAAGACATGAACCTAGACCCGATCCTCGATCACGTCATAAAACTGTCGAAGAAGTTCAATAGCGACATGGCGGATCACCCTAACCAATCTATCAAAAAAATACTGAACGACTCCGTTGATTACCCTCACACAAACATAGCTCGACCGCGGAGAGTCCTTTTACTGAAAACTTTTTTTATTTCATCAAAGAAGAACACATCTCTATTATTAATAAATAATTTTTGTAGTTTATTTACATAGCAAAGATCACTCGGAAATAAAATGTTTTTTTGATTTATTTTACATTACTTATTCTTTAAACATTAATATTTCTTACAATAAAACTGTTGATGGCCGCACATGAGAACCAATGGTCTAGACCAGCGGTTAACAAACGACGGCTCTCATAAGATTTCAGTCGAGTCCCTGATTTTTAATATATACATATTTTACACATGTGAAATATTGTTATCTTAAAAATTCTAAACGGATAAAATAGTGTAATTTGGAAATCGGAAATATTTATTAAATACTTTTGTGTATTTTTATCATGTTTTAGCAACTAAGTTTTTATGGAATCTTGTAGAGTAACATAAGCAGTGAACTTTTTTCGAGGAATAAGTACTTAAGTATTATAAGCATCAAATTATATTTTACAAAAATGAGGCTAAGAGTAGAAACTCTTTCTTTTCTTTATTATTTCATATCAATTTACAGCAATGAAAAAACATAATAAGTCACCGTTGCATAAGTGACATCAATGGAGCTATATCCACGAAATATATAATTCCGTGGTCCAGTAGTTAACGTCGTTAGCTTCCATGACGTATCTCGCAGGGTCTAACGTTTTTCTACTTCATGAATGACAAGCATTTTTTTCAATCGATTTATCAATTTCTGTTCAAATGCATGGGTGTTTTTGATGTCTAAAAATTCTCTCCAACTATTTCAACTCTATAATAATGGCGTAGCGTAGTAGTAGTAGCACTAGTCTAGTCTTAGTCCAATCCTTCCATCTCTAATCACTTTGAAAAAAAGTGGTTAACCAACTGTGTATCAAGCAGTTCTCGTTAAAACACTTATGTTGAAATACCTCCATTGGTCGGCCATATAGTCCACATTGGGGGCGGACATGGATTAAAAATTATAAAAAAGAGCTGAATTCAACCAATTTTAATATTCTTTTATTTAAATTTTTAAATCTTATAGTTTTACCGATAAAAATTCAACGATATAATTTTCTGGTATGGTTAATTTCATAAAAAATGAAAAGTCTGCTATATAATACCATTAGCCTCATAAGCCCTTTATATTATATATATTTTAGCCGTAAATTGAAATACTGATATTAGAAATGTTTGTAAACTTTATTGCTGTGTCAAAGAAATCTTTATTTGTTACTTGACTCTCAAGTTTATTCTTTCGGAAGTTGCTGTCGATTATAACCAAAAATAAACTGTTAAGTAATATTATAAAATGATCGACCTGCCTACTTTGTTATCAATGTTATTTTACACGAAGAACTAGCATAACACATTTCGTAAGCGGTAAATTTGGAAGTACCATGAGTTTAGTATAAGAATTGCGAAAAAGTGAAAGTAAAATTTTTGGTCCAAAACTTTTATTGCTGGTGTGTTGATAATATATGCTTTATCTATCACTGCTATCCTTCAGTTTTGACCGGTCTTTCGGCAAAGCAGTCACACATTTTGTTTTAATGCGAAGGTCTAAACTCTAGTGTGTGTTGTCAACAACTTGATAGTTTTAAAAAGTTTTCCGCGAGCGTGTTAATAATTAAAACATTATTTTTAACAGTGAAAATCGTTCTTAAAAATGGATAAGAGCCTTGTTGTTTTGGTAACTGGTAAGATGTTGAATTTTTTAATTAATTTGTAAAATAACAATTATTATAGGTAAAAGATGATTCTAACTTATCCACATAAACTTGTATAATATTTAGGAACACAAGAAAAAGTATTTAGCGTGTGTTAATTTAATTTATTATTTATTAATTAAAACAAACTAAAAGCTGTTAAGTGCCAAAACCTATTTATTGGATATATCTTTGAGACATTTTCATCACAATACAATGTGAAATAGATACAATTATTCTCATTAGTTTGTAGATTCAAAATTGACATCTTTGTTTTCGTATGAGGAATAATACTGAATGTCTTTTTAACTTAAAAAGAAATAGGATTATGCCACTATAGGTATAAATATTGTAAAATATGTTTTTTTTTACAAAATAGTAGGAAAAAGTCAGCTGGTTAACAAAAATTTGGCGTTAGAATCTCACGTTTCATTATACGCAGTATTATTATAATAAATTCTACGTTATCTTAGAAATATTCTTTTGTACTTTTTGGATAATCTGTTCGGCCAGGTTTCCAAAGACCCAATGGATTCATCGATTTGCTGTCAACTTATTTACATGTATACAATGAAAATTTTAAGAAAAACGCATCGAAAATAATAAAAAAAGCTACTGAATAATAATCAATGCAATTAGAATTTACTTATTTTCTGATCTGGTTAATTTATGATAAGCGTACAATATGTACAATATGAAAATCATTTACTACAGAAAGACCAACGTTATATCTGGTACGTCAGTGTAAGCATTTTGTTTATACCGTATATAATAAATAAATATCTAAAACGTCTTATAGAAGGTATAAGTTGAAATTATTCCTTTGATATCAATGTTTGCGATATCGATCTCCGATTTAATTTTAAATTTTAAGTTGTTAAAAGAATAAAGAATAAAGACGAGAGAATTTCATTATATTTCAGCAAGTTAAAGTTATTCTTTCAAATATGAGAGATAACGTTAGAAATAAGTTTAGCATCTACAGAAAATAGTTGTTATTACCGATCTTTTTCTATGACGACACTGATTATAAGAAAATAATCGAATTATAATATTAAATTAGCATTCATGCATATAAACACATACAAACGGGAAATGATTCATTTTTAAAAAATATTTAATTGTCATTTAGACGAGGTGTATAATTGCCGAATTATAAACGGATGGTATTGAATGATAATGCAATGCCAACGAGTATGTACTGTAAACAAATTAAATATTTAAAATTTAAAAATCAATATCGGAAAGAGAATACAAAATAATTATTTAAAAACACGGAAATAAATAGTATGTAGTTAATCGAAATATTTTCCTCAATAATACGTTACAGATGACATCATTTCAGAAAAAAAAATCCGGATAGGAATTAAAATATTAACAATGAAAATAGTTTGGAACATAATTCAAATGACTTTTTTCTTATTACTTCATAATAACAACTGAAAATGTAATCACAATGTATTCTCTCATTTTGTTATTTTCAAAATATGATTTAAATATGTATATAAAATTATACAGCATTTTTTTATAAAATTGGCAAAAGTCCTCTTCACTTAGACTTAAGTTAATTAAATTGTGACAAATATTGAATATAAAAATATAATTAAATATACAACATACAAAGTCATTTAATTTTCAGAGATACTATTGTTGCAACATTTGTATACATATATTAAGACATGTTTATAAAACAAATATATAAAGTTTATTATGATGTAATTAATCCCTAGGTGATGAATGACCATGGGAAATAAAATTTCTCATATCAAAACACGATGTTAGTTTTGAAATAAGTTAAAGTAATTTACCACTGAACATATTATTATTAAATATTAATTTCATAATTATAAAATATATGTACATAAAAATCAATGACCAAAATTGTGATATGACTATTTGCAAATATATACACTTTTGGGTTAAATGTAAAATATTGCTCAATATCCTGGAGATATATTCTACTGGAAACAGGGAAAAAAACAGGGCTTTGGTGTCGGGTGTTTTTTTCAGAGGACGGAGTCTGAGAAAAACAATTTAAAGATATTGAAAAATTATTAGTCTATTCATCACATTTTTTCAAGTAGGCTTTTTATAAATATGTAGATACATACTGTTTATGCATTTAATTACTGGAACATATTAACTGCACAATTGAAGAGTATAGGACAGTTTGGTCGATACAATTTCATATAAGACGGTACCGAGAGAAGAAGAAATAAATCATCGAATGCATTTGTTTCATGAAAACATAAACTTTTTAAAGGTGGTGCTGGATTCCTTGGCCAACACATCGTCAGAGAATTACAGCTGCGACACCAAACAGTCACAGAAATTCGAGTACTTGATCTGAAACCATACCACAATTTCCTCAGTGAGTATTTTTATAATATAATTGTTTAATACAGTGCTTCTCAACTTTTGTAATGCCACGGACCCCTAAATCTGAAAACAATAATTTGCGGATACCCGATTTTTTTTAATTTCACATATTCATATTTTATCGCAAAGAATGTTGAAAGAATAAAAACCTGCGGACCACAAGTTGGGAAGCACTGGTTTAATATGTTTCTTTCCTATAAATAAAATATCAATATCAGGAATTCCAAAATTTACATACATTATTTTGTACAAAATTTATATTTCCTGTGAAGTGAAGTGAGCCAATTAGTATTTTTGAATAAAATAAGTTAGATGCGTTGCAATATTCCACACGTCTTAAAGTATCATAAAAGTGAAGTAACCTAACTTAATACAAATTGCAATAGTGCTATCTCCATAACATAAAAATGTACAATCCACCAAACCACCAAGTAAAGACGTGGTTGTCCAAGTAAAAAGTTTTACTATTTTACTAGTTGGCTCACTTCACCTCTGGAGGGCTCAATTATAAGATCGCTAAGGTATATATAACAGGTGATTTGTCTTAATGCTTTTAAAATTACAATTTCATTAGTAGATATATCCTATATAGGGTATATCCTAAGCCTAAAATTCTGCATTATTTCAACTGATCTTTGAATATTTGAATAATTTCATAATAAATGTTCTAGATTTGAAACGGGATGAATTCTGTGTACTTAACAACAATATTTCGTTTGAGGTATTAAATTTAAAAAATGAGGACATTGTCCTCAGCTGATAATATTATACTACATATTTTTTAATAAACAGTAAAATGCAAAATTTTCAAAACATAAATAGAACGTTAGATATTTCTCAAAAATGAATTTTATATACATTATTTCGATGTCGCAAAAATTTGCATAAACACATTTAAAAATCAAGTTTACAAAGACCTGATATTGCTTGAAGCAATCGTCATTTTATTTTTTATGTTAAATATGTTTTTAGGATAAAAACTGGTTTTTGAATGTCATATAAAACGGATTTGTATACAATATGTTTTGAGTATGTTGCCGAATTTGTATAACTTATTACTAAGAGGATTTTAGAAGCCTTAAAATTTAATGTTATTTTAAGGAAAATGACGTCGAACTTTAACTATTTTAACCAAATGCCGAAAGCTACTGATTATATTAATAGCTCATTTAACTTTTAGGGGAAAAAAACTCTGTCAACTGAGTTAAATACGTTTATTTACCGAAACATAGATTTTGAACATGTTCTAGAATAGAATTCATTTCCGCAAGAATAATTATAAAAAATCTTTAGGTTTTAAAGTGGTTTCTAAATAGTTATTAACAATATTTGAAAACCCTCATATAACTATATAACTATATTATATTATAATATTACTATAACTTATTTTATCATAACGGAGCGCTATCAGGTAATTCACAATCAAATCAACACTAAATAAATATAAAGAGATTAACAAATCATCATCGTATGTCTGGTAAAAATAATATGTCTTAGTAACGAACAATTATATTATCAAAAATTTCGACTGGATAAAAGCTATCCGGTATATATTTCATATGAACGTTCCAATAAATTTGATAGAATTAGTAAGTGATAGAAAAAAGCAAACTCTTCTTGAAGAACGATTGTTAAAAAAGAATATTTTTTCGTTGATAATATAATCAATACCAAAAGTATGATAATACGAAGCTATTGGACTATGACCAGCTGAACCCGCGTTTGACGAATATATTCATTCTTTCCTGTTTTTTTCAGATCACGATGAACCGAAGCCATTGAAGTCCTTTATAGGTGACGTGTGTGACAAATCTTCGATGCAAGAAGCTTTTCGAGGAGTAAACTGTGTTTTTCATTGTGCAGCATATGTGTCCTACGAGTACCCGCCAAATTACGATCAACTGAATAAACATAATATCGAAGGTATTTTACCCATTGATATCTAGGCAGGAATTTTTTTTTTGATTGATTATAATATAATACTATCTAATAGAGATTCCGTGTCGATAAAACCCGAGTATAAAAACCCAGTAAATAAAGGCTCTTTGATAGTGTGGATTCTCGGAAAATTAGAATTGAATAAAACAATCCGAGACTTGAGACTTACTTAAATTTTAATAGAATTTGTATAAAGAAGAAGAATTTATTCATTCAATACAAATATAGTTTGAGAATTTCTATACCTTGAAAAAATTTGTATATTTCGAAAGACAGTAAAAAAAGGAATGAAGCATTTAAAATCTTCCATTTATTAAAAAAAGACTATATTTGACAATTGTATTATATGACGCGTGACAAACGCTGGTTTTTCAATTATAATTATAATATTACTTGCTCAATATATAATTTTTCGAAAGAAATGGTTTCATCGGAAAAATCTAATTCCATTTCAGTTTATGGATGTTTGTGATGTCTAGAAAATCTCTCCCAGCGTTCCAATCCTGACACTAGTCCTGTTCAAGCCCTATCCTTTCTATCCCTACCCTTTTCCAAAAAATATAATCTTATTTAAAATACACTTTTTAATCTTATGCCATCTTATAAAAAAATCTAATGAATGCTTTTTATTCTAGGAACCAAAAATGTGATTTCTTTGTGCCAAGAGAATGATGTGAGTGCATTGGTTTTCGCGAGCACTGCAGAAGTAACATTTTCACCGTACTTGGGAAGGCTGTTCATAACTGTAATCGTAAACCAAACGGAACAAAAAGCGTTGCCTCCGTCAGAATCTGGCAAATTTAACATACCTGGTTATGCAGTCTCCAAATACAACGCCGAAACATTAGTTTTGAAGGCGAATGGAATAGTGACAAGTATAATATCGAAATAAACTATCATTAGAATATGTATAACTATTTATATTTTTCGATTCTTACAATATCGCAGTATTACAGTGTTTATACGGTATAACAGAATATTGCCGCGAAGCAAATTTCGCCATCCATCGAAACACTGTAATTTTTAATTTTTCAACATATAAACTGATATGTTAGTACTATTACAAAATAAGGAGGTCAAGCGCTGAACATAAATGACATGGACCATGAGCATATTTGAACTTCCAATGGAAACCAACATTATTACGAAAAAATCTTTGTGAAATACTGACTGTCAATCATTTCAATCGATTGTAGTTCATATATTGTACACTGTTGTGTTATCATTTCGGATAACCGGTCTTCAAATCAGTTATTTAAGTTGCACACAATAATTGTGATATAAATGTTTTCCGTTGATAAATTTTTCATCATTCGATTTACCACCTGCAAATAATGTGCGAATAAGAATTTGAATATTGACTTAGAATATAACCTATCCTATTGCTAAGAGATGCATAAGATTACTACTTTTACTACTTAAAATCTGAAATTTGGAGCAATCAAGTAATAACGTAAAATATTATCAGTGGTTATATTGCATACAACTTATTTTACTTTAGTCGTTCTATCTCTCTTATTGGGAGAGAAAAAGCAAAAGTTTAGGAAAAATTATCGCACGTAATTCACCGCCAACAATTTATCGCTGGCAGTTTACTGTCACATCAAATAATCTAATAAACAGTTCATACCATACAAATGATTTCTGTTCTACACAGTTCATCGAATTTCAAAAAAGCTTATCAAAACTTAAAGGAGAAACTCAAATGAAAAAAGACTTTTCATGATTTGACTGAACACATTTTATTTCTCCTAGACGGTCAAATATGTAAGCGATAATTTGTACGCTGTAAATTGTTTATTCGATTAATTGCTGGCGGTGACTTGCTACCAGTAAATTGTGATATATTTTTCGACACTACTAAGGATAGAGGGGTGGGATTAGAAAAAGGTTAATAAATCTCTCCATCATCCATTTTCTGGATCGAATGAGTACGATAGAAATATGAACATTGCATTCGAAGAAACATTCATTAATCGACTAAATAATTAATATTTTAACGATCGTTAGGGGTTTCAAAACGGGAAACCGCAACTGAAGTAAACCAATACTCTAACACACTGGTCACTTTGGTGCAGATACTGAAATTAAGTTAATAATTTCTTCTGAAAGCACATTATGAAAAAAGCAAACTCTTACATATAATTGGCATGGCATATAAATTTCTTTTTTTAAGATTGCTTATTTTCTAAGGAATTCAAAAAGAGTTATTGAAACATAAATCTTTTAATGAAAACACGACAGTAATATGAATGTCTTATTTTATATAAACATAGTTTCAAAGATAGAATTTTTTTGATATATTTCATATATATAGCAATATTGGTTTTCTTTCACAGAAAATATCACAAGACTAAATGTATTTTTGATATCAATATTTATTTATAGAATTTTGACAGTCTTAGAAATATAATCAAAGAAGAATTTTGTCTTTGTGTGACTCATAAAATATTGGCTTTTCTCCCTTAGTTGAATTGACAATTTATCGACATGATAGAAATGTTTTTGCTATTTCATGCCATGTTGTTTACTTAATTGAGAAACCAAATATTTTAGCACCTACGATAAATATATTTAAAAAATGGATACATGATTGATGGTGTAGGAGTAAATTAATTTTATTACACTTATCCTCAAGACGTGATATATATAACGTATATTTAGATATCTATTACGGAGTTTATAAGTAAACTTAACTAAAAGAGTACACCATAATAAAACAGTCCACATCATGATGAATTATATTAAAATTAAAACAATATTTCAAACTAAAAGTATTTTTTTAAATTATTTTTTTTTGCCAAACAATATCGCTAGAATAAAATGAATATTATGATGAAAGTAATATGAATTACTCCAAACATGATATAATTGTTTTGTCAGATCTGGGATGATATTTATGATTAAAATCTTATGTATGTATAAAATGCCAAGGAAAATTGATGTGTTTTAGCAAACAGAAAAGATACTAACAAAATACACGATCGTTGAAATAAATTGGTAGTTACTTACTGTATAATTACTTCTTCAAAATAAACACACAGTATATTTATATCTTAATGCGCTATCGTACAGTAAAAAAAGACATTATGAAATATTGGCCAAAAAAACTTACTATCGAATTTGAAAGCATTTTGTTTTGGAAGTAGTTTAAGGACAACGTCTAATCTACTATAGAATGAATGCATTATCGATATAAAAAAATACGAGCTCGGTGTATATTTTTTATGAAGCTATCCAAACAGTCATAAAAATAGATTTAAAAAATGATTTTAATGATACACTTTTTCGACTTCGTATCCAATTCAATAATTACATAACTATCGTGTTTAATCATGACCTCATTATTTGAATTTCGTTTTACAGAAAATGGATCGAAATTAAAAACGATTGCTGTTCGGCCAACTCTCATGTATGGCGAAGAAGATCCTAGATTCATGACCAAACTTATAAAATTCGCACACAAAATGGGAGGAAAAATTCCTAGGCTGGCGGGGCCAGGCGGAAAACATCAAGTTGTATATGCAGGTTGGTTGTAAAATGAAATTTCTAATATATTTTTTAATATTTGCGATTAAGTTTCTACTTAAAAAAGTATTATTAAGAATTATATTATTCATATTTATAAAGTAGATTAGATTATTTTTTAAATTCAATTAAACAATATCTATGAATAAAATGATACAAAAACATGCATAAAAGCTGTCACTTCACTTTAAATCGATCTGTTAAAAGCTTTGCTTGGCTATCAGCAGATTCCAAGTGAAATTATGGAGATCTAACCTTTAAGCTGCCGTATAAAAAAGTTTGTTTGTACCTAGCACGCCGGCTATAATTTGTAATTATTAATTTAATTAATTATTGTGGCAGCCATCCAGTTAAATGTTGGTTGATTAAATTTACTATATAAAAAAAAATGGACATGGATTTTGTGATAGATATGTGTGATAATAATCAATGCACAAATCGTAGTCGTAAAAGTAGTTTCATTAATTTAAAAATATTACTTTTATATTCGTTGGAGAAACTTGGAATTAAAATATGTTTTCGTTAAATTTAGGTATATTTACTGTTGACAGTGTGCTAATGAATTTGTTACAATGTGGAATAATTAATTTTTCAATTTTATATTCATACATATTTTGAAGTAAAATTAATATTATAGCACAGCTTAGAATCGGTAGATCAAATTTGTTATTATTTGTACCATGCGTACGACGATGACGTAACTTCAAATGTTTATGCAAAATGGCTTTGTAGATGAAGCTAATATGTTGTGACTATTTGACACAGGAAACGCTGCTTGGGGACACGTTTGCGCCATGGATACTTTACTGAAGGATTCAGAACAAATGTCCGGATTACCAGTGTTCATAACAGACGATACGCCCATCATCGATGTGACCAGAACTTGCCAACGTCTCACAAAAGATGACGACGGTCGGTCATTGTGTAACCCCACGTGGTGGTTAATACCGTTTATGATCATGATCATGTTCGCTTTAATCGTTCAGACATTTTCAAAACTTTTACCAGTCAAAATGCCGTATAGTCCGGTGGCATTGTTGTCATATTTTGCATCATTTATTTTCTTCAATAGAATGAGATCTTCGATTCACATGGGATACTCACCGGTATATTCTGCAGAAGAAGCTACTAAATTATCATCAAATTTTTATGTCAAATATTATAAAGCGATAGGTGAAAATGATAAAATAAAGAAACGTTGATCACAAAATAAAATTAATTAAAAATATTATAGATAATGTTATTATTATATATGTTACGTTTTTATTGTAAAAAAAGTATTTTTTCAAAGAATGTTGTATGAAAATGAACTATTTGTTTTGTAAATACATATAAAACTTTAAATAAACATAACTTTAATTGATTTTTTTATTTATTATTTTTCAATAAATATTTTGTATGAGCTACACAATTTTGTATCATTTATAATATTGCAAAATTAGCTTGCTTTTTTAAAAAATAAATTAAAATAACCTAATATTCTACAGTCAAAGTAAAAAAAAAATCATCCACACAAATATTTTTATAAAAATAGGAATAGAGAATTTTGCGGTGAAAATGAGGATCAACAGCAATCATGTTTTCGGTCCATTCACCAAACTTACGACACACACGATGGCCAAACAGCTTCAATTCTTGAAATGGCAACTAAACTAAGCAAAAGTGACTGTCGCTGGAAAAAGTGTTGTTAATTCAAAAAACACCATATTAATGAAAGTTTTCTAAGCCAATTTTATACGTACTCTGGGGTAAATGTTTGCTTCTACATCACACATTAATACGAATTTATTTATTTTGCCTTTTTTTTAAGTCTGAAACTGTTTGCCTTCTTATTATCACATATATGAGACACAGACACATCAAACTTCAGAATTTTGTCCGTTGTACCCAAAGACTATCCATGAGTTACCCCAAAGTTAATCTAATCTCTCTAATATATCAGAATAGTAAAATTAAAATTATTTGTAAACTTAAACAAGCATTTGTGAAAGTAAGATTGCCTAAGGATGCATCTGAAAGAGGCGAAACACGTGTCACAGTTTGTAGCACAATACGTGGAATAATCTAAGTTATTTAATATTTTATATTACTCTAAAGTTATTGGGAAAATCTTTAAGGGTGAGTGTAGCGGTTTACAGCGACAGCTATAATAAAAAGAGATTATTAAGTGACTTATTTACAAACATTTGTGTAATCAATAGAATCTAGCTTAAAAGAATTTAAAAAACATCTCAGTTGAGAAAAAATCCTTATTATTATATTCCAATACAATTTATTTACAAAAATAAGTGGCGTGCTTAAAAAGTGACTTTCTTTTTCAGCTTCTCAACCATTCATTTTGAAAACTTTATTAAACGTTAACAAAATTAAATAATATCATATTAACATTCATTTTTTATTTTACTTCTTATTATTTGTTGTGAGATTTTTTCAATAACTAACATTAAACTTCGTTTATTAGTCAGCTGTTTATTTTTAACACAATTACAGTAATCTATTTTTGGAATTCTCAAAATCCAATGTGTACTTAGATCATTTGCCGTCGATGTAATGATATAATATACATTATTGAGTTACTAACTATTATAGAAACGATTTCCAAGACATTTTGTATTATTATGATATGATTGCCCTTACCAAATCTCCAAGCCAGACACAAGCCTAAACGTAATTAAATAACGTTAAATAACAACATACATGTAAAAAAACAGAAATTATTATTGTTTCTATATATAAAAAGAGAGAAGCTTATTAAAATTAAAAGTATGAAAAAAAAATATTGCAAATCCTCTTTAAATTTGAATGCTTTTAAAACACAAAATAAAATAGAACAAATCATTAAGTAAAAAAATAAAGAAAATATATATATTAAGTATTTATGCATATTTTTTAATTCATTCATTTTGGATAGATGTTGGGATTGCATTATCAAACGAATTCATCAATATCGGTATTTCATGTTAAATAAATCTATTGCAAATGTCAATACCGGTAATTACAAAATCAAGTTTAAATAAAGTTTAAAAAGGCCAATTGGATTGCAATACCGGTCGAGTAAATCAAAATCGTTGTTTCAATATATACAAAAAACGTCATTAAAAAATATGTCCAAAAACACAAACAAAAACTTATAGTTTTCACAAAATACTTAAAATGATAATTGATTGAAAAGCTTACCAATTATGAAACATGTCAATTTTGATACAATTCAATACAATTTAATATTATAATAATATTAAAAATATCTTCCATGTTTTGCTTTTATATTACGTGAAAATAAACAATTTTTCAAACAACAGGGAGCACTTAATAATTTGTAAATTAAACGTAGCTGGTGGAGTCTTGATAGACATTGATTCAGCGGATGCTACTCGTTTTACGGAAAATTGCCTATTTTAATGTGTCGCCAAAAAAAATAGTTTTGCACTAGTTGTGTCTAAAAATAATTAATACAATTGAGTAATATTGTTAGTGAAACGTACTTTAATATTATAATCAAATGGGACAAATTAGTACGCGGGCTTAAGATGTTGTACACGTATAGAAAAACAAAATAACGTCCACTTTTAAACACACAGATTCGTTAAATCTTTAAATCCGAGTGATGAAAAAATGTTTTTTCGTTAATATCTCTTTCATTTAATATAATGGAAATTTAAAAAATGACGGAATAAAAAATACATTGTATTAATGAAGAAGAAATATCAATGTTTTTAACATATCTCGATGACTCTATAAAAGTGCACAAATTTAATGTATACATCTAAGTGTAACATCGGTTGACACTCGTTTGTACTGCTAATGTACGTCATCACGCATATGTCATACGTAAAACATTGTTAAAAACCGGTGACTCTAAGATATTTGAATTTAAACATATTTCAAAGTTAAAACTTTTTGAACAATTTTCCCACTCGATAAGATTTTTTCGTTGAATGCAAAGTTCGTTATGTCAAGGTTTCATTGCATAAATTAAGGATCTAAAAAAAAGTTGATTCAGAGTTTATCTTAGAGTTAAGCCATTTAAACTATAATAATATTATCGTTAAGAAGATGTACAGTGCACTACTAATCACTAACTAATCTATAGCAGTCATATGTAAACAAGACAAAATATAGCACACAAATTGATTGCTCTAGTTATTATATTTAACAGATATTTTTATACAAAGTAATATGCAATTTGAAGCTGTAAAAATCTTTTGTTTCATATACTTACCTACGTACATTATTTTGTGAGTGTAAAATATATTAGGTTTAAAATAAATTGGTAAGCCTTACTGACATGCGATCAACATACGTTAAACGAAATCAAATATTAGTTATAAATATTATTCCAAGGGTATAAAAAATTTACATACGAATTTGAGCTTGATTTTCTGAAAAGTTAACACCGAGCCTCAGATTATTACATTATTATTTGAACTGCAAAATTATTCAAGAAGCGAGAATAGTTTTTTTCCGAAAACCATCATAAATAATACATTTACTTCATAAATAATGGATCAGTCCGAATGGGAGAAACAAAACTCTAAGTTACTTAATTCAGGGAAGTAAGTTTACAAGAGAGAGAAAAAATACTGAGGGTGGAAAAAAGAATAACATCTATATTTGAAGATAATTTTATCAGCGATAAATTTGAGTTGAAATGTTTTCTGCACAAGAAAATTCAATGTCTTTTTGCCTTATTAGGTGTATGTTAGATAGAAATATGGTATTATTATTAGAAAGACTAACCATAAAATATAATTGATAATTTGATACATGTGACAGTTAGTATACAAAGTTTTGAAATGAATTTTGTTTTTACGTACTCAATATCATTGTGTTATTTTTCCGAAAGAACGTCAATATATCAAGATTATCGATAGTTAACTTCTGTAGAAAATGGTTGTGAATGTTTAACTGTATCCAAAGTTTAAATGGCTATCCAAAATTGAATGTGATTTTTTAAAGAGCAGTATAATAATCACACTATCTAGTATCTACCAATATACATATGTTTATTTAGAAAAAAGCAGACAAACGTTCTTCCGTATGAACGTTTAATTAATGCCAAAATGTTTAATGACGTTTTTTAGATTTTTTGTTCACTTTTGTGGAGTTCACTGCCAATAATTGTGTCGAAAGGAATTATGTTAAAAAAATAGAATAATCATCTGTACTAATTCCCACCTTTATTTAATAAGATCAGGACCTGTTTAGCCCATGACGAGCATTATCAACTGATAAGAGAATACAATGTTACAGTGTTATTTATATAAACCAAAATGAAATTAATAAGGTGTAATAAACAATTGGCATTGAAAGGAATTTACAAATAAAGGTATGAAATATGAACAAATGACTAAAATGTAATTACAAAACGCATCAAAGAGTAATTAAGCTAAGGTGAAGACTAGCGGTTAATTCAAACATAATTATAATCTTGGATTTTTTTACAAATATGATATAATGTTACGTTAATCAAATTAATAACAAAACGATGATTGAAATGTTTCCTGGTACTTTATTGTAGTAGAATTTAACAAAATCAATAACCATGAAGATTCTGAAAAATAATTTTACAAACCATATCAATTCTTACAGAAAAAAATATATATAGAAAAAGAAGAACAGTAAACGTTGGTAAATGCAACGGATAAAGTAATGGAGAAGTCGCAAAAATACTTTGTTCATTCAATAGATCTGACCCAGGCAAGAATTTATGTCAATTGATTTTAAAAGTTTCTTGTTTATCTAATTTTAAAGTTTTTTTTTTAACATGTAGAATTTTCAAATGTTTACTGATATCAAAGTTGAATGTTATGGTGAATTGACAATATATGTATATATTCTTCGGATATTGGATTAAATTCAAAACTGGCAACAAGAACAATCATAGACTGGGTAGTATTTTTTGTTTATAAATACAGGCAAAAGCAAACAATTACAGGTATCAAAAGACGTAAAAAATGTATCGTGTTATCTAATTTGATTGTGTATTTAAACATTGGGTGACTATTACATCATCGGAAATAAAATAAATAGTAATTATTGATATTAAAAGTGTATAATAATATTTTAAGTTGTTATACTATTTTAATAAATTAATTTAGAACGGAGAACTTTCTCTCTCCACCCAAGCGTAAAAAATGCGTGATTAACTCATTGCTTTTAAATCATATTTATTATTTTAAATGAAAAAAAATGTTTCCAACGGTGCTTTATTTCTAACTTTAAATTTCATCAATTGTTGTTTTTATCACCCAACATGTTTAATTAAAATAAAAATTAATTTCAATGACGTGCATGCTTCTTGAAAAACAAGTTATTTGAAATGCAGTATTGGGGCAATATGTTCCCGATAAACATGTTCTCAAGAATAACTAATTAGTATGGTCTACAGTTGTAATTGTGGTGTTTTTTGTTAATTGTCAGCAATTCGATGGGTTTCCATCATACATGATCAGAATTTGCATTCGATAAGAAATATTATTAAGAATTGTGTTAAAATATAATAACAAGGAACACCTACATATTGTTATGAGCAGTGCCGGCGCGAGGTTATTTGGCGCCCTAGGCAACGATTATTGGCACGCCCCCTTTTTAACAAATCATCTCATTTTCTTATCGAAATAATGAAAAAAATTGCTTGGGACCATAGACATATTTTTTTTATATATCCATATCCGCTCCCAATATGAAGCATATGGTCTCCTAATGGAAGTATCTCAACAGAAGTTTTTCTACGTGAACTGTTTGTTAGTCGCTCAACCTCACTTTTTCGAATTATATTTAAAACAATATACAATTACAACAAACAAATACAAACGAAAAAATAAAATAAACCTTATTATTAGAGTATATAAAAATAATTTGAATATTTCATTTATGCGCCCCCTAATGGTTTGCGCCCTAGGCGGTTGCCTATTTCACCTGTATGGTGGCGCCGGCCCTGGTTATGACCTAAGAACCATCGCCTTCGCAGTTTATTACCTCATTTCCGAAAACAAAAATATAGAATTGAAGTGTGGTCGGCCATGTTATGTCACGTCAATAAATATGGCTGCGGATTATACATTTCTGAATTTACTTCTCCATCCTCCGAGTTATAATAAATAGTATTAAATGAAAAATAGGTTGTAGTATTTTGTTACGAAATAAATACATGTATATATTTAAATCACATTCGCTGCAAAAGGGTTTTGTTGAGAATTTATATTAGGCTAGTCGCTCAACTCTTTCAGAAAGGATACATATGAAGTAAACTATAAGTAAGCTAATCGCTTTTTCTACGCCCCGCCCCGTCCAACTGTTAAGATAACTCTGAATACAAAAAGAAGAAAGCATCACAAACATGAAAAATAATGTTGATAATCCAAACATGATAAATAATGTTGCGGGATGAATGTATAATACTGTAGGTAGAACCCGAGTAGTCAAAAATCGACTGACTCTATTTTTTTTTTTGTATTGTTCCTGGTTGACAAACACTGGTAAAAAAATAAATAACACATGTTTATCAAGTCTTAAGTGCGTAAAATAATCTTTGCATAACAATAGTTGTCGGTTAAATAATAATAAGCGATTCTATAAATCATTATATATATTTTAAATTGATGAAATCGGAGTAGGGGTGCAAGGTAAAATTGGAGATGCCATTATTAACAAATCTACAGCGTTGTTTATCAACAAAGTTTTTTTGAATTTATAAATCAATTCTAGAAATTATTATTCTTATTATATGAAAGTAAAAAGAGTAATCTTTAAAAAAAATGAATGCTCTTACGACATGCAAAAAGTAGCACAATATTCTGAGAGTACAAGAATTTAGAGGAAGTCATTTCATTATAATATATACACTCATATGAACCGATGTTATTGTATTATACAACAAGTGGAAGTGAGTTTTGGTAAGACCGGTATTATAACTATTATATGAAAAATTAAACTTGACCTCCTTTCTAACAAAATACAAACGTATTCTAAATTGAAGAGTATTGTTCAACACGATTATGCTGACACTTAAATAATGAGACTGAAAGCATGTTACAGAGTTATGTAAAAAATAATGATCACCTAAGCCAATGATGTAATATTGTTTAAATCACATCTAACCATAAGTAACTCTTACTCGAAAAACGACATAAAAAACTATGCGTTCAATATCAAAACAAATAATTGTTTGTACACAAACTATGGACCAATTTTTAATCATTAATTTTAAACTGACTGATAATTCGTTGTTTTATTGTAATACTAACCAACAGTGGGTAAAATGTTTTTTTTCTTTAATTAAATGTAAAAGAATGAGCCAACTTTCAAATATAATTGAAATAAACTTTATAACAGCGTATCGAAATCGTATTTTATTTCACAGGCCGGCAGCTAATTATCTCGTACAAGAATAAATGTATAAAATAATATAGAGACGCGTTGTCGACTCACGTTGAATACTATGGTTTGCTTATTTTTTTAACAAAATTACTTCTCAAATCTTACAGAATCAACATTGTACTCATTTGTGGATAAGATCTTAAAATTTATATATTTATTTTCATTTGTTGTTGTCATTAGCAGAATGCAAAAGGAGAGATTCTTCAAAGATGGGATTAATTCCATAGTGAATTTTGAAAAGAATCGAAAAGTTGGTTCGTTGTAACGTTTTCTGTCATAATGAGTATTGTGCTTGATGCTGTTTTAATTAGCGTTCTCTAAAATCTTTTGTAACCAGAAAACGCAGCTCTGTTGCAATGCAAAAGTGTACCCAGCTACCGTCATTACGGCGAGCAACTTTAGTAAGCTGCATTAAATACTAACTTTGTGCAGTTGCAGTTTTGTGACAGCACACTAACTGCGCCACTGTTCAACTTTAATTGAAACATATTTCACGAAAAAAAAATGTTTATTACATAATTAAAGTGAACTTATGCAAAAATGAACAAACAATATTGTTCTGCATTTCGAACTCCGAAGTTTGCGTGTCTTTGTGATATACTGTTGTGACGAATAAAAGAAAACATACAAATTTATGCTTCGATAAAGTTAAAACGAGTCACCACAATACATATTATAATAGAGTCATTGTTTTAACATCAGATTTTTCTTTATTAAAATTAACAATTTATTAGATTTATTTACAAAAATAAATAACAGTAAGAACAAGTAACATGTTTCCTCGATTATTCATCGTCATCCATTGTAAAAAAAATCTTAATTTGTCTTCAGTCGAAATTCTAATCCCTTCAGTCGACAATCTAAATTATCTTAATTTTTGAATAGCAATAATAAATAAAAAAAACTATTTATCGAAGCCCTATAAATTTCAGTTAAAAGTATTTTAAGTAGGTATATTATACTATTTTTAAGTATCACCGTCGGATTATTCTTTTTGTTTAATTATTCTGAAGCATATAAACATATATCAACTAGGCAATTAAAAGATTATCAGACTCGCCCTAACATTCAGAAGCATCAAAATATAAAAAAAAAACATACGAATTATCATGTAAGACAGTGCTTCCCAACATTTTTCGTTCCACGGCCCTCCTCAATTGTCTTCGTAACTCGTTTTTTTAGCTCACCGACGAATTCGAAATCCTCGATTTCAAAATCGATTGTGAAAACAATAATCTGCGGACCCCCGAATTTTTTTTTCATACTTTATCACAAAGAAAAATGAAAGAATGAACATTTTCGCGGACCCCAGGTTAGAAAGCACTGATGTAAGACATTAAAAACATACGTACATATTCGTACAATCGATCAAACATGACTGCTTAGAAACGTTGAAAGTTTCTCAGTTGATTTTTCTTCTTCTTGGTGCTATGGTCTGGGGTAAAACCTTGGCTGCCTCAATAAATCTCTTCCATCGCTCAAACCTCTGCCTCCTACACCAGTTGCTGATCTCCAGCACTCGCAGGTCCTGTGACTTCCCATCCATCCAGCGATGTCACGGTCGTCCAACGCTTCGTCTTCCTTCAGGATTAGCAAATGTGAGACACTCTGTGGGTTTACTTTCATCCATGCATGATATATGTCCGCGACCTAACGTAGGCATTGAGTTTTGAAAAATCTTACGATGTCTGGTTCACCGTAAAGGTTATTAATTAAAGCTCACGGTTGTGTCGACGTCTTTAGATGCCATCCTTGCAGATATCACCGAGAACCTTTCGCTCAAACACCTGTAGCTTCTAAAACCCTTTAGAGCAGTGTCTGCTAAACTGTGTGCCACAAAAGAAGACATTTCAAAAATGTTCATTTTAAATAATGCATATTCATTTAAATTTTCTTCGATTTTAAAATTAATAAGGTATATTACTTTTTTTAAATGTATTTCTATTTGGTGTGCCACGGAAAAAATCCCATTCACCAGTGTGCCGTAAAGTAAAAAAAGATTGGCAGACACTGTTTTAGAGGAAAGCCAATACTCCAGGACTGGTTGATTGACTCGGTTGATTCAGGTTTACTTATTATACTTTTCCAGTAACAGTCTGTTGTATCCTGGCACCAGTGGGGTTCTTATGAGGAGGATAAATGCTGAAGATTCTATTGTATTATATAACAGTTACATAAATTAGCAAGATATAATATAAGTATTTTTTTTATTGACAAACCCTAGCTCACTTAGTTCTGGTAGTATTGCAATAATACTATGCAATCACTATGTGTGAACATCATATTGTTTCTCGTATATTTTGTCCTACACTTGAAGCTTAAATTTTTTTTCCTTCTCTCAATTTTCATTACCGTCGTTTGAATAATTGTCATGGAAATAAAAGTTACGGGTTTGTCGACACGTTGCATATTCTCAATTGTGAGCTACTTATAACATTAAAAAAAATGATTTTTCTAATCGGATACTTTAAATAAACACATAAACAATGAATATTGGGTGTTTAAAGGTCTACCATTAAATCTCTGTATACTGATATTTATTTAATTTTTGAATTACACAGCAACATACTGTTAATTATAATGTTATATAATAAAACATTGAGTGGTATCAAATATTTTTTTTCTAGTATTATTATCACGACACACTGTTTGTAATTAAAAAATGTCGAAAACAAAACATCTTCTCAGTTCATTTTAACGCTTTTCACATGTTGTTAACCTAACTAAACATGACCTTACCTATCAAAATTATTATCTTAAGAAAAATCAGAAGTATTCCTACTGATGTATTTCGATTGAACCTTGATAAATTTTTTTTTGATAATTTATCAGTATTATATTTTTGAAATACGGCCAAAAATATAATACTCATAAATTGAATTTGTCAACATTATTTTGTTCATATATTTAACACTCTGTTTCCATGCGTTTGAAACAAATAAATAAATATCACTACGCTTAAGTGACATTGGAAACGTCATCCACCAATAAATATGCATGTCCCGTCCGATAAATATTTCCTTTATATTTCGACATATGTATATAAGAAGATAGGTAATTTAAAATACTCGTAGATTATTTTGCAACAATTGTATCTATAATCTATCCTCTTATATACATACGTAAATATGTTGAAATATAAAGGAAATATTTATTATTATTGACTCGCAGCTAAATTGAGAATCAGGCTGTAACTTATTGTGAACTTATAAAAACTCTTTATTTTATTTTGGATTGAAACCGATAATTAAGTGTGATAATATTTTAACTTAAATCGGTAACTATCAGATGTCCGCGAACTGCAGATGGATATGTTTATAATATTCGATATTTGACTGGTTGAATTTTTCCGTGTGATGAATTCCGATTAGGTACTACAAAATACTCATTTGACGATTGAATATTATTTTATTTTTTAAATAAAAAAATCTTTTAACGTATAATTACCATACCGTCACCAAATAATTTCAAGAATATATAAAATAAAAGAGTATTATTTCATTAGCTACCTATGTATTTTTTTAAACGTAGTGACGTGAACGATTTTAATTTCCAATACGGAATTTATACTTTACCATTGTTTACTTTTGTGGAGTTAATTCAATTCCTGAAGAGAAGTTTTATATTTAATTAAATAAAACACACTTTTAAAATACTAATTCTACAATTTTATAAATATTTTTAAAAACAGTTTCGCTCATCGCAAACATTTTCGACTTAGACTGCATCATTATCATAAGTGTTAAAAAGAATGTTCCTCGTTTCCCACGAGTAGGGCTTCCAATTAACCGGACTTTCCAACTAACCGGTTTTCGGTTTTTTTCTGGAAATAAAACCGGTTAACCGGTTTAAACCGAAATATAACGTATGTTGATTAGGTAGGTATGCAAAAAAAAATTTGTTGAAAAATTTAAATATTTGTCATAAATGTTCCAATGTTAATGAAAAATCGATGTTTATCTTATAGATAGAACACAAAAGGCATTTTATATATTTATATATATATACAACAATGTCAATTAAATGTGGAAAAATATGTTATGATAAAATATGTCAAATAAAAAAATAGAGCTTGATAATAAAACTCATCAAAAGAAAGATCTTTAAATAAATGCATTTATTTTTTAAGCATATCGACTAGACAGGACATCCAATGCTTAGACAAAAATTTAGTAGAATACAAAAATATTAACTTATATTATGTCTCCACTCCCACTTTGAAGCATATAGACTCAAACAATTATTTTTTAACGAGAACTGCTTTTTACTCAGTTGATCAACCCCCTCTTTTTTCGAAGATAGAAGAGATTAAAAGTTATGGCTAGCACACGACTAGTGGGTGGCTGATCACTCTCACTACGTCATAGTAATTTAAGGGATAGTGCAATAAAATATTAGGCATCACAGACATCCATGTCATAGAAAAGAAATCTATGAACTGATTGCAAAAATCCGTCCGTACTGGGATTCGAGCTCGTTTGGTCCGCAACCCAAAGAAATGACGTTGACCACTCGCCCATGGACTCGGCGTTATCATGTTCATCATGTGCAGACCATAATACTTAAATTATAATTAAGATTAAAAAGCACAATAATAATTATATTTTATGATAACATCAATTATTTATTGGGTATATGTTATTTTATGAACAATTATTTATTTATACATATAGGTATTAAACGATACTTCAATTTTCATTTGCGTATTACGTACAAAATTACTTACATAATATTATATTAAAAAATCATAGTTCACAGTGTGTTTGTTTATCTATTGCTCAAGAAAATAATTCGAAAAAAAAGAATGCATCTAAAATGTTATATTACACGAAACTACAAATTTGAATTCAAAAATTGTATCAATAAAAAATAGGCACCAAGCAAAGCTGTATTTAAATATATTTTTTTATATTGTTCTAGTTAAGATAGATATTGTACTATTTACCTGAAAAATATCAATAATCTCATATTTTTTTATTAAAAAGAAACATTTTTTCCGCATTGAAAAATACTTAAATAAATGTATTCGCATTAAACTAACACAACAAAGATCACACATTCCGACTAGGTTTGTCCGTAGTTCACTACGGACAAACCTAGTCGGAATGTGTGTAAACCCTATTGTTGATTATTTTACCTAACTATGTCGACCTTGTGGGTAACATTTTAGCCACATCTGGTATTAATTTAATGACACTTTACAATACGCAACGTCTAATTTTACAACTGAGAAAAGGACGAGCACTTAGGTAAAAAAAAGCAACCATATAATTGAACAATACAGTAAAAGTGACACGGGACAAAGTTCTTGGAATAATTTTGACCCCCCGTTAGGTAAGACATTACAATTAACTCTTGGGTATTAGTTTTCACATATTGCATTATGATGGAGAATAAAAGGTTGATACAATAATTAAAAATATCATATTTAAAGCAGCGATTTTTACATTGTTGATTTAAAGACAAAATCAAGTATACTTAGAATAATTATAATCCAATAATCATGCAAAGTAAGAATATATCTACTAACAAGCACATAAAAAAAAATAATGGGCAAGGAGATGTAGATTATTACTCACTAATTAAATTGTATACGTTTTAAAATGGTATTTGATAGTTATATGGTAACCTTATCAATAGTTTTTTCAAGATTTATACGGATGATTTGTCAAATTTACAATAAAGGTTATTGAGTGACGTGCATGTAAGAATCATTCCGTCTTTTGATAAATAATTGTCAATAATTACGAAAAAATATTAAATTCTTTGAAAATGTCATTTCTGTTCACAACACGGACAACTTTGAGACATAAGTAGATTATTTTATAAAATTCATATGCATGTTTGTTCTGTTATGTGCATTGTTTACATATTACGCAATAAATTCATTGTAAAACATTTTTCTTTTGTAAAAAACAATGAAAAACAAGAAAAGAGTATTTTTGATAAAACGCGGTTAACCGAAGAAAATAAACCGGTTTTCGGGTTTTTTCAAAACAGGCGATAAACCGGTTAACCGGTTTCGGTTTAAACCGGTTTGGAAGCCCTACCCACGAGTCCAATGTTATCTCTCTCCAGTTATTCAGCTCCAAGGATGAAATGTCTGTTTCCAGACATTCTAATCACACCAGTCCAAACCTAATAAACTCTTCGACTCTCTAGTTGGCTTTTGAGGACCCTCTTCGATGGCTGAATATTCACCATATTTTTTTACACCGCCTCCCCAGCGGACTCATTTTCGTGAATTGGGTTTCTGGGGGTCTTCCGAATATCGCTTAACGTTTGATAGTATACGTAAAACATCATACACCATTGTCAAAAGAAAATATGTCATTACCCCATCATTATTGTTACTTATTTATAAATCACTACAATCGACTGACGCATTGAAAACGTTTAACTGTTTTAAATTTATTAAGGTGACTATGATAATTTTAAAATATAACGGTTAATTATATATAATGTGTTGCTGTTATCTTAAAATAATTTTAAAACATTGCCTACGGAAATATTTCCATTTTATAAATGGATTACTTACCTTCAATTAATATTATTTTAATGATGAGTGTGATTTACTATCAAACTACGTAAAAAAATATCATTAAAATATAATATATTCATTTAAAATGAAATTAATTCGTGTTTTGAACTTATAGCCATTCTAATGATAAACTAGAACTTAGTAATGATGGCGTACCCCATGGTGGTGTAAATAAATGGAATGAAGTCACACTAAAACAATATGATTGGTTGAAAAAAACGATCACGTGGCAACCAAGGATTGCAATGCTGGTATTGACGAAACCGGTATTCCGGTATTCATGGTGTTTTTCAATACAAAATAGCAATTTTGAAAATACAAACATAATTATATCTCGGTATTGAAAATTAACCAAAATCGAAATTTGAATGAACAAAAAACTAATTAAAATAAAACGGCTCGCAACAATTTGAATTTTGTTATATCTGATAAGGGTTGTATCAATATTGACAAATTCTAGAATTGGTGAACCTTTCTACCAACTAGTATTTTAAGAAACAGTATTTTAATTTATGACAATCACCCGTTTGTGATTATTATATATTTTTTATCGGCGGTATTATATGTTATGCTAAATACCTATTATAATTTGCTTTTCCGGTATTGCGATCCCAATTGACCGTATTTTATTTTTGATGCTTTACATATTTTTTTTATAATACTGGTATTGATATTTGGAATACCAGTATTTAATATAAAATACCTATATTGATAAATTTGTGCGATAGTGGAATCTTTAAATGGCACCATCAGGATTTCTTGTCACACAAAACCATGCTATATTATGTCAGGATTTAGATCCGATGATTAAATCCTACAGATTGAGCCAATTGTTTTTTCTCCTCTTTCCATAATATACAAATTCCTTAGGAAGTAAACCCATCTTAATTACGATAACGAAAGTGCATTCGCTGGCATTAAGCACCACTAATAGACTATCCCTAAATGAATAGTATTCGGTTTGAACCGAAAATAGCTTCGAATTCGAGATCATATAAAAACCAAATACACTTTTATTGTATGTTGAAATGTTCTATTTCGTTTTCATAGTTACTTAATTGACAATACATGATCGGCCAAAGATCATTTCAATAATCTCAGTAAAAATAAATTTATCACTGTTTGATATTTTGTTTTAGTTGGAGAGATTGTTGAAGGATGAAAATTCGCAAATGTAGTATTAGTTGGTCGACATTTTCCTCCTAAAAAAAAATTAAGCAATGTGAATAGCTTTTTGTTTGTGACTTAGCAATATATTCCGCGACAGAAAAGAGAGTGACTGTTTTTTTTTAACAAGATGTAGATATAAGATATTATTAGCTTCTGGTATGGGTTCCAAAAACTCCCTATGAATGCGTAACGTGTAGCCACGATCTAATGTAGAGAATGAGTGTATAGCATCGGTCGCTTTGGTCCTATTAGGCGATGGTACTCGCTTTGGCGTCTCTCCAAAATACCCCTAATTGTGGTTAGTGATGTATGTAACAATCGTAGCCCAACTGTTTATTAACCATTTTAACGAAGCCGGTCGGTGCATTTACGAACACTTTTGAGTACTGTATAGAAATTTCCTTTTTTAAAACCGATATTAGGAGCACATCGCTTTGCGGAGCGGGTGATTTGTTTGCAGAGCGATTTTATTAATTAAGCAATAACATCTAATACAATATAAAAAAGTGTGTACATATTGTGAGGCTTCCTAGAAACACTAGGCGCACGTGGCGTGTAAAGACTTTTTAACACTTAGCAATGTCGCTGTGTTGCTGCAAGAAATAAATCACAGGTTACCAAAGTGGGCCCATCAGCTCTCTGAGGGTTACTGTAGGGAACTGAGAATACCATCCTGGCCTTGTTGAAAGTATTGGAGCCTCGGAAGCAAAAATGGGGTAATGATTTTTTGATATTTTTAACTATATAACATATTTTAAAACCCTTTATGATACATACAGTGTATGTATGTAATTCGCAAAATACCAAAATTGTCGATACAATCGCATAGAACAATAATATACAAAATTTAGTTGTTATTTGATATTTATACTGAAAGTTTATTGCAAATATTAAACTACAAAACAATAAATTAGTGGCATTGCATCAGATTCATTCTTAAAAATTGGAATTATTTTATACATACTATTTAAGTATCGACGAATGTTATTTTTAACGCTTTGACCATCCATGTATGCACATAAAAAAATGTTTAATAATATATATATATATATTATTTTATTTAAAAAAGATGAATTTCCAGATAGGCCTTTTGGATTTTTTAGCTGAAAATGAATATAAGTATTGAGTCGAACAAGTTTGGGAATTGAAATAGATGAACAATAAATTTTATTAAACACACCATAATATATTACGCATGTCGGTATATATGTACGGGAATTATATTAAAATTATTAAAATGAATGTAACAGAAACTATAGAAACGGAGTTGACAAAGAAACTGTACAAACCAAAAAATGACAATGTTTTGATTCGGAATGACTGTAACTAGTTATAGTAATACATTCTAAAACTCTAACAATGTATGCGCACGTGAAATTCGTATATTTACGTACGTTTAAGTAGTATATATATCGACTGTGGGAAGGAAAAAGGACGTAACCCACACATATCAAATTTTACAGGAGGCGCTAAAACGTGTTTTAATGATTTTGTGACATATGCAAATTATGAATCATACACAACCTTGAAGTGCACAGAGACTTCTAAACTGGTGTTTAATTGACATAATCTAATATTAATTCAAGATTTTTTTTGGCAAAAATCTTTATTTCAGTTTTTTCTTGGTTTTAATTTTTTACAAGGTCATCATTTGCAAACATAAAAGCTAAATTTAGACACTAATTCGGCATTTGCAGCTTGCATCCTTTTGATAGAACGTGTATCAAGTTTGATAAATTGTGATTATCGAAAAAACCTGTTTTGAAAAAACTGTGGGTTACGTGCTTTTTCCTTTTCCACAGTCGATATGTAGCCGAGATGAATATTTAATGAAGTTTACACGTAATGGACCACGGAAACAAAATTTGATACATCGCAGCTGATCGGTTGCGAACGCTTTTATCGTACAATGATTGACCCAAATATCTGTTTAGCGTTTTGTAGAACGGTGATATAATACCCGAAATCTCAAAAGCCGGATTATGTAACGTACATCATTACAACATTGTTGTTGATATCCGGTGTTTTATCTGCTCTGTTTATCATTCACCGGATAGAAGTAAAGAACCATTGAAATATTAACGGTTTTCAGAAATACAATTTACCAGTAACCGAGATGTAACAAAAATTTCACAATGAGTTTTTATTGGTCATTTACGATAAATGTTAAAAAAGTACTAGTGAAAGCTATCACAATGACAGGTAATATAAAGATAATAAATTTTAATATATTCCGCTTTGTAAGAATAAAAAAGATTTACTTTATCTTACATCATCCAGTTAGCTTATTTAAAAAGTATAAAACATAATTATATAATGACTTATACGGTGTTCACTGTCAATTATTGGTGGAAAGTTATTGTATTATATTAAAAATAAAACACTTTTCGATCTGATTCCACATTTTAGGGAACACCCTGTCAATACTCGGTGGAAAAGCATTATATGAATAAAAACACAATAATCTTTTGTACTGTATTCAAATGATGCTCGCAATGAGCGAAACCGGTCCTGACCTTTTAAATATAGTGGAATAAATTACAAAGGAATATTGTGTTTTTATTAATATAATTCCACATTATTTATTATAAATAAGGACCAGTTTCGTTCATCGCAGAACTTTTTAACTAATGATAACATTGTGGAATTTATTGCAACTAAATCTGTGTAAAACAAAACGAATGCATATTTATTTAATATATGTACATGTTCAATAACACATTGCAGGCCAACATAAAATCAGCGAAGAAAATTTACGTCAAAATAGTTGTCGATATCTTACCGGCATGCATGTTTTGGTCGAGTGAAAGTTGTTTTTTTGTTTGGTATACTTATTTACAAAGGAAATAAGAAATGATGAATCAAAATTTATCAAACAAGTTTTTTTTAATCAAACAATAATATTTCTTGGTGTGTGAATTAATATTTAACTGTATTCGCTGAATGTATCTATTTTTATGTTTCTATTTAATTTAAAATATTTAAGTTGTATTGTAGTTGAAAATCTATGTCTGATTGTTACCAGTTTATTATAATTGATTTTTTTAAACCAAAATATCGGCTTATTGTAACAAAATAAGAACCAGGTGACTTCATTAAAAATAATAATCGATTAAAAAAAATGTGAATCCATATTATTGTAACGAATCAAACACTTTCCTTCTACATTTTATGTATGTAATATATATATTGTCATCCTGGAGCGCAAAGCTTGTAACTGGAGAAATTATATTTTTGCTGGAGCGCCAAAAAAACAATACTTTATAACATAATAAAGTTTTATAAATCACATATAATATAAAAACATTATATTATATTTCATTTAATCAACTTACCTTTCAAAACAGATCAAAATATTCCTGGGTACAAAGTCATGAAAATCAGACAAATTATATTATCATGAAACTGGGAAGATATTATAATTTTAATTTGATGTACTGATTTGATTTAATGTGGCTTAAAATAACAATCTGCAATATTATTAAAAACATAGTATTATTTTAAAAATATTAGTGATTGCTAGCCACTAGTTGTTATTATAAGAAAATCTGTTTTTTTTTTTAATTCAGGAAAGTTTTCTATTTTATATACTCGTGCCATCTATGGCGCAATTTATAAAAGTTATTAGTTTAAGAAAATGCCGATAGATGTCGATGTAATATTCAAAGTGACGTCGCTAAAAATGCTGAAACATACTTAGAAACTTTTATCGGTGATCGGTGTCCGATATTTTTGCAGTGCATGTTTACCCATCCTTTGCTCTTTTACCGTTCCTGGCCTATACCCTGTCGCAGTTCGCTCGACCAGAGCGCCACACTCGCTCCAGCAGGGGCGATAAATTAAAGCAGCTTTGTGAAGCTGTCAAATCGCGCTAGTCCAGGCATTTTTCTTTGCTACTTCTTCCTTATGCTCGCCTGATAGCTGAATGCAGGACTTTTTTCACAACAAAATATTTTTGTATTTTATCACGAGATAGTCATTGAAGCTACATGACCAGCAAATTTAAATAAAACTGTCAAATATATAAAATATTTAAAAAGTGATATTTTTTATTAACTTAATAATTAATAAATTGTACATGTTCTTCATCTCCAAGGTTACACAGTATTCTGCATTGGTAACCTCCCCTCTCCGAGACAGCGTCAATAAGGTCATTCTTCCACTACTATAAAATATTATTGTTAAGACACAATACTTATTTCTCAGAATAATGAGAAAATTCATTTTGTGATGTAGCATATTATCTAAAACCCCCACTTCCCACTTAACCCTCCGTCACAAACCATGCCATAATTGTGGAGAGCACCAAAAATATATTATAGAAATATTGACGAAAAAAGAGAATCTTTATTCTTATAATTAATCAAAAAAAAACAGCAATAGTATAATATACATAATAATGTTAACTTATTTTTTTCTATGTCATTATCTCGAAATAAGCATATTAATAAGCTACTCAATCTTTATGTTATAATATAATCTATATATGATATTATGTTAATAAAAACACAATAATCCTTTGTACTTCATTCCACTTTATTTAATATGTCAGGACCGGTTTCGCTCATTACGAGCATCGTCAACTGATAAGAAATATAATTTAACAGTGCTATTTATACAAAAATGAACAGTTATAAACATCAATGGCATTGAAAGAAACTACCTATTACATTAAATGTGATTTAAAATAGTCAAATTAAATGTTGTAACACATCTAACATATAATTAATAGTCCATCTCAGATTTAATAATTTAGAATGGGAATTGAAAGTAAGTACAAACATAATTAAAATTTGGGAATTCTTTGACAAAGTGATACAATAATAATAAAGACATTAATATTGACCAATAAATAGTGAATAGGCTAATGTTTAGTTAAGAATTTTCCCTCAATCCAAGTAGTTGGTTAAGTGTACATACTTAAACATCGACAGCAGGAAGATTCTGAAAAGAAATTTTCAAAGACATTTCAATTCTAACAAAGATATATATTATATATATCTACACAATTTTATTAAGACAAATATTATAATAGTTTTTCTAGACATCATATTTCGCATAAATTAGCTACCTTCCTTGTTTTATTTATCGACTTTAATGATTCGATTGACTAAAGCAAATTTGATTTAGAATTAGAAAATAAACAAAATAGCATTTAAACAATGGTTATGCTACGGATATAGTAGATCGTTTTTATTTATTAAAAACTAAAAAACTTGTCTTTTTAAAATGTTAGCTTGGCCTGGTGTTGGATAATCTTTTGTTGTTATAAAACAGTGGGGTTAAGTTAAATTACTTGGGTAGAGTTACGAAAATATCGCTTGGAAAATTGATAGAAATTAAATTTTATGTAACTTTATACACACTCAAACTTGAGTCGTGTTTTAGTTTAAATCTAAAGATAAGTTAAACTTGTGAACCAAAGCGGTATATAATTTACTCAACGGCGGAATTCCTGTTAAGCCAAATATATTGGTCAAACAGTGGCTCATGTTATATTAGAATCCAAGAGCATTTGAGTTGTGCGAATGAAAGGGATGAACAGTTTCTTCATTTGGAAACCATCTGTTTCAAAAATAATCACACTTCGATATTAGTAGAAATATTAAGTTCTACATTAAATTAAACAAGTCTGTCAAACTAGACAACAGGAGAAATCCTAGAAAATTCATAGATTAAATTTTTACCTGATTCAGATCTTTTGAACGACTCAATAATATTTGCTAGTTCCCCTGTTACTTTTATCCATTGCATTAGCCCTTGTTAACTATTCTTTATATATAATTTAAATTTATAGGTAGGTATTGTATGTATATGTATATATATAATATATATTTCTTTGTTAGAATTGATATGGTCTTTGAAAAATTTTCTTTTCAGATCTTCCTGGCTGTCGATTTTGTTTAAGTATGTACACTTACCAACTACTTGGATGAGGGGAAATTTTCTTAACTATCATTAAGCCTATTCACTATATTATTGTCATTATTTTTATTGCATCACTTTGTCAAAGAATTCCCAAATTTTAATTATGTTTGTAATTACTTTCAATTCCCATTCTAAATTTATTAATCTGAGATGACTTTTTAATTATATGTTAGATGTGTTAAACATTTTAATTTTGTGCTATTTTAGAATCACTTTTAATGTAATTGGTATTTTCTTTTCAATGCCAATTGTTGTTTATAACTGTTCATTTTTGTATAAATAGCACTGTTAAATTATATTTCTTATCAGTTGACGATGCTCGTAATGAGCGAAACCGGTCCTGACATATTAAATAAAGTGGAATGAAGTACAAAGGATTATTGTGTTTTTATTAATATAATGCCTTTCCACCAAGTATTGACAGTGAACACCCTAAAAGTGATGATATTATGTACTTTGTATGAAAACCAGAAAAAAATATGATGAAATATTATTTCTGACCGTACCGTTGCTTGATTAAGTTTTTAATTGTCTGGTAAAATATACATAAATTTGATTTTTTTAAAAAAATAGTATTACACGAATACCCGTTTCAGTTTTGTCATTATTTTACGGTAGGCCTATACTTTACCTATAACTTAACAAGAGATCTCCAAAATGTGTCTATATTATTTGATTTTTTTAAGATAAATACTCCACCAAGATAACTTATGTAATACAAATATTGTTTTTTGAAATAACGGATATCGTATTGATTCAAATTACTTCAAAATATTTGTTAATTTTAAAATACAGTTATACAACAACAAAAAAGAATAAAACGTTTGCTATAAATGCGGAAAATTATTCCTTGGATAGTAGAAGTAGTAGGTTTGAAATATATAATTTATCTTTTGAATTAGCGAGAAATCTATAAAGCTTGTCGATCAATATTTCAAGAGTTTTTAAAAAACGTTTCTGTGTTTTTTTATAATAATGGATAACGTATTGATTGAAGTTTCACGGAAGTATTTCTGAACTTAAGAATACAGTTCTACGGAGATCAAAAGTAAAATAGCTTTTAGTGGAATTTAAGAGAAATGCTTTCTCGAATATCGCGGTTCAACTCATGAAACAAATACATATTTCCATTCGATTGCGTTGAAGACGTTACAATTTGTCATGTCGAAAGTTTAACAGGAATCTTTCAAAGTTTTGGAACGATAGCGACGCGTGCAACCGGGAGAGTGGGAAGAGTCGCAAGGGGTAGAAATTCTACCTTCACGGAAAACAAAACTTTAAATGCAGTCGTAGCAAAAACCGGCATTCTGTTGAACAACGTTTAGGAATTGAACTTTGAGTTATAATTTTTGTACAGTTGTTTTGTAAGGCAATCTCGGGACCAGGAATATTCTCCGTTCCGTTCGAGGCAGGCTTCGGGTTGGGGAGAAAACTTTTTTTGCTGATATTAAGTTTTACGAGGAATTTAATTTGATACGAAATTTGCTACACGGTAAAATGACTGCGGGCAATATTCTTTTTAAGATTCATTACTCGAAGATGAATGGCGACGGTGTCATTGTAATTTATCATCCGTAATCGACAGAATTTCGAACATTTATTAATATAATATTTAGTATTATTTTAAAGTTGTGCGGTTGAATCAAGAAAAGACCATTTAAGTTAGAAAGATTGAATTTATTCGAGTTGATTATTTCACTCACTCCACTGAGGAAAATAAAAAAAAAGATTACAACATAAATAATAAATAAAATCCAACAATCAATTCAATGATTGAATCGACAGTATTTGATTTACCACTCACTGCATTTTTAATTCGATGGCTGCCACAGACGGAATATCTCGTCAATTTTTTCATGCTCAACACGCCAGAGACAAGTTATCTCGCCGATAACTAATTAAATTAATAATTTGAAATTATAGCCAGCGTGCTAAGTAAAGACGTATTTATTTATACGGCAGCCAAACCATTAAAATGATACCAAAGACACTTGGTTATTGTAGAATTACAGCGATAAAATAAGAAGTAATAAAAAAATCCCTTTATACCAAGACATTAAATAATCAAATTGGCGGAATCTTAAATTGTCTATCAACAACAAAATGATTATAAGGTCAACACTAAAGTGTTAATATTTGACTCAAGTTTCCTAGAACAATTCAGTGTTTCAATAAATATTAATTAAAGTCAATTATACTGTGTTAAGTAAAAGCCCTTTAAATAATTATAATTAATATAAATATTATGTTACTTAAAAATATTTTAAATAAAAAGAGCATATAAATATATGGCTTATGTGCAAAACACGTGTCACAACTAGTGGAGTATCAAAGTTTGCGGAAAAAAAACATTTTGTATATATTTTCAGTTTTGGTAATAATTAATGAGTCGCATATTGTAACATATTACAGACGTCATCGCTTAACGCCTTTCATTTTTAAACTAATTTACTTCATGAAATATTGATTATTAAAGCCTTGAAATATTCAAATCACTTTACATTTTTAAAACACAAAGAAAAATAGTAAGCGCATTCAATTAGCAAACACTGATAATTGGTAATTAAAATTTCTCTTACATGTTATTAAAGAAAGCTTACAATGTCTTTTTGTTACAGTTTTTCTTTTTATACTTCATGATTCAAATATACAGAAACGCATTAACACATGAATTTAATTATTTATTAGTTAGTACGTTTTTGTATACTTTTCTGGTGAAATAAATAAGTGTAGGTATTTATGTTGTTTAAGAAAAACAAGTTAACAGCAAAATAAAATGCAACGTAAATATATATTATTATAATTACTAAAATTTCAAAAATTAAGATATGAACGAATAATTGATAAATTGTCATACGTGTCTATTGTCAACTTTGAATAATTTATCAATTATTTGAATATTCGAATACCAAAATAGCCATATATATTGGAATATCGATTATTCGAGTATTATATATGAATACATACTTCCTCGTCATAAAACGAAGTTATTTAGGAATGTAGAGATTGCTATAGTGTATATATGTATGTTTTAGCTTATCAATTCACTACAATCAGTGTGTAAATAAAATCCCGACTGCAAATTCTGATAAAAATACTTAGCTGACACAATACGTTACATAGTTTTCAATCTCATTTTAATGTATAATAAAAAAAAATATTTTCCCCAAACTATACCTTATTTTAAGCCGTTTTTAAATAAATAAATATTTTTCAGTTTCCTTGGACAAAAATAGAATTATGTGTACATATATTCTTTGACTAATGCGTATCAGAATAGTACCTTGTTAGCATGATCGCTTAGCGGACACTACCCAATGAGTGTTTGTGCAGAAAAATGAGACGTCGCGGCGGCGGCGGCGGTGCGCGGCGTTGGGCGCCGCACCGGGAGACCTGATTGTCCCTCCTTCGGCCGTCGTGTCTGGCATGTCACTATTTTTGTAATACGATTTTCCCGAGACACTGCAGTAGTTTTGAAGATGAAAAATAAGATTGCAGTTTGCGCGGCAAGATTGCCCCGGGTCGCCGGTGTCTTATGCATAACTTGCCCCGCCGCGCGACTCTGCATTTGTATCATGCATTCTGAGATGAAATTTCTGTAAAGTTATTGTTGTTTTTTTCCTGTTTCTTGCCGCGTCTCTCAAGAGATGACTTTTGAGGTAGTAAAATTTTGTAAGAAGCTTTACAGTACGTAATACGCCACTAGTGTAATTTTATACTCAGAATTAACTTTAAACTTCATTAGCTTGGGACATTAAAAAACATGCTACATCTACAATATACGACAAAATTGCTGACGGTAAAAAAATATTATGTTTGCAATAGAAAAATAAAACCTTTTTAAGACTACTATGTCTGGTTTATAATTTTAAACATTATTAAATAAGCTTTAGCTTATTAATTTATTTGACATGTATATAATAACGTTCCATACTAATTAAGTGGACAAATTAAAATATGTAGTTCTACAAGAATTATGTAGTTATAGTGAATAATTAATTTAGCATGACGCCACAGTTGTAACTATCATTACATTATATTACATTACAATAAAGTAGTTCTGATGACTGCAAGATGTCCAAATAGCTATTTATCTTATTATGTCTTGAGAAACTAAATAATTTGCAATTGTTAAAAGTAAGTGTATATAGTTGGGTCCGTGGCGCATTTAAATTTCTGCTCGAAGACATGGGTGTTTGTGATGTCTGAAAATTCCCTCCCAACTCCTATCGCTACTTATCCTCAAATCAACACTCGTCCTGACGTTCCACTTTTGTGCCACTCTCTTCGAAAATGAGGCACTGAGCAACTGAGTAACAAGATGTTTTCGTAAAGAAACTTCTGTTGAAATATTTCCATTGAAAGGCTATATGCTCCACATTGAGAGTGGATATGAATTTAAAAGATAGATAAAAAAATATAAATGTTTGAAGATAGTAGTTGGTTGGAATAACAATTATTCAAACCACATAATTAGTAGTAAAATTAATTTGCCTATTATGTAATTTCTTTACCTAGCAAGCAGGGTATTGTTTTGCTTGCAAGATATGGATGTAATATTTTAATAAAGAAGAAGTCTTACGTAAAGTTATGATCAGAAAGAAAAAAAATAATACATTAGGAAATATTATACCCTATGGCCTATGGCGTATCTCTACCGGAAATAATTCGAACTAGCTTTTAAGTCGGTTGATGTACACAATAAAGATTGTCAGGTATCTTAGAAACAATCTTTTATTTTAAATCAGCGATGGCGGATTGGTGACGCGTGTGCCGATGTTAATACACACGCATAAGGCAAGTATTTAATTTTATAGACTACACATAATATATTTGAAAAAATAAGAAAATCAACCACTTCTGTTATTATAGATTGAGAAAATAGCATTATTATTAAATTATGTATAATTTCCGTTATATACGTATCAACTAGTTTCAAAAAAGTATATACATTTTCCTATAACTTTCGTTTTAATATATATGTCTATTTGTAACATAGCACACACATTATCTATCTCTATTTAAGTCCATGCGCAGTGTATGTGAAGGCGTAAGCGTTAATTAATGTAACACAGACACGCTCTCTTCCTATGCGACCGCACATTGTTCGAATAAAGAGTTTTAAGCGGATTTCGGCAGATGACACTGCCACCAGATTATAACTTTTATTTTAAAATTAGTCATACGTATAAACCAAAACATTGATAACTGTTTTTCTAATTGAAATTATTCAAATTTAGCCAAAATATCCGATTTTTTTAAAAAGTATCATTGCAAAAATCTATAATGTTAGTATAAAATAGATATAATAGCAAACTATGGTTATCAGAAAAAATACAGTGATAATTAAAATGACGAATAAGTAAAATTTTAGTCACACCACGTAAGACGTTTAGCATTATTAGGAGCTGTGTTTTGAGGAGCAGATAGACAAGGCTTGCGCAACGGCCTACCCTAATGTGACAGGTGACAAACGCAGCTAATTGACAGTGACAGGTGGATAACCGCGCCTCTAGGAACTATGTCACTAAGGTGTTTAATTTTGCGCCTGCTATTAATTGCTAAAACTCCGTAACAAAACACACGTGTTCGCAATGAATACATTAACTCTAAAGCATATTATGGTATACGAACCTAACATAATAGAAACCAGTAAAATATATAAGTAATTAAAAAAAACTTTTTGCCTCAATGCAGAGGTGTATATTATATATGTGATATTTTGAACGTTTTTATTTTTTGTATGGATTCCTGATTTTCCTCTAGTACATATATAATATAATTATAGTCGAACTTAGTTATTACGAAGAAGATAGGACCGACTGAATCGTTCGTTATAAAAATTTCTCGTTATATCAGAGAATAAGTATTTTTAAATGCTTATAAACATACCCATCACATGAAGACATTATGTATCTGGAGCGATCACATTACACAAAAAATCGCAATTCAAACAAAAATACACAATTAGAATTTATTTAAACACCCGTTACACACATATTACATTTTCCTCTCAATAAACTTGATGATATTTTTTCTCGGTATGCCCGAGACGCAGCTCGTTATAAAAGTGAATAAATGTGAGGAGAAAACCATAAACTAAAATTTCAACGAATGTTTCCTCATAACATCCGAGATATCGCTATTTCCATGATCGTAATAACCAAGTTTAACTATACATATATCCGCTTTGATTGCTGCTATGTTTTTTTTTTTTAATATTTATACATCCTACTAAAATAAAAAATACAATTATCCACACTAGGATTTATTCCTGTGAATAAAGTAACCGAATAAGACAAGCTTTCAAAAGCGTATACCACTCGGCTACAGAATTGTGTATACATTCACCAAGCAACATTTAAAATTCCGGATTTTATGATAAAAATAAAGAACACCTCTTTCACAGTTACCAAAAATCTTCAAAATAGTGTTCGAATTCTTTTAAATATATATTATAATACTTTAAGCTTAACTTTGATGTAACAGCTGTAACGCTATATTAATTTTCCCTAAAATAATTCCGAAACCCTCCAAAAATAGCGCCAATAAAATACACTAACTCTCTTCAGAATAAATTGACTTTGGCAGTTTTGTCTGAAGAGGATATTTCTGAGCGAAGTATAAATTAACGTAATGAGATATTTTTTGTTTTATAACCGTCTTAAAATTGTGGAAAATCTTTGATGGACGTTTTTTAAGGTTTGAAGTGATTAAGCTAACGTTGATTTACAAGTAATATTTAAATTTAATACTGCCGTTTAAAAATTAACTTCATAAATAAAAAAATGAATTAAGGAATAAAATCATTTGAATAAAGTTTTCATACATACATATAAAGTAGCTGCTTGGATTGTTGTTCAATACGACATTTGAATCACATTATTTTTCTATGATATTTTGCATCTCTCAAAAACTTTTAGAAACATACTAAACACAGCAGCTTCTGTCGAATACACATTATACAACTATTTTTAGAATTAACCCTCCAAAGACGAGCGTGACCATATGGTAACAGTAAACACCGTTGTCTATTGATCCCACAATTCATCCCTTTTCTATCTGAATATCGTTGCTTTTACTCATATTTGGTTAAGAAGGGTACAGACTTAAGTTAATCATCAGCCGCGAGGACAGAAACGGCCACCAAAAGCACATGCGATTTTTTGAATTTCCGTTTTTTTTAATGGACTTTTTGAAACTGCTTAACAAATATTTTTTTTATCGAAAAAAAGCTCTCGTCTCTGGAGGGTTAAATATGTTATTTAGTATACAATAAATGCGACGCAGCATTGTTTGTGTTTTTAACATTTTTAAGAAAGAGTTTAATGAATTTATAGCTCAAATAAAGAATTAAATTTTTTTAAATTTACACACTAAAAAAACTCTTTTACAAGAAAAAATAAGGGCACTGGCGTCAGCTGTAGTTTCGTGTATTATCCTCGATAAATCAAAAATAATAATTAAGTCGTAGAAAATGACTATCATTAAATTTTTTTACGAATATATAATGTGCATAAAACATATGCCTAATTTATTTTTGGTTTAAAATATAAATCTTAAGATTTGACACAAGTAGCCAAATATTATATAACCAAAGTTTCGAGTAAATTAAGTTTAATGTTTTTTCAGTGTATTTTTTAGTTGAAGACAATTCAATATAAGTGACTTAAATTAAGTGGCGACAAATTAAAAATCAATTTGTGAAGAAAATCAAATGTATTTTAATTTAAAAAAAAGTCCCACGTTGATGCTTATTATAAGGTGACGGCATTAGCAGCCAATGACATCTTAATCGATTTTGAATTAAAAAGTATGAAATATAAAATTCAGCCTTTTTGTAAATTGCTGTTATGACAGCCTATTGAAACTTTTAGATTCTTGATCATATAAAAGTTCATATAAAAGATTGATACTTTACACCTTTATAAAGTTGCGTATTGGGTTGCAATGGATTTTTAAAAAATGTTATTTTCACTATCAATATTAAACTAAATGAAGGACGACTAAAAACTCTGCATTTATGTACCTGTATTACGTTTCTTTTATGGCACGTGACCTTCTTATGGCATTTTGCAGTCGAGCGCGCCTATTTTACTGCCACTATTATACCTTAGTATGTACAAATGTATTATTGTTATGAATTTTGTTACAATAAAGTGTAGAGCCTGGGGCGGTAGGGGCGAAGAAGTCGGAGGGGTTGGCTTTCCTGGGGGCAGGGAGCTCGGCAAAAGTCGGGGGATGTCGGTGGTGGTCGCTGACTCAGCCCTCTCCAATATAACACAATGGTCGTCGGCTCGCTGCAAAAGCCTACAGGGAATTCAGTTTATTAAATCAAAGCTTAATCCATAAAATAATCGTCGAAAGTTATCACCAGTAAATTTTATATGTTTTATTTTTCTTTCATTTATCACGTGCGAGAAAGGAAAAGTATTGCGAACATAAGCATAAACGTTGAAGAAGTTTACCATAAGACTAATCTGTCTCTTGTTTATATTTTAATTATAAAACCGTGAAATATAAAACTCTTTTATAAAAACTATATATCTTAAAATATCGAAATAATTTTTAATTAGTTACTCACAAGGTTTTATATTTTTGAGTGTAAAATTGTGAGCCAATAAACTCAAATAACGAATAAGACGGGATTACTAGAAAAAATATCATAATACTTCTCACACATCAAAAAACAAATGATTGAAATGTGTAAATATATATACTCTATGTAAATATTTGAATTCTAAAACAGTAAAGGAAGATATATACATATTTTGCGTAGATTCTATTAAAAGCAGGACATTATATTTATAATTAAAAATGCTCATTCTTCCTATATTTTTTAATTCATGTCCGCTCCCAATGTGACCTTCTAATGAAGGTATCCCAACAGAATTTTTATACGAGAACTGTTTGTTACCAGGTTATTATTCGATTTTTGAAGAATTGAATAAAAAACAATCATTTTTTTAAAACTCGTTTGAAGCATTGTAGCCTTTTATATATGTATTTACATATATAAAGTAAATAGATAATTTCTGTAGTATAGTAGACACATAGGAGATTTGTTTGAGCAATTCAATGACGTCGGAATGAGCGGGAAAATGTTTAAATAAGAAAGAGTTAAGAATCTGACGTTACGGCGAATAGGTCGCGACTCGAACAAAAGATGCCTCCACTCGTTCCATTCAGGCCGTTGATGAGATAGAGCCACTCGAGCTTTTTTATTCCCCGCCGCAGAAACTGCCTTCAGTCTCTCTGCCAGGCGAACGTGAACACTTTTTACTTATAAAAGGAAACATGTGCCGGGTCCTCAGCACGCCCACATCGCGACCTTATTCTTGGAGGGATTATTTTTAGGCTACGTACAATTTTTCGCTGCCATGTTAGCGTGGCAGAAGTTTATAAACAACATTTTGATATGTATACATAATATCATCGCTATATGTTTGAATATTGAATCGTTAAATTGTTGTACACTCCCACATATTTTGTCACTAACGACCCGGGCTTGATATTTTGACATCGTAGGGGCTTAAGTGCAAGGATGTACTTGAACTTACGCTCGGTTAATAAATGTATCGTATATTTATTTATCACTATTTCTTTTATCAGTATTTGAAAACAACATCGAATTTTTTTGGTTTGTTTTGGAAATTCACGGAGCTTTAAGTCCTAGGGCGCGGTGCATTAACGTCAAAGTTTTTCGAGTCTCCATCATTGCTAATATTTTGGTCATTTGCATTATTTTACCATCGCTGCAGACAGAAGGGCGCAATCGCTATAGAGTTAAGCAATCCTCAGTGAAGTCAGTTTACGTAGACATCTTATGCATTTATTTTTCCTATATACTATACCCATACATGCACACACACACAATTCAAGATATCAACCCATGGAAATATTTACAAAAAATAGTTATTGGCAAGATTGGCGTAAACCAGGGTCTCTAAACAAAACGTACCTCATTTCAATGGCGAGTGAATACAAAATGAGCTCCATCATTGGCATTGCCCATGTGGTCGTCGAAGAATCTTATTTTCTGGTTGTTAACTATTTGTGAAAATGTTAAATATATAGTTAAATTGGACTGTGAAATCAAACGTATCGATCGCCACATACCAATGGAATGTGAATATCTTTTTTGAAATTATTTTTTAATGAGTTAACATGAGTAGAGATGAAATAATATGAAAAAGGATTTTCGTTTTTTCTATACCGCTAAAAATACCATTTAAGGCATTCAGCGGTGTGGTAAACAAATTTGATATTATCAATTTAGGGAAATATTTTAAAGTTCAAAAATTCCAACGCGCTTATACTGGCAACACTAAACGTTTAATAGGATCATTGAAATTTTTATTAATGACTCGCATAAGGTGAATGTTCGCTAAAGCGCAAAATTAGAACGGCTCGTACTGAAAAGAATTCGTAATGATGAATTATTATTGTTATTTTGTAGAACAAAAAATACTTTTTAAAAGGTTTTTAGCTTGGAAAAGAACGTTTTTATTATTTTATTGAGATATTACCAATAAATTCATTAATATGAGATATTAATCGAAAATGTATATGTTTTTTTTTCATTTATTGGTTGGTGTTGTTAACTTACTTCTTCAATGTATGTAAAACAAATTTTTATTAAATTTCTATTACAGCTAAAATTCAAAGCAAAAAACATAACATTGTAAGCGTATAAAAGTTAAAGATAAGTGTGAACATACATATATGTATAAATTAATAAATTTCTCTTTACAACAGAAAAGGCGAAATAAAATCATTTATAATATATTTTTGACACGTTGTCTACATTTTGATGGATCAAGTCTAAAATATTAATCAACCATTATCGATTAATTTTGTTGGTCTAATTCACTATTTGAAAGTGTTTAGTGACACTTTTTACTTCGATAGTCATGTTTATTTTTAAATAAAAATAAAAACTTCATTTAAAATAATCTTTGTTAATAAATATATATATATATATATTATTATGCCGTACATAAAGTCAACCAAACTGCATAAAAACACGGGTAGATTTTTTTATAAACGAAAGAACAACGTCGTGATAACGACCAAGCGAATTAGGATATATTTGATTTGCAATAAATTCGAAAACTGTATATTCATTTTTTGGGATATATAAACAATCAAATGCATAGAGATTTAATTCAATAGTGTGAATTTGTAAATCAACACAAACATCGTGATAATGTATCTAAATCAATATTGTGACTTTCTGTCAATAAAAAATGTTGCATAAATGCTTGACTACTGTTCGCATTTTATTAAAATGAAAACTAAACAACCTTCTTTAACACAGATGGTATATGTCAGTTATCTTTTTATATATATATAAATAAAAACAATGTTGTTATAGTATATTGAATCAGATGCAACGTTAGCTGTCGGCTACTGTCAGAACAGTCGACAATGTCATTCTAGAAATAATCCTCAGACAGCCAGTTTATTTCGGTTAGACGTACAAACTGAATTACTGAATATTCAATAATAGTCTGCTTGATTGCGCCTCCACTATTGTGTTTCTATTTCCGCCAAAAGAAACTTTATTCGTGAAAACATTTTGCGATCGGCGGTGACAGAATGCATTGATGGATCTAGGTTATTGCGGAGGCAGCACTCATAAGTGTCAATCAAATTAAGCTCCAAGCAAAAAAGCTCGCGATGAAAATATTTTCAATGGACGCATTCACACTCACTATAAATGGGTGTATGTATACTATTTGTAAACATTTCAATAGGAACGAAACTGAAAAATAAAATTTACATAAATATTCTTTTGATATCACTTGGGCTCCGCGTATTTTTAAGTATGATTGACGTACAACGATAGTGCTGAATAGACAAAAAAGTTTATACAGTACTGATAGATAAAAAAAATGTCTGCTTTAATTATTGATTAATGTCAAAAAAAACTTTTGTAAAGACAACGTGTATTCCATTTGAGTCATATTTATAGAACCGATTGGAAGCAAACTATTCATACGAAGTGCGTTTTGTAACTAAACAAAATAAAATAAGATTTAGCAATGTGGAGTACATCGATTTTGATTATTAAATGAATTTATGACAGTAGAATAAATTTTTGACTGTGATCTTTTCAACGCTTCATACCAAGTCGTTGACTTAAAAATTCTAAAAGAAATATGTAAGTATGAATTTTCTACCAATAATGAGTACGCCGTTACGTTTATATTATTTCAGAAAATATTAGTAGATATTCCAAATTTATAATATTCAATTAAAATTTTAGTGTAATGTGAAAAGGATATAAATATTTTACGATAAAACCTTACTATTTGTTACAACGATTCATTGAACGTGTTTAAATTATATACGATACGGAAAACGGACACATTTTTGTTTTTTATCGTGTTCTTTTTCGAAGGGCGTATTGTCGATGTATAATTACTTGTTTAAAATGGCACTGACCTCTCTTATCCCAGACATAAACAGGGAACGTGGTTTTTCAAAGTGAGGATGTAACAAGTTTGAAATGGGATTTAGATAAATGTTTGGATAAAGCGCAAACCATGTGAACAATTAACCAATAGGGAACAATGGAGACAGCCTAACCAATATTAATGGTTTTGCTGGAGAGCAGTACTCGAAGTTTCTTTGCAAGCTTCTTAATAATGAGGATGTATGGAAATCTGAACATACTATCGAATTGGCACTATCTTTTATGTTTTTTTTTTTGTATTCCTTGCAACGGTGTTCAAATAAACTTGCATTCTTTAAAACAATTATATATCATTGCTCTATTTGATGAACGTCAGATAATTGAAAAAAAATCATTTCCTTCTTTAATAATATTGATAAGTAACTAAACATACAGAATGTGTTCTAATACAGTGCATCCAAACCTTTTTCGTTCCACCGCGCACTAAATCTAAAAAAAATAATCCGCGGCCTTCCTCAATTATCTCCGTAACTTAACCTTTTTTTTTTAGCTCACCGTCGAATTCAAAATCTTCGATTTGCTATACTTTTTCCCCGGAATACAAATTTCTCAATCCCACATACCCGCGGCGGCCCCTAAAGAAATTCCGCGGCCCCAATATGGGAAGCACCGATTTGACAGACTTAAATATATAGATATTTGTACTTTCTATTGAATTTCACAGCCCCCGCGAGAAATCCTACGGTCCACAGGTTGGGAAGCACTGTTCTAATAAAGTTGTATTTTTAAACCAAACAAAATATTAATTAATTTAAAAAACAAGTTGCTTACCTTAGATTTATAATACAAGTATTTTAGAGTCAAGATTCGAGAGTTGCAATTAAATATCAATTAAATTTTAATCTTAGGAATTATTACTTTATTTAAGCAAAATGGTCTCCAATTATAGTAATACATGCGCAATGATTTTTTTTTTATTTATTTGAATGGAAAACATTACTAAATATATCATGGAAATACTGTGATTTTAGTCGAACTGTGTTTTTATGTTTCTTCAGCTGATAGTTGATAATTCTGCCAACACTATTTTATCATATCGTATTATGATTTTTTGGTTGAAGAATAGATTAAAGCTACTATTTTTTTGCATTCTTATATTAAAGATCATGATAAGAACGCACGCTGTAATGTGCATTTTATGAATGTGAATGTTATGCAAGCTTGGACTTTATCGCGCTAATACATGCATAGTTTGAAATTTACTCAATGTTGGAAGACGACCATAAGAAATAAACGAAATGATGTTTTTTTTACTGGCTATAAATAATTATTGAATAGTTACAGCTACAGTTTATGTGTCTTGTCCCAAAATAATCAAAATCTACTTGTGTGATATGTGATGTAACAAAAGTGTGATAGCTTTAGCGAAACAGTATCAACAATCTATTTGTTGACAGGCCCCTTGAGAGGGTTTGTTGGAGCACCACTCAGGGTCGTCATTGGATGAAGAGAAGGAGAATGAGGGTTTTCTCTACTTTCGAGGCCTATCAGAGATTCGATAAGAGTTTTCCCAAGTCCTTGGAAATCTTCTCATAAAGTAAAAGTGGCATACCGACAACTGGTAATTATAATGGATACTCGTACACACTACGTCAATTATGTTGCGAATCAGAAAAATGAAAACTGTATACTTGAAATAAATTTACTTCATAATATCTAGAAAAGTTTCTATCAATTCAATTTCAACTCACGAAGTTCAAAAGATTTATAATTTTGTTTCTTAAATGGGTTGAATTAAAAATCCATTATAATTCATACGTTAGAGATAATATTAAAGTGATATTGTAAATTCATTTATTGTGTATTCAAATCAACGATATTGAAACAATTTTTAAAAAGTATTTACTAAGAAACTAAAAACCTACTAATAAAAATCCGCATATAAATAAATTGCTGGTTTTGTCAACCGTGTCTTCTAATAATGTGAAGCATATGGAGTCCTAATGAAGGATATATGTTTGATATTGTTTCGTTTTCAGATCCGGAAACAATTGCATGACGAAGACTAAGAAAAGATTTATAGTAAGCTGGGCACGCTTCGTTTTAAAGATTTGATGGGTTGGAAAGATATATTAAGATCGCAGACATCCATGCCAAGGAAATTAAGCCATGGATACCGTCACCGAATAGAGCGAACGGCCAAGAGCGTTGACCACTCGTCTACAGAAATTTTCAGTTCAATGGATTATAATTATATTATGAAAAAAAATATCTAAGTGTAGTGTAGTATATAATGCCGGTGGGTATTAAATATAAGGAGTCGTTTTGATGTTTGAAATTATTAAAATCGCAGATGACGAGCGATCATACAAAGTGACTTTTGCGAGGGTATATTATTTGTTTCTCCATTTGAGAGTGAATCAAAATAAATTTAAGGGTTCTCGAGAGACCCCAAGGCTTCGGTGTCGCCGGTTTCAGTGACAACCGAAGCGTGTTCAGTAGATAGCATATAAATCGAAAATCGAGCACGGACAAAGGAATAGCGATGTTTTGATCTAGTGAAAGGTCAGGCTTCGCGATAAGGCGAGCCTTATATTGTGGAAGGGAGGGGTGCAAAGAAGCATGGCGGGCGGTGCCACGAGAAACTCTATTGACTGTGAAAACCTCAGCACTCTTTTGATGTCAGTAAGTGATTGCTACATGATGTAATAGATGCGTTTTTTAGCGAAGTCCATTTGAATATTTGATTTCGATGTATGATATTACAAACTTAGCAAATAAGAATTATTCAATCAGTCTATGCTTGTTTTGAAGAAGCTTTGACATTAATGCATTTATATTCGACATTCAAAAAAAGAAATGAACAAAATACATACATACACAACAATGCTGCAACAATGTGTGTCGCTCCTGATGATATTATGATATTATTATCAATGTTCATAAAATGATTGACTTTGAATTTATATAAAAACTTTGACTGTATCTTCTTCTTTGGCCATGTTCGCTCCCTATGTGGAGCATATGGCCGCCACGCGGCACCTCCATGTTTCCCTGTCTCAATATTGAATAAAAACTGTATATACATATATATATTTATCTTGAATTATATTTTTGTCGGTCAAGTAAATATTTTTTTTTACTGTGGAATACGTTTCTGGTTCATGATATTTATGGTATGCATCAACGTTGTTCGTTTTTTTTTAAATTGACTCAAAGTAAGGCTTATGCTGGATTGTTAGTATTCAAAATTAAATATAAATTTTATAACATGATAGTTTTACTGAAAATACTGACAAATAACTAAAAAAAGTTGAATTAAACGAAGGGTATTAAATACCCATATAGTCAAACGAATTTTTATACAAAATTAGTTTCGGTAAGTGTGTTATATAAATGATTGTTTTATAAATTATGAAAAATGTTTCGTCTCTTTGAGAAGTATCCCAAGACTGTTTTTGTCGTTATAAATACGTTAAATGTGTGTGAATAATTCAAAAGGAATACAGTGAATTAAAATTTGTAATAAATTGATTTCATAGCACATGTCATTAATTTGAAAGCTTACCTCATAAGCTTTATTTTAGATGTATGTTTGAATCGTTATATCTTTTTTGTCGACAGAGACCACACGAAAGTTTGAATGGTAAGCAGGAAACTGATAGAAAATCGCATGTAGAAGCAAGAATGGAAAAACATCTTCTAGCTCCGGTGTATTTTAGAGCACTTACTTTGTGGCAAACCAATTTGAAATTATCGCCGTAGCAGCTTGGAACTCGAACAGGAGATAAAAAACACCCAACTTCACTTTAAAAGCCATTCGCGTCGGGTGACAGATGGTGGTTTTGTAGATACCAGGGGGCCTCAATCAGTTTTCTTTATTATCGATTCAGCTGTACAGATTTATTACTATTTCAAAAAATACAACATTAGAATTCGTGGTTATTTATTTTCAATGTGAAATAGTATTTATTAACTTTTTCTTTTTACTGTTAGTGCACAATAGAGTAATAGCGAGATATATTTTTTTTATTGTCAATACATCCTGCATATGGATTGTTTAAGCTTCTTAACATTTACTCTATAGATTTGCATTTGTATATAAGTCATATTTTCATAATTATAACTACTTTTAAGAAGATTTTAATATTTTCTTAAACATAAACCAAACGTATAAATCACCTTCTTAATTAGTCTTCAATAATGAAATGTCCAGTCTTATTATTGTTAAACCAAATCTGAGCATATCATGAAGTGATAGTACGAGTAATTGAAAGTGTGTTTTTTTTTACAAATAAATAAAACGCCGTAAGAGCTGACGAATGTTATTAAGCTGTAAAAAAATATGTATAGAGGAATACTAATCTCGGTGTTTGGTTTCCTCGACGATTTTTCTCACATTGAAAAACTAGCCATCATATAATATAACATTAAATTAAGCAAAAAATATTTATGACAGTTGTATTTTTAGTCCAAGCTCGATCCGTACTATTTGAGGGTACAAGTAATTCGGATAAAAAATCTAGGTAATAGAAAAAAAACAAATTGACAGAGAAAGACAAATGCATTTGGTAGGAATATTCAATTATATAATTTTTGATAGCTGTTTGTTTTGAAGCTGCCTAAACTTGTCTTGAGCTATATTTTACTATGAAAAGCTTAATAATGTGTAATACTAATATCCCCCCCCATGCGATTTCCTCTTCGTTTTCTCGATTTTGTTTCATTGAGGTAGACATTTCTTTTATTTTTTCTTGATCATTTAAATTTTGAATGAAGAATTTATCGATATTTAATAATCAGTAATACTTTCTTACATTACTTTTGTCTCAATTATTCTTCCGTGTCCAATAATGGTTTTTTATGTATGATAAGAGAACTGTAACAGTGACATCTAGTGAATAGAAAAATAAGTTATAGTTTTTAGTAAGTAATACCACTAATACCGAACGTAATCGAGACTTTTTCAATATTTAAGCGAGATGGGTTTATGCACAAAACAATATTTCTCAAAACTTAAATGACTTATTTTTTCAATAACATTTGTCACTACTACAGAAATAAATATTTTTCCTGCTCCCTACTAAAGATTGAAAGATTGGGCTAAATATGTTAATGATGCAATTTATTATTTTTCCGATCATAGTAAAAATTCTTACGTTATTGGCTTAGTGGTGTCAACGGATACGGATATCATTTTTAAATAGAATCGATAATAATTTACGAAAAATCATTGAATACAAACTATTTCTTACAACGTTTTGTAAGAACCTGAAGACTCAACGTATTATATATTAATATCTTTAAAGTATCCATTTTTTAAATAATCGATTGAAAAACACACTCTAGTTTTATCCAGCTTAGAAATACTAGTTTTGAGGTTATGTATGTTGAAAAGTTGTGTAATTTTAAAATATATATTTTAAATATATTTGTACCACGAGTGTAAATAAACCTCCATCGTTTTATATTTCATCAGTTGATAATGCTCGCGATAGTGAAACTGGTTTCAAACGTATCTGAAATAATGTGGAATCGGAACATTTTTTTTAAAAATATTTGACAAAGATTTAAAAAAAATATAATGTTTAATTTTTTTGGTACCATGTCCACGGTCGAGTGGCTATTGCCGTTGGCTTCAATTGCTGTGTTAATGAGTTTAAATCCTAGCACGAAAACTTTCATAAATTCAATCAATTTATGATTTTCTGTACGAATGCATGGATGTCTATGATGTCTGGAAGAGCCCTCCCATCTATCCGAAAAGCGAGGCGTAGGAAGAGCGATTAGTTAATCACTAATTCTGTCCTAGTCCAATCTATTATCCATACTCTCTTCGAAAAAAATAAATAGGTCTCATAGAAAAAACTTGTGTTGAAATTAAAATCCAACAATAGTCGATATGCTCTTCATTAATTGCGGAGGTGGCTTAAAAATGTTTTGTGTTTTGCTTTTTTAACATACATGTATATAAGTGTTACAGAACTTAAATTTCAAAATCATTATTTTTTTCTTGTTATGATAGACTATAATATAATACGTTGATATAAATAGTATCAAACGCGATGGAATTAAAGTTATAAATCGACAACATTGAAAATATAAAATATCGTAATTTGAAAGAACGCCAAAAAGCAGACCATTTAAATGAAGCTAAATTAAATAAAAAATAAATTTTACTTTTGAAAAATAAATGTTTTACTCATAATATATTTATAACAGGGGTGGCCCCACTTTTTCTACAAAAAGCAACTGGTTGAATAAATTATTGATAACGATCTACTGATATCGTTTGTAATTATATCATGAACGAAAAAAAAATGTTTTATACGTCCACCATCGACCAAAAATATTTTGCTGATCGATAAGAAAACAAATGATTCTTTCATTTGATTTTTTCAAGCGTATTTATAATCATTGAATAATTATCAGCTAAATTTAGAGGAAAAGGTGAAAATCTTAATGTTTTACTTGGTTTATAAGATTGGGTATACAATTTTTGTATTGATATATATTTTGCGTTGTAATATTTCGTAATTTTAGCACTTGTTACACATAAAACTCACAATACGTTTGATATTCAAAAACACTGTACACCAAGGTAAAAGAGTCGTCAAACACATTTTTTTGGGATACAGAAAAATAAAAATATGTAACAAGAGCATTTGTCAGCGACAAAGATTCAAACAGGCATATCCTTCCTTTGAGTTGATTTAAACTTGAAGAGACTTTCGGCGGTTGGTTGTCTCCCTCAAGAGTGACAAAGTGGGCGAGAGTGGGTGAATACAGTCGCGTGCTTAAAATTTTTAATCGCTCACAAAAAGCTTCAATACAAATAAACAACAAAACACAATAAAAGAAATATTTCACAATGCAGCTTAATATCAATTCACCAGATATTAAAAAAAAAAAACTAATAACAGCTTAACGACCGTGGACGCGTATTTGAGTCTTTGAAAAACAAAGGTTACTGGCTGGCGGACACATATATGCGTATAGGCAAAGTATCTGGAAGCTAAGTAAATTAAATTTTGTACAGATATCTCAATTTGCTTACAAATTATAGTGAATTTAGTAAAATTACAATTTTTGCGAATTTTCGCAAAATTTTATTTCGCCAGGTGAAATTTTATAAAAAAAAACGTGTGGTCGTTAAGCTGTATATAAATTCGAAGAAAAAATTAAAAGTGAAGAATTTACTATAAACCTATGCCCAATATCGTCCCAATATAAATTTGTAGTTAAAGAAATAAATATTTCATATTATTGACTATGTCAGAGCTTGAACTTGCAATCCTCTGAGCGCTAAGAAAAACTCGTACCGCAGCGTGTAAATAACAAAATTTAAAATGAAAGTAACTGTGATACATATTTTAATAACATTTCTGCACCGCCAAATTACGGTTGGTAGCCTGAAAATCCAATGTCAAACTCACCACTAACAGTCATGGATTTTTGGTCAACTATTCCGGAGTAATTTCGTAACACTAGGGTCCAAAAAGATTGTTGTGAGAGACTCAAGAGCAATTCTCCAACTTCGGCTGGATATAAAATAAGATCTTTTAGTAAAGAACTAGTTGTAATTCAGCCTTTTCTCGTTATGTAATATTTACAACGGTCCACGACGGTGTACTGATAATGATCGCTAAAGGCGGTTTTCTGCTGCACCTGTGCTTAAAACCGGGAATAATTATGAGGGTAGAAATATGAGCTTTGTAGAGGATTGATGATAGTACCAATGACAATAAATACTCATGTTGCCTACACCCGTGTTTGTCTAAAGCAGCTCCAAACACTTTAGTCTCTAGTAGAGGTCTACACGTGCCCGGGCCTGGCCCTTGAGCCCTTACCCGGACCAGCCCGCGGGCCGGGTTTCGGCCCGTGCAGAACTCTAGTCTCTAGACCAGCCATACTCAACCTGAGGCCCAAGGGCCGCATGCGGCTCAGTAACCAAATCGTGAATTTCAAATTCCTCGGTGAGCTAAAAAAAAGGAGTATACCATAAATATGTTGCGGCCCACGTAAAGAAGCAAATATCGGAATGCGGCCCGAAGGAAAAAAATGTTGAGTATGGCTGCTCTAGATCCAACATGACGATATTTGAATAACAGTTTTTTGCCATGTCTTCAATATTTTAAACATGGTTTAGTCGTCAATATTTCAATTTAAAAAATCTTTTCTCAAAACTAAAATAGACTCAAAAAAAATTTTCATTCGATTATTTTTTAGTATTTTTTAATATTTGACTTTGTGAAAGAGATATTGACGGCTTACGGAAAAAAATAATGTCCGTGTGCTGATGGATTCTCGACCCTTCAATTAGTACAGCACTGGGCGCCAGGGTAGTTAGGCGCAAGGGCGGGTGTCTGTGGGCGTAGCAGGGGAACAAAGCCGCCCGCGGGCCGGGCGTGGAGCACCACTTGATGGCATTATAATATTCTATGCCTAAGACGTCTTAAGTGGCGAGGAATTCAATTCTCTCGACACTCACTTCGCAGACTTTCGAAATAATGTCGCGTTCTGCGTAAGACTAGTGCTATCTTCTAATGGGTACGTCTTCCCCTCAATCACGCCTAACGACTCAACGAGTGTCTGCTTCAATGACGTATTTTTTGGAGACGATGACGCGTCCGTATAAATTAATTAAAGTATTTTCACAGAGCCTCGAAAATGAACATGACAGATTGTTACGATGCCATAATTTAGAAATATTTCAGACGTGGAAAATTTTCCATCTATATGAGTAAATTAAGCTATGTTCGTTGATCTAATATAGTGTAAAAGTCAAATTTGCGTTTTTAGTTCAATTATGGAACACTTACCGTATGTGTGAGTAAATTAAACCATGCTCATTAATTTACTACACTGCAAAAGTGAATCAAAATCTACTTTTACATTTTAAAATTGGAACACTTCCCGTAAACTAAATTATGCAAAGTTGATCTACTTCATTGATGAAGCGAATTCTGTTTCTATATTTTAAATGTGGAACACTTTCCGTCTGTGTAAGTAATTTAAACCATGCTCATTAATTTATTACATTGTGAACCGAAATCTGCTTTTATATTTAAAATTGGAACACTTTCCGTCTGGATTAGTAAACTAAATCATGCTCAGTTGATCTACTTTATTGCAGAAGCAAATCCTGCAACCATATTTCAAATATTGAACACTTTCCGCCTGTGTGAGTAAATTAAACCATTGCAGAAGCAAATCCTGCTTTCATATTTCAAATATGGAACATCTTCAGTTTGTGTGAGTAAATTAAGCTATGTGAAATGATCAATTGTATTAAACTTTAAATTTAAATGAATAAAAATCTGCGTTTGTGTATAATATTTCAAATGTGGAATACTTTCCTTCTGTCTGAGTAAATTAAACCATGGTTCAAATACCATCAAACCATCAACTTCATTAACAGAGTGAACCAGTCAAATTTAAAACCAACATAATATCATTTGGTCTATTATTCTGAAGTACGCTGTCCAGTTCGTGGATTCCTGATCGGAAGATGCAAACCAAAAAGTTCAAACGTATTTTTTTTAATGATCTTTATGGATATTCTATTATTTATTGAATCAATAATTATGCTTATCAAGTTTGAAATTTTCGAAAACGACTAATGACTGTACCAAATAAGAATATTTATAATTATATTTTCAAATATCAAAATAAATATTGATAATAAGGGAAAATTATTTTTTGTAACAATGATAAAACAGTGTATTTTCTCCGTTTATGGATAAAAAGCGTTTTTTCAGAATGTAAAAGATTAGAGTTAGCACAGAAAAAAATAGTCAATATGAAATCAGGGTGGTTCTGGGCGTTAGTCCCATTCAACTGCGGTGTTCGCGGGCTTTCTTACATCTCATTAGAAACTAAATAAAAAGTTATTTATTCAAATATATATGATATATATTTATTCAAATAAAAATGGATGTGTGTTATGATTATAAATCACTCAGTGGATCCTTTAAGCGGTTTGCAGCGAGAATGACTAGTTTAATATTAAACATTTCCTAGTCTCATTTTTCTATCCTCACCCTTTCCGAAAACGAGAAGCTTAGCTACTGAATAACAACCATTTATCGTAAACAAATCTATTTACCAGTCCCATTGTAGGTCCATAAGCGCCACATTAGTAGCGGGCAAGGTTTCTCGTGATGAAATAAATATAAAATACTACTTATTTTTTACTGCCCAAATATTTTTCTCTTTGGTTATGTAGAAATACTAATTTCTTATGAAGAATGTTTACATTTTTTAACGCAGCTAGGTATTATTTACAGTCACCGGAAGACCATTGAAATTTCTTGATGTAGGGCGGCGCCCTCTCTTGTGCGTTAACAAAAACATTTCCGGAAGTGTTCGCTGGCGAAAATTAAACTTAACAATGGCAAAAGGGGGCGGACAATGACGCATAAGGATATGGGAGTGTTATATTCAAACTTAAACTGTGTGCCATACAATTGTTTATGTTGCCTTACTTTATCAAATAGGAACCTGTTTTGTAAGGCTCGATTAAAAGGAGCTCCTACGAACTCGCGCCAAAGTGTGCTTAGGTTTAACAATAGCCGGAAATGTATGAATGCAATCAATTTCCAGAATGAGTGAGAATTTACGTTTGACTAAACACAACAAACACCGAACGGCATCGTTAAGTGCCAATAAATTTATGATAATACAATTAAATTATAATGATTAATTTGTATTTTATTACTGCGTTATTCATATTTATGATGTATTATTATCATTAGACAGTAAATTTGAATTTATGGGGAGACTTATTTTAATATAATAACTTTTATTAGTGTAAGGTTAAGTAATGCCTGTATTTATTAGATCAATCAGAAGTCGTCAGACTCCAAATCTGACCTTAACTTAAAATGTGACTTTAATTATTTTTTAGTCTTAGTAGCTTTGACGTTAGCGATTAGTAAAAACGATATTCAACAGTCAGACATATTATCAGTTATACAGGAACTGTCATTTCGGTATCAATTGTATTATATTTCGGCATCATACAATTTTCACACCGGAGTTAATTCTTGTAATTGTGATTTCGTATGGACATAATAACGATTACTGCTGTGCCAGATGATTATTTGAAACTTTAGTCGTCCTACCTAACCAGTTATGTCTTTTTATTCACTAATTCACCGCAGTCTTTTATAACACAAAAGAGATAAAAAAAATAGTCGAATTTAATTACAACGTGCTTAGCCCAATATGTAAAGGATCCATCTTTAACGATGTATTTATTTTAAGAAATAGAGTTTTTTGATGTATAGATTATTCTATAAAAAAAATATTTATCCGACTTGACCGATTTGACATGCCGTCCATATTAATATATGGACGGCATGTCAAATATAATATTATTTAAATGGTGAAATTGAACGGATGCAAACTATCCTTTACGTTTATACATTTCAAGCGGTGATTACCTACGCTATTTCTAAAGAATCATTAAAAAATGACGACCAGAACAATAAATACACTCATAACAAATAAATAGTATTTCTAAACGAAGGTAGTTAAAACTGAATTTTAAGTTATCAGCCAAATTCGGCGCATGCACGGAATTTTGACGGTGTTGGCCGAAGGCCAGTCTATCCTGAAATTTGTGCTTTTTAGCCCGCAAAACATTTCAACTTGTCACATTTCCATTCATTATTTTCTTCCTCCTCTATTTAGTCTATGTAACTCCACGAAGTGAAAGGGTGGGTTCGAAAATCTGTAGACGTAAACTTCTGAAAGCCAGACCAACAAATCTTGCAATAATACCTTTAACTTTAGGTACGGCTAAAAATTTTCTTAGACACGTGCATGATTAATCCTTATTCATGAATTTCTCAGACGCTTTAAATTTTTAAAACACAAATGTTTTGTCACGTATAAATTATAAATAAAATGAAAGAATATTAAAAACACATTATTTAATTATAATTACTTTCAAATAGTTAGAATTGCTTTGTTAAATCATTGACTGAATTGAATATTACAAATTAGAACGCAATTGTAAAGTTACATTGTAGAAGGTAAAACTCAGTGGCAGATTAAGCACATGGGAGGCTTTAGACGCAATAAAAATTGGTGGCCCTGTTTTACAGATAATATAGAAATGACAGAAAATTCCAAGCTAAATACTAAAAATATACACAAATCTAAGCAAAAAGTGTGCGTTATATTAAATAAGCTATTTTTGAGGCCTCTAAGATTTGGAGGCCCCATGCACGCGCCTCTTGCGCTTATTGGGTAATCCACCACTGGTAAAACTATTATATATTTTACAATATACATGATTACCATTGATCTGTGTAAGCAAAAAAAAAACAGAATTGCAGCACGGACCACAAACATAGTTTTATCATAAATTTAATGTAAATCTACCTAGGCCCATTTTGAAAAAAGTTAAAAAAGACGTTAATATTTAGCAAAGCTTGTTAGCCGAAAGGTAGAACAACAATATATGTAGACAACTTTACTAGTGCATGTTTTTTTATTTAGTTTTTGAACAGTGAACATATTCGTAATCCATAATAAAACAGAATCAAAAACTGGATTTTATATGTACAATATGAAACGGGACTTCAAAAGCCACATATAAATGCCGAGAAAATGGGACTTGCTGTGAGGTAATTTCAGGTTTTTATTGAATATAAACAAGTTACAGTTGCTTTAATAAACGACATTTACTTAAAACAGTTGCAGTCAGTTCATGTACTGATTAATGGAAAAGCGTACAGATAAATAAAAATGTCTCCGTTCACTTTTATCGCGAGAGAACATGGCCGTCAATTGATGCTGAGTTTTCGCGTGTTTGCAAAGACTAGAAACGAACTAAGGTCGCAATAGTTCTCTCTTCCTCAATGTCATTTCCTTATCGCGCTGCCAAAATACATTTCATGTCGGTTAACTGTGTACCTGTGTAATATGTTGTATATGTATAGACGACTGGAGGTAATACAAATAAAAGATACTTATCTTTCATATGAAATAAACAGGTTGAAAATATTTTTCAAATGCAATACAATTGTAAATAACGGTACTCAACTATTAAATAAAATATTGTGTTTTTATTTACCATATTAAAGTACATATAAATCTATTTCATATATTTTTTTTATTATTAAATTATATCGATTTTTTAATTTCAAAACCAAGTCAACTAATATATTTTATTTAGTTCTATGACAGTGTATGAGGAATTCATTTGAAATATTTTTAGGCAATTACGAGTTAAAAAAACAGTTTTTTTTCCGTGTAAAATGAGTATTTTCACATTTTTTTAACATAAATTGAAATAACACCAACAGTGGATTTGTAACGTTGTGTGATTACTAGCAATCATAGCATGGTGTCATTTCAAAGTATCAACTCTTTTATTTTCATATGTATTATGTATATTAAAATCTCAAATTGTAATTATTTTATGTCGTTGTACATTTAAGTTATCTTTTTGATGACGAGCGTAAATCATGGCACGTTGCAATGAATGAATGATTTTGTGCTTTGGACGGAGGCTCGATGAGTACATCGTCAATATTTAGATGTCATGATTTTTACATAATAATAAAAATATATTTAAAGGTCATTGTTGTTTTTGGCGTGTTCTAAGTAATCATAAGTAGCATAACTTCATCGATCTGTATGTAAGTTAACTTTTAAATGCTTAGTTTAAATAACTGATCATCGATTTGTAAAATATCTGCTGTGAAAAATAATTTTAATTATAACTTATAATTGAAAAAAACATCTCGTTAATATTTTTTTTTTCATCATTACAGTTTGATATCGTAATGATAATTTGGCTAGGCCCATTTTAATTGATGAGTTTCTAGTCGTTTAGAAAAAATCTGTAATTTTGTTATAATATGAAAAGTTTATATTAAATCGATAGTATAAATCCAAAATGTTTTTAACAGCAATCGAATTGTAAAATTTGCTCATGGTAGAGTACGGATGAAAAGTTGGCGTAAGTTGTGCAATTCAACTACGTCGTCTTAAGAATATTAAGTAGAGTAGATGCCGTTTCACCCTACCATCCCCTAAACTCCCTCCATCGTATCTCTGGACACTAGAGTAAAAGTAAAGTTGTGCCCCAAATGAATATTTAGCCGTGGGAAGCGGGCAGATGAACTTGAAACGAAAAATTATATCGACCTAAGAATTGTACTGAAATGGAGCCGGATAAACTCAAAAAAGCCGTGTTAAATTGTAGCGGGATTTCTAATAATGATGTTTCAATTTAATACGATAATCAAGTAAGCACACTTAAATGTAAATACTTCTTGACTGGAATATCACAATCAGAAAAGAAATGAAATGATTAGCCCGCAGACACTAGCGCGCAATATAAGTTTAGTTATATAAGATCATTTTTTCCGCTAAGATAACATATTATTTTAAATTAAATGCTACTTTTATAAACATATCTCAAAAGCATTTTATCGGCTGGAAAAATAGAATAAGATAAGGAGTGGTTTTCCACCTTCTTTGAGCCAGCAATTGAGTGGATGCGTGATACCATACTTTTCAACAAGCAATTATATTAATAAAAACACAATATTCCTTTGTACTTTATTCCACTTTATTTCATAGTTCAAGGCCGGTTTCGCTCATTGCGAGCATTGTCAACTCAGTTTATTAAATAAATTGGAATAAAGTACAAAGGAATATTGTGTTTTTATTAATATAATGCCTTTCAACCAAGTATTGACAGTGAACACCCTAAAAGCAATTATATGAGATATTATTTTAAGATTTTGTTTGTTCTATGTTTTGTCAATGGAATTTTCAGGCTGATGCTTTATTTATTATTTTGTTCTTTTACGTTTAACGTTTTTAGAATGTTTAATTATTTTATTGTTATTAAAATGTAAAAAAAAAATAGTTTGAGCGCTTACGTCGGCGCACTAACGTCGCCGCACTGTTATAACACAATTATAAAACCTCAAATAAATTCATGAAATAACAATAAAAATGCATTAAATTAAACTATACATGAAGTGGTCTTTTCGGATTGAAGGATTGAAAGAACGTCACGAAGTTGTTTAGTATTTTTCTACACTAACACCATTTTAAAACGAGTTTATTTAAAAAACATTGTTTGAAAACACTAAAAGCGAAAATTATTGTGGTTGTCGTACCTTCAATGTCGACCATTTATTTTCCACAAATTTTCGCTAGAGGCCACAACAAAATTAATTAATTATTAAGTAGTATTGATTAGTAAACAAATAGTTTATTTTGTGAAACTAGTCACGTTGGCAATTTTTAAATGTATATTACATAAACAATCAAATACACGAGTAATGAATGTTTAAATATGTTAGTTAATCCGAAATAAGTGAAACAATAATTAATTAGTATTTCTATTATTTCAAAGATGGCACTGTTTAAAAATATGTAATAAAAAGAATAGAGAACTTAACGGAAATAAAAATAATAAAATTGTTTCCGAATTGAGTTAATCCAACGATAAGTTGACTGTATATTGGAGACGCTGTCTCTTGGTTCTCTCCCGTTCAACTTTCTTCTTACACTGCTTCATTCGGACAGAGAAAAGTTGTTTAATTTTTGGGACAAGAGTCGTGTAGGTACTTCTTCTTTGGGCACAGCTGCTACTACCTGTTTTATTATTGAAGATTTATTGAGAAAAGATTCATTAAAAAATTGGGAAGTTATACGATTTCATATTCTAGTTATTTCAATATAAAAAATGTTAGATAATAGCGTAACAAATAAACGAAAATGATTAAATCGTGATATTTTACTATATTATCCTATTTTAAAATAACAAAGATTGACATAATATATATTTTAACTCCGAATTTATGTTATTATGTAGAAAATATCGAGTTGTATATTTATATATTTCATAAACAGTGGATGCTAAATGTGTTTTATTTGTTCAACAAAAAATAAATACAATATTTAATTATATTAATTTTCCTAAAATAGTCGTCTAATGTTTAATGAATAAATTTATAAAAATACAATATGTATTTTGATTTTATTGGTTTCGTTCGTTAATAAATAAAATCTCATAATATATTATAATATGTTTTGAGAAGCAGTAGAGCAAGTGTCAGGAAAGATAGTGGCACGAGTAAAGTCTTACCTGCAGAATTGATTGCTCCAATTTTATTGTTATCACTGACGTAAAAATTTATTGAGACACTTTTGCGTTGCACTGCTTTTACTGAACACGAGAAAAGCTCTAGAACGCACTCACCTGAAAATTATTTTGATAAAAACTTCGATTTATGTGTGCTGCAACAGCGCAATACATATGTAATAAAATGTAATGAAAAGTTTTGTCAAGGCAATGTGTACCGTTGAAACTTGTGGAATAGTGGTATATATTATTCGAAATAATGAGTAATTGAAATGTACATGAATATATTTTTATGTTAATTTATTTATGATGTCAACTGTCGCTATTTATGGGACTTTCATATTGATCAAAATACAATTCTATAAGTTAAAGACCGAGATTATCTTTTTAGAGTTCAATCAAGACGAATTTCAGGTATTTACTGAAAAATATTGTAGAACTGTACACAATTTGAATGATTCAAGTGTAATTTTATGTCAAAGTATACTTTTTCAAAATAATTATAATAAAATAAATTTAACTTTTTCTAATAATTTTGATAATGGCGTGGGGGCGTGATTGCGTAATGCCGTATTTATCATAAATATTATAAGTATAACTTTAAGGAATATTTATTTCAATTTATAAGATGTGTTATTGAAGGAATATAAAGTAATTGACGGTATCTAGATTTAAATCTTTATCGTAAGAATATATTGTATATACGAACAGTACAAAGCCCCTTACGATTTGATAATAATACATATTGTAATTATCAGTGCAATCACAAATGAAAAAAATACTCAAATGATTTCAGAATATACGCAATTCAAATAACTATACTATTTTTCTATCAAATTATGAGTATGTACGCCAAAACATAGAACTTCCTTTCTTACTTAATAAAATAAAATAAAATTTGAGGATAGTCTTCAATCGTAAATCATTCACTTGGCTTGATTTATTACGTATCCACGATAGAAAATCTGCGGTCAAGGGTGTGGTGCGAATATCAAAAATATATTTGAACTAGTAGAATTACAAGAAAACTAAAAATAGTGTAATTATCTAATAGGTTGGTAGTAAATGGAAATATGTAGCAATTTTCATGATATTATTTTTTTTACAAACTAAAAGAAACTAATTTAATTATAATAGTTTATTTGTAAACCATGTTTACCTCATTAAAGTATTTATATGTAAGCTCGAAAGTATGCCAGAACAGTCATTCAATTAAAACCAACACGACATACACAATTATAGCATTGATTTAATCATTAGAAATATAATGAATTTTATATCATAATTAGAATAAATATTATTGAAATTCGCCAAAAAGATAAAAAGTTTGAGTCAGAGATATGATAATTTGTTCCACTAAAGGAGTGTGTAAATGAAAATTGATTGTAATTATTTATAATTTTTTATACTCGTATGATTTCGTATATTTGACTTTTTTCAATTAAAGCCAGGTGAGAATGTAGCCTAAATGAAATATTTTTACCAATCATCAAATTCTCGGAAACAATGTGTCGGAAAAAATACACAAAGTATTATAAGAAGACTAGTTGTGAGTCAAAACTAAGTGTTAACAAAATCCAATTTATGAATGTACTTTGAAATATTTTAGTTAATTTTATTTGGGAATCGGAACATAGTACATGAATATACGTTTTTAAACGAAATAAAACATTAGTTTTACTTTAAACCGATGTATAAATGAGTTGCTAATCATTGGATAAGTTAAAACTTTATAAAATTGAATGCGTAGTTTATGATCATTTATATTGATTGAACCACAAAAATACTGGAAAACGGATCAGTTAAATGATTTTCGAAGAGGCGAAATATGAGTTAAATATAGTAATACGACTCGTTTAATAACAAAATGTTCTAATTTTATACTAAAAAATCCATGAAGTTAATGTCAAATTTACTAATAAGAATATCAATAGCTCAACAATCATCACGATTGAATGCCAAAGCTTTTTTTAGTTAATTTAGTAATATAATAGAAGATATTGTGTAATAAATGTATTGTCGAAGAAATATTTAACTATTTAATTAAGATTTATGGTAAATAGTGTAATATTAGTTATATCATATTAATATGTCATGAACTGAGTGTTTCTTAGCAGTCACGAAACTTACAGCATAAACGAGCCGGATTATCGTGAAACGTTTAATAACGAAGGAAAGTGTAGGGCTTTTCAGCTCGTTACAAAATGGCTTGACATTTTCAGATTTCGATGCTCTGACATTTAAATGTAGGCAAGATTGATAGCTTATGTATAAAAGCTAACAAGTTATGTTGATACGGAAGGAAACGGATCCAGCGTGTATTCTTACAGAAATGGAAGTTGCCAGAATGAAAACGCAACGCGAAATGGTAATTTTATTGAAGCGCGTTCCAATGATTTATCGTTCCAAACGTAAACTCGCAAAACGTATTTTCGAGAACCCTTTACACCTACTGCGGATTACAATATTTATAACATTTGTATTGAATCATATTATTTCTTTTTCAAACGAATTCAGATCACTCACGTGTTAAAATAACGTTATACTACAAAATGGTGTAGACATAATTGCAAGGATACGAGAGTGAAGTAGGCGTCTATTGTGAAACATGTAAAAGTCCGTTTTACTTTTTTTGGGAAAGGCAAAATTTTGTATTCACCTGTTTGACCGTGTCACCGTAAATCAGTGTATACCAGAAAGCAAGACGAGAAAATACTGCAACATAACATGCGTTTATATCAAAATTACGAAAACATGTTATAAAGCAAAAACTGCAAAATGACGATCGATAGACAGATGGCGTTGATAGAAAAAAAGTAACTCAATTAATGAATCTCATTATTCAATACGAACCGTAAGACAATTCTCCATTCTCTCATTCTTGACCGTAGATCAAACACAAATTTCCGTCACATTTTTTGGTCCACGATGCATCAAAAGAGATTCAGGCAGCATATAAATCGCCGGTGATATTTGATATAAAAGAGAACATAGTGTCGCACCCATCTCAAAGATTTTTTTCTTCCTGCGACCCATTGGGAGTGAACGAAACAAATAAAAATAAATTAAAAATGGTTTGAAATTCAGAAGACAAAACGATCAGTATAGTATAGATTGTTGAATGTTTTGTATTTAACGAATTAAGTGTAATATAATTAGAATATAATGATAAATTTAGATAAGTCCACATAGAATTTCATTTGATGATTGTTGTCATTATTAATACTATTTATTTTAATATCTATGTATACATAACAGGCCAAGAATAAACTACATTGAGTGCTTGTGTTTATTTAATAATATTTGCTTGAATACACAAAGATATATTACGGTATTTTATTTAAATAGATATTTCATTGAATTAACTTTTCTTGTAAAAGTTTTCCCCGAAAATTTTGTACACGTCATATAATTTACGCCATAAATAAGAGAATACTGTAGGAAAATTAACAAGCTTTATTGAAATTTCCGCCGCACATTAAATTTGGGCTATTAAGAAATTCTTTCTCAAAACACATGACCGTTAACATTTTGGCTGTGAGAAGCCTTGTGTAAAGGTAGATGCTACACCCCTCACGCCATGGGAGATAGTGGGGTGGGTTTCTTAAAAGAAACCTGCAGCTAATAAGTAATAATGTGACAGCTCAGTTATTTTTTTAAAAACATTTTACGACGATTCATTCTGAAATAGAATTAATTATTTATGCGGTAAATATCAATAAACATATTCATCGTTGCTGAAAATAATGCATCATTAAAATTGATTAATTATAGTCATAAAGAATAGTACTAACATAATTAAATCGAGGAGCCAGTGCATAAAGCGTCAATTTTAATATTGAGACAAAGCAATTGAAAAAAAATGATAGATTTATCTTATCTCTCTTGTGATGACTCAAACTAAGATGCTTTATTTGTCGTGAAAATGTATCTGTAATTAAATACAATATTTAAGTCTTTATTTTCAAATATCTTATATTATAATCAATTCAATTATCAAAAAAAAAAACTGCAAAAGATATTCTAATTTCCTCTTATGAAAGAACCAAAGAGCATAGACAAGTGCCCAAATTCTGCGTTGCGTTATTTATAAGTTTGACTACCATAAAGGATAATTTTACAAATTGATTTTTCAAACGATTTATATATTGGCGTTCAAAAACAACGACTTGTGTGACGTGTAAATTTCTTATCAATCATCTAATTCTAAAACGAGGTTTAATGATAGCGATTAGCTTACTACGATAACTGTCAAAGATCAACCTTAAATAATATATTTTTGTAGAACGAAAATTGTTCAAATATATATATATATATGTATTTTAATCCATGTCCAATCCCAATGTGGAGCATATGGCCTCCTAATGGAGGTATCTCAACAGAATTTTTTTCTACGAGAGCTGTTTGTTACTCAGTCGCTCAATCTCATTTTTTCAAAGTGAGTAGTAGGGAAAGAAGGATAAAACTTGAACAGGACTATTTGTTGGCTAATCGATCAGAAGGACGGGAAGATTGGAAACTATGTGAATTGACATCGCAAACACCCAGTCTTCGATCACAACTTTGAATTGAATAATTCTCAAATTCACTGTGATCTGACCGGGAATCGAACCCAGACCTGCTTGATCGGTAGAACAAGCTCTAATCAACTGGGCCACAGCAGGCGGCAACAGCACCTCTTTAACCTTACAGCCCATAACATTGTTACGGAATTATTTTTTAGTCATGAAGTTAGAAAACAGAGAAGATATATTTTTGAATTTTACAAAATTCTTTGATATAAAAAATGTATGATCAGTTAACGTCACTGTAGTTCATGAGGTGTATCCCAAAACCACGAGCGAAGAGTCGGCGGCAGAGAGAGGGTGGTAATGATAAATAGGTCAGACGGCCTTCTCCTGTGCAAAAACGCTGATACGCGCTTCTCCTTCACAAGAACGAAAGACAGGCGAGCGATCAAGCTTGTTTTGGTTTACTTCTCACCGTCGCCGCGTTTACGCCGGATTGAGATTTATTAACTGCAGATGGCAATTTACAAAATGAAAAAGAAATCTAGCGCTGCAGAGGTTGAACAATCAATTATTTTTTTGTGTAACAGTAATAACTCGCTCTAAACGGAGGGATTGGATGAGCTGTGGCGAGAAGCGGTGATGGATAACTCTGTATAAAGTCATCACACTTCGGAAATTAATAATGACTTGAGGAAATCTGTCTCATTCTCCTTATTTTTCGACTTTTCGTCCGCCATTGTAATTTTCTGTTTTATTATATTAATCGCTTATTAATTGTTATGTGAAGTATACAGTAGAAATGATATCGTAACTTTTTGGCTTGTGATTTGCGTGAATATTTTTTTTTTATCCCGAATGAAGATATAATTTATTTTCTGCTCCTGTTTGCCAGTAAACACATTACATCAGTGGTTTCCAACCTTTGTGTTAGTACGCCTCCCTTTGAAAAAAATATCTTTTCGCCTCCCCATCCTTTATTTCATATAGTAATAAAGACAAGATTTGAAGAGTAAATAAATATTTTGGACTGTTCGCGCCTCCATTTGCAATAACTCCACACCTCCCCAGAGAGGCGCGACTTCCAGGTTGAAAATCGCTGCATTACATTATTTATTCACATGTTTTTCTTCTATAAATTGAAGTTAATTGAAAATATATATTTTTTTTTGGATTTTTAATTTGAGTTTTTAGGCAAATGTGTTTTAAGTTTCTTTACTTCTCTAGTTGATATCGAGTAAATGAAAAAAGTATAAATAAATTAAACCTTTTATTTAATAATCTATGAGTAAAAGTTTCATTCTGTAACTGGTAAAATTGAAGTAAACATGATGGTCGTGTAAAAAAATATCATATGTTGATTTTTAGATTTGATATTTGAAATCTAAAGTATGGACGTTATGATGTTATTCATCCTTGAGTTGAAATTTTCGATTAGAGTCTCCTGTAATGCGAACTTTTAAAAAAGTACGTATCGTGGTTAAACATCTGAAAACATGGTTGCGACCTTAAAAACAAACTTTATCAACGTTTAACAAAGAAAGTTAAATTACGTTTCAATTAAAATTCGTACAATTGTTTTACATACATGGAATAACGACACAAATATGAATAATTTAAAAAAAGATTAATTGAATGGAATGCAAATATTTTTTTTAGATTTAATTAAGTATCCTTCAGACGTATGTTTTTTTTGTTTACCACTTTATGTATGACATAAGTCGGATGTGTTTTACTATGTTTCAATTGTGTGGAATACTTCAATTTAAATTAGGTTAGTAATTAGTTTGTTAAACGATACTTGCCATTTAATGCAATGATTTCCAACCTTTATGTTACTACGCCTCCTTTTGAAGAAACAAAATCTTCGCCCCTCCACATCCTTTATTTCATATAGTAATAAAAACACGTTTAAAAGTGAAGGTTGGAAATCGCTGATCTAATGAATGCTTATTTAGTTTCAAGTTGTGTTAGTAAAAACATATCGTAACTATAAAACATAAAAATCAATATATAATAGAAATATGTCATAAAAGCAATCAACAATCCAATGAATGTGAGGTACCGATTTTACTAAGCAAAATACGAATGATAAAAACGTTATGTATGTATCATAATAACGAAATAAAATATACGGGGCGGAAAAACCTACTGGAAGCGAAAAACATCCCTTTACATTATAAATCTAAGCCTGTACAATTTCACAAAAGACAAAATTAAAATCGTTGATTTCATGGAACACAAACCGTCGAGTATAAAAGACTTGTTTTTGTTTTCGAAATTCGCATAGCGGCGGGCGAAAAGACAATGAAGTTGAAATGAAGACAGTCGTATAAAAGGATTGTGTGCTGACCGTCAGGTGGTGTGGTGGCGCTGCGCCGCTCGTTGGGAAACGGGCCACCGGTTGGAATGGGTTGGTGGCTGAGAGGGAAAACGTGGAGGCGCGAAAATATATCCACAACCTTTTTAATGAGCCGATAGATACGTTTTATGATAATGTTTAATGTGTACGACATTCGTTTCTGAATTGGCAATATCAGAAAGGTTTCACACAAAGGAACCGAAGTAGAAACAATCATCATGGTAATGGTCCCGATAATAATTACCGTATGGATAAGTTTACGGTTATTTTTATTAAGAGATATTTAGATTTAAAATAAAACTAGAATAATTTGCATGCAAAAGTTATAAGGACTGTAATATCATATTTTCCCTTCTATTTTAATGATTTAAAATATTTTACAACTTATACATCTGTTGCGCTTGGATTTTTATTATCTTAATTGGCAGATATTTCAATTTAAATACTATATTTTTATGAGTTGAAATGACTAAAACACTTAAAGAAAATTCATATCCTAGAATGACTTAAAGCGAATAAGTAAAAAAGCTGATTATTAATGATTAATAGTGTCGTTTTCGGTTTGGTAAATCGCCATTTATAACCATATTTAAAGTGTATAAAGTCAAACTGGTAGACGTTAACAGCAGACGGTTAAAAGAAAACAATTCAATCCCTCTTTTTAGAGAGAGAATGAGTAAAGATATACAGATGGGCATAGAAAACGACAATTGGTAAGCGAAATCTGATGAAATACAAAAATACACCAACTCGATTGGGAAATCAATGAGTGAAAGATTTTATTTATCAAATGTAATTTGAAATATTTAGCCCAAAGGTTTGATAAGTCAAGGATGCAAAAAGAGTGATTAATAGTATATTTATCAACAAAAAACAATTTTCGCCGACACGACTGTTGTTGTTAAAAATCAATTATATATATATATTTTAAATATTGTAATCGCAAACAGATTTCAATTGACATAAGCTTAGTATATCGAGGCCAGAAAGCTTATTTCAGATTCAAATCATAGATTTGAAGTCACTGAAGTAGAGCCAGATAGCGCTGTGGACTCGGCAACAGTGCTACACGCCACTTCCGGGCCGTTAAACATTATCACGTGTATCGCGACTGCGATAACCAGCGTTAAAAATGAGTCCCTCGGATGTTTTTACGGCGAGATATTTTCATTGTCGCGCATTAATTGTCAAAAATATTTATGATGTGGAACTTAATTTCTCCAACAAAAACACACCGTGATTGGTTGACGTGATTATTAAAAAAACTGTAAAAATACTCAACATTTTATAATGTAATACTCACTACCTTTATCCGATAGTCTAGATTTAAATTATAAGTTCTATAACAAGATTGGCATTTTTTTTCATACGTAACCTATTTAGATTTGATTGAAATAACTTTAAAATATAAGGTCCAAAAAGCGAATAGGTAAGTATGGTCGGTGATCAGTATATGAGACGTTTGTCATTCTGCGTTTATTGCGCTTATATAAAGTGTAATATATTTCTATGCTTTACCACATACTGTATTATAATCAGGACTGGCTTGTGGCACATAAGCTATACGCATATCAAGATGTAGTTTTGTGAGGCGATTCGCTTACATGCTCCAAAATCTTCAAACCGGGCCTGATTATAACGGTGAACGGATTAAACAGGACGAGGAGAAACCGTACACGATACAAACTAGACAGAGAAAAGGCGAATAGGAAAAAACCGTACACGGACAAAAGCGGACACGCAAAAAAGCGTTCGCGGATAAAAAATCGGGCCTAGAAAAAGAAGTATTAACTTTTTAAATACTTTATTTTTTTCTATTCGTGAATTTTAAACTTGAAAAAATGTTGAAAATTCGATTTTAAATTTTAAATAACATACAAATCTCAGAGCGCCTGACGAAACGAAAGATTCATTTGTTACGTTCTCACCGTTTACAGTGGATTACGAATAAATGTGTTCGTTTTTTTATTTATATATATAAATGAATAGTACTATATCTTAATAACCACAATTAACACGCTGAGGTTACTATAGCTCAAACCTTGCCAAAACCACCTGTCGTACGGGTTTATGTGCCAAGGGTTACTCGCTTTCTTGTGATTTATTTCCGATCGCAGCAGTTATTGAAAGTAATACCCCCAATATAACATTAGCCATAAAACTGAAACTGTTCTAATTATGTTTTTAACTGCGTTTAACGTGAAACAAGGCCAACAAATCTCCATTATGTATAAGAATGGGCCGTGCGTTGCATAAAAATGCCTAATTGCGCGAAACACATTGCGTAATTACTTATCATTAGCGCCAAGACAATAAGGGTCGCTAGGGAGAGCATTCAACTAAACGAAGAAATAGGGCCTCTTAGAGATATTTAAGGTAATAAGAGTAAAAAAATACAACAGGCACTTGCAGCACGATTGCTACTTGTAACGTGAGACCCTTAGGTCAGCGATACTCAACACGGATTTTTTTTTCAATACACACAACCCAATAAAGATTTTAAAAAAATGCACATTTTATTAAACAGCGATGTTAAGTATGAAACGTATTTTAAACACTTTGAAAAAATGAAACCTACAAATGTAAACATACAAATTCTTATTTTCAGTAAATGTAAAATAATATCTTAAAACTAGAAAAAAGTCGAGAAAATTAAATTTTGGTATGATATATGTATCTCTGTGGTTTTAGTGGTAAAAATATTACCCTAGCAATCATATGTATTCAAATTCCGGCAAGGCTTAGATTTAGATTTCAAAATTTTGTACCATGATCACAAGTGTTTGTGATGTCTTTTCACCTGGAGTTGTTCTCGAGTGATATTGAAATTTCTAATTGAGTCTCGTGTGATTTAATTTTTTGAAAGTGTCTAGTGTCTATTATTAACCTGTAACACCAGACATATTTATTAACTAACACTAATTTTCTTTTTCGACACTGTTCCTAGGTATATTTAATAAATAGTAAAGCGGTTTAAAAATGTGCGAATTATTTCAGTTAAAATACTTTATTATATATTAAAATAATGTAATTTAAAAAGAAAAACATTTTTTTTACTAAATCCATCAAGACGAGGGGAAGTGGTACTGATTATTATTAAAATATCGTCACCGTAGTTATAAAAGTAGACATGTAAAATATTTCGCACCAATGAAATAAATACTTAACGAGATTCTTGAATGTCAATTCATTACCTGGAACGAACTTTTAGTGCATTTATTGTACATAAATTAATACAGACTTAAAGGCAGATAATAAGACAGTTCTTGTTTAGTATTTCCAAACATTATTTTTGATGCTAGATATAGGGTTTCATGTTAAAAGTTATAAAAAATGCTGCTTACTCAGAACTATAAATTTCTTACTTATCAAAAAATAATGTGACGATGTGTGGAATATATAAAAAAACAATCTTGTTTTATTGTTAAGTATAAATAATGCCTTTACGCCACGAATTTATACTTGAGACCTTAAGAGAAATACATTTTATTTTTCCAAGCGTTGATTTTCAACAGAGACACACCGGCGAGTTAGATAAAACAAGAGTTGACCGTTCATTATTTGGTTAATATAATGAAAGCGTTGTCTCGTTTCTCACGTTTCTCATAGATATTTAGGCAACAGAGTGGCGAGGTTGCTAGATGTTACATTAAGTGCGTCATATTCCGGTCTGATTCGGGGCTTTTCCATTCGGCTCTTGCGGGAAAACAAAAAAAAATCCCTCGGTTTAGCGATGGACCATCATAATTCATGTCTGACCGCTTTCCCGGTCGTAAGGGGCGCTAAATATTTAGCTGGGAATACAATAGGCTTATTTTATCGCGCGAAATAGCACCCATATCAGAGCCCCTCACTACGTTCACTTCGCCCCATAAAAGACGTGCAGAAGCATACCGTTTTATAGGCTGGCATTTTTGCTCCACGAATATTTTTTGCCGCATATATCATTACATTACACACGGTATAATTGTTCCAAGATTTTCATACTTGGTGATATATTGTACTCTAAAATTACGGTAGTTTTGAAATATGGAAATGTGCGAGAAAAGAACCAGGTGTTGAATAGGTATTTTGTATGCTGTGCCAAATTCTCTCTACCAAAATAGTTTTATACATTGTATCTAAGGCATCCAATCCCAAACCCCTTTTGGGGTACCGGGATTTTGAGACTCACAAACTTTCAATCTTGAGATCCCGGTATCCCAAAAATGAAAACATGAAATTATGATAAATGATCACATTTATCATAATTTCATGTTTTCATTTTTGTACATATCCTTAATTTAAATACAAAGAAATATCTGGCATTACGGTTAACTGCCAAAGCAACATATTTTTAATTTTTAAGCCATAGCTGCTCGAGATTAGTTCGAGAAGAAGAGATATCACAAACACCCGTGTCGAAGATCTAAAATTGAAATTTTAAAAAAATATCCCGCCTCAAAAAATAAATGAAAAGTTATATTTTTGTTACTGAATTTTGCATAGAACAATAAAAAAAAAATGTTCATTTCTGCGACTGTTACAAAATATGGAAAAGGAGTCAGTCCTCAATTGTTTTATGAAGGTATTGTACAACATATGTATGTATAGAAACACACTCTTGGAAATTAATATTATAATTTTTTTTTTTTACCATGTCCGCTCCCAATATGCTCCATATATGGACTCCTGATGGAGTTTATCTTAACAGAAATGTTTCTACGAGAACTGCTTGTTACTCAGTTGCTCAACCTCTATTTTTCCAAAGAGAGTAGGAATAGAAGGAAAGGGCTAAGACAGGACTAGTGGTTGGCTAATCGCTCTCGATACGCCCCGTTCATAGAATAGGATGGGTGGGAGGGGGAATTCAAGACATCACATACATCCATGCCTTTGAACAGAAATTCATAAATCATTTGAAAAATCAATTTATAAAACTGTCCGCACTGGGATTTGAACCCGTGCCCTCCGTAGCGGTAGCCAACGATGTTGACCACTCTACCACACAGGCGGCAAAAATATATGGTAGTAGTTCAGGAAGAGTTTTGAATTTAAATTTGTTTTTTTTACATGTTATAGTGAATCCTGATATCCCGGAATTACGGGATTGCCAAATTGATCGGGATCCCGGGATTGCATGCCCTAACTGTAACAATGGCCCTTACAAATCTAAGAACACATAAATTACCACTTGTGTCCAATAACTAACCACAACGACGTGCGCATTATACGCCATATATGTTGCTTTAGTACTTCTGCATGTCGTATATATATATGTAGTCGGTGTTTCATGGCCACCATCCACAACGCTGTTGATAAAAGGCTATTTACATCTCTCACTCACGGTACAACCAAAGCTTCGCGGGGCTTATATTAAAAAATGCATAAAAAATGAATCATCCTTAAAGTCATAAGTAAAGTAAATAAACTGGCTAGCTTAGTTACTCAAGTTATCGTCACACTTCTGGTAAATGTTGTTCTGTAAAAAAACTGACAAAAATAATAAGAGTATATACAAAGAGATTTTTTGATACAAATTCTTTGTCTGGAATAAATCAGTTAATGCATTGATTTTACCAGTTTTCCAAAAAAAACATGTATGTATTTGTATGGGCAATTATTATTTATTCTGGTTTAAATGTAAGCAATTGTCGCTTTTTATTAATTTTAAACTCTTATTTGTGACATAAAATATCGACGCATAAAATCTGAAATTGTTCATTCTCTGTTTTTCAATCTGTTACTTAACAACTTCTTCTAGAACAGTAAACCGCTCAGATTATAACGAAACTATAAACTATTTTAACGATTCTGCTGAATAAGTATGGTTATGTTTAATCAAATTAGAGCATTTTTCGAATGTTGTAAATGTTGTAAAAGTCTTGGATGACTGTATTACTACGAAACTTATTCTTGCACAAATAACCAATGTTTTCTTAAAATTAATTATATACAAGAAACAGATTTCTGCTATTAATATTGACTCGATTTGACACTCCCCTTTCTCCGAAAGGGTGGAATGAAAGAGAGAAATGTTTAAAAGTTAGGAAAAAATATTTAATTTCCTGCTGTGCTCACCTAAGATGGAATATGGGAGAAAGGTGGGTCAAATGTTGCAAAGATCAAAATCCGTTATACAAATGGGCAAGGTTTATTAACAACAACACGATAACAAGGACATACAGGTTATCACTTACACATAATATTACACGTTTATACTTAGTGTCTGTAAAGCAAAACAGCAAACAAAATTCTGCACATTCAGATTCTTTAATTCACAAAATATATCAGATTACGTTTATTTCACCACCGCGTGTTTACTCGTGAAATGAATCGATTATTGACAGTTAAATTATTTCCACTTATAACTAACTCTTAAGCGTCTAATAAGATGAATAGCTGCTGCCCACGTGGTCTGGCATGTCTTAAAATTAATGAATTTACTTCCACGTCTCACTGTTCGATTCCACGACCCTTCGGATGCCACTGATCCGGCACAGATTTAACCCTCCCGGGGAAACAAACAAATAATAAATTCTTACTACCTAAAATGGAAAACAATAGTTTTCACTGCTTACTCCCTAAATGAGTCAACGGACTCCTGGATTTACGTGGGATCGTCAAGTTGCGAATTAAAATAAACAGCTACTCAAATAGGTATGATCCCCCCCGCCGGGGTACAAAACACAGAAATAATGCGAGAAAAACCCGCGGTGATGGAAACGTAATGACACTTACAGTCTAGGCAGAATAGAAAAATATAAAGACAAGATAAAAATCGCGACACATATTTTAAAGCCCAAATAAGATTATTAATGACAATGACGCATTCCTTACTGCCTTTCACACGATTTTTAATACACCCACTTAGTATTTGATTTAATGTAATTATTTGCTTTTATTTAGTTAGAATACCCGACAAGTTTCTCAAGAGATAGCTTTATAATGATTGGTCATTAGTCGACCTGAGCGATACTTTAATAATTTGTGTTATACTCAATAGTATTTAAGTTGATGGATGGTTATCCCCCAAACGCACGACGTTACGTTTAATAATTTCTTTACAAATGATTTTAATAGATAAACGCGTTTAACAAAATAAATGGTTTTAACAGAGAAACGATTTTAATAGATAAATGAGATTAGCAAATTAATTTCGCAATTAGCTTTTAGTAAATGATTTTTTTTAAAAGAAATTGAATAAATGAATTTAACCAAGATAAATGATTTTAATAGATAAATGGTGTTAGCAAATGATTTTAAAACAACGCTTCCGTCTCGAACAATTATTACAGCGGGCTTCCTTAAACAGAACAAATAACACAAATATATGGGTTAGGCACAAACAAATACACAATAAACAAAATATTTAACAAAGTATCTATAATAATATTTCAAATAAGTAAAATAATTATAAATAAGCTTCTTACGGATCCTGGGGAACCTCTCCAGATCGACGCCGACGTAATTGAAGACAGTGGTATTTAGTTTTAAATTGATTATATTGACGAGAAATTCTTACCAAGTCTGTATTAATATCGGCGCGATCTGAGAGGCCCCAGCGATCCCTCAGACCTACGGCTTACGGTGTCCCGAAAGACGTCCCAAAAACAAGTGACCGAAAAGAAGTGTTCGAATAATGTATTTTGAAAACTGAATAATTGGCAACTAAGCGGGGGAGAAGAGAAGAGGGGGCCGGCATATAATTGTGTTTTAAGGGAGGGGGTAGCGTCCTGCATCAGAACGCCCGTGAGGTGGCTCCTTCCAGTGCTCGGTACTTGCACTATGTCTAAATACAATTTCCAAGAAATTACTTCATGTTACTAAATTTTAGAAAGCGGCCGCGTTTCCAGATGTTATTCTGCTTATTTGCCGTTAAACGTGCCGATTTGCAAAAAATCTTTTACCCATATAATCTACCGCCCCTAAGTTGAGCGGTGAACATTTTATAAAATATTTTGGCAAAGTAAACAAAACTATTATTTGTGAATTTACATTATTATTTTTGAGCGGCAAATTAGGAGACGGGCAAGGAAGTCAGGGCACCTACAAAACGGAGTCGTGTCAGATTACATTATTTAAAGCACTGGCAATCAAAAGGACTTATCAATTTATATTGCTGTTTGAATAATGTTTTTTTTTATCAACGATAGATAATTTATTTTTATTTTTTGGTGCTTCATAGTTTTTTTTATGTTATTCCTTTCAATAAAGTTTTACGTACTTTTTATGTGAATATTTTGAGGACAGAAAAGTGGATTGAATTATATTATTTTTAAACAACTAAACGTAGAATGGGTAGAGAAAGGAATTTTTCCGTGTGGTCAACGTCGTTGGCTTTGGTTACGAAGGTCTCGAGCTCGAATCCTAGTATAATTGTTTTTTTAGATCGATCTATGGATAAGTTAGTGTTCGAAGGCACGGATGTGTGTTTGTATTATTTAAATAATCTTTTACTTGTTAGATCCTAGAAGTACAGCGGAGGTGGTTAGCTAACCACTAGCCCTGCCATAAATCTATCCTTTAATTGCCACTCTATTAAAAACAAGAGAAGTTAAGCAACTGAGTAACAATCATTTCACAACAACAAAATTTATACTGAAATAACAATCATTAAGAGCCTATCGGTAGTGCAAAAAAAGAGCTCGCCATTTGTTTAGGAATGGCTGGAGCCACATTCAACTCAATGCGGACTGTCTGGGACACACAGCTGTACTCGATTAAAACCAAATGCTACTTTTTCAACGCTTGCATTCTGCCGGTACTGCTTTACGGTTGCGAATCATGGCACCTGACGAAGACTCAGAAAAACCGTATACCGAGCTTCGAGAACAGATGCTTGCGTTGGATAATGGGGGTTAGGTGATTTGATTTTGTGAGGAATACAGAGATAAGGGAGTGTACAAAACAGCGTCCCGTCACGTCAGTTATTATGGAAAGACGTTGGAACTGGCTGGGTCACGTGCTGCGGATGCCTCAAGAAAACCTCAATCCTGCCAGCCTCTTCTTTCGACCGGCGTCCCGGACGTCCGTCGGGTACTATCCATAGGATGTACTCAGCGGAACTGAGGGATGCTGGCATGTCATGGGAGGAAGCAAAGCAATTGACAGGAGACAGGGAAACATGGAGGTGCCGCGTGGCAGCCATATGCTCCATATAGGGAGCGAACATGGCCAAAGAAGAAAGAAGAAGAAGAAGGGCATATGAGCTTTATACTAGGAGCGGACTTGGTAAAATTAGTGAATACCCCCTTTTATTTTCCTAATATTTTAAAAATCAAATAAATAAATAATCACGAAGCCACTACTAAATTGAACGGAATACGTCTGCCTATTGCTGATTGATAATGTTTGATGTATTCGATGTAATAAATTTCTTACCACCTATTCGATTCGACTTAGCAAGAGAGGTAACCTAACTCAATATTTTCTTAAAAGTTAAGTAATTGAATTACAATCAGTCAAATCTTCTGTTAAGATATATTCTAATATGAGTTAAAATACTTCACATTGGAAGCGGGCGTGGTTGGAAAATAAATTTAATTATAATGTACATAAAATACACGAATAACCTTATTATCTGTTTTGGCACATTGCATAACATACTCTATTGAAACATATTGAAAACAATATACAATATCATATCTATTTCTGATTTCGCAATACAATTTGACAATTCGCATACACAAGGTCTTCCCCTAGATTGTTTCATTGGTTTCCCAATACTCGCAGCGCTGCAGTCGCGCCTGCATATGACGTGGCTTATTCCGACATTTTATTTATGACGGTGGTTCTTGCTGCCATAATTCCAGAAGCCCTTGCGCATCGGACGCCCTCCCCCGCCAGTTTTCGCATCCACTCATCTTCACTAGCTCAAAAGCTAGCATAAGAAGGCAAATGTTACCGAAATAATGATGTTTATTTTGAATATGTGTAATAAAAATATCTATGATGTCCATATATCATCACAATTCAAATAAAAGTTGGTAAGTAACCAATTGATAATTCTGAGTAACGGTAAATAAAAATTTGAAATTTTAGTAATATAAATGCCATTTAGCTTTGACATTTCAGGTTATAAAGGCTTAAAATAACAATATTTTGAAAATAATTATATATTTGGGGCTCCGGCGAAACCACCACTACGAAAATCACCGGGACATTGCCGCCAAAACAAATCTGCACACGATCAATACAATCACATAAGAAATGAGATGTTTTTTTATTTTAACAACATATATTTAAATTCACCAATATTGTGCGGAAAACTTCTGAAGTATTTTAAATTATAAATACTACCATAAAAAGACATTTACTCTTGCAGTTTTCCCTTTGATATTATAAATGTTCACTTTGTTGCAATTGGAAAATGGATTAAGTCTCCCATTTCATAACTTATTATCGTGAATATGTTAGTTTCCATCTATATGCTATTCAAACAACTTTGAATCGGTTTTGTCTAGGCGGATTTGTCTTGACGGCAATGCCAGAAAGAAAATTAATGAAAAATTACACGAATTGATTTTTTCTAAACAATTTTAATTGCTCCTTTATTTAAAATCAATAAGTAATATATTTGGTACATTGTTTTTATATAGTCAATCTTTAAACACAAACGTTATGTGTAATGAAAAACTTAAAATTACGAAAAGGAATAAACATAAAATAATTTATTATAACAAAGACATAATCGATAAAAATAATAAAAAAACAATCGGAAATACATTATTTGTCACAGCAAATGACCATTTACACGCCGGAAGTGACTTGCTCAATCACTTGAAGTCAAATCACAAAACCTGCCATGAAGCTTGTTGACGTGTGTAATTAAACATTCCTTGTTTAAGTGTAGTAAGCGAATTTTTATTTTCTGTCAAAAATTAAATACATATTTTTAAATTCTTATTTATGTCAAAGTTTATTGTTTATAATTATTATATTATCTATGTTTTTGTACAAAAATATTTCCCGTCTATGGTTGGTTTCATATTTCCTTTTGGGTGACGCATTTGAATAATGTGTTCGACAACGTCGTCCGACGGCGGCGGGCGGAACTTTGATTTCAAACTTTGAATTCTCGAAGAAGAATATTCAAATGAAAGAAAAACGCGCCATCGACCGGTGGCGAAAACAAAAAATACATTAGAACTTATTTAATATGATAAAGCTTAAATTCCCCCCCCACGAATGAAACTTTTTTACGACTCCTACTAGTACCTGCTGTTAATTATTAACGATGGAAGAAATTGTAATATTGTAATTTTTTTTTTCCTTATAACACATTTTTTCTGTTACCATGTCTGCTTCAAATGTGAAGTATATGGGCAGTTACCGATATATTGTTATTTTACACAAAAACTAATGGTAAATTGTTTTAAGTAAGCCGTTGAAGCTTTTCAGAGAGAGTGAGGATAGGAAGATGGGCCTAAAAAAGGACCAGTAGCGAGTAGTCAGTTAGACACTATCTTTCAGACTCGTTTATTGGATAAAATAATGGAAAGTAGAGAAGAAATTACAAGTACACAGCCATTCATGGATAAATAAGAAATCGATAAAAAAAATACCGAACAAATTTTTTGATGTATTTTTGTACAATTTCACATTATTTAATTTAATTTCGGGTAGGTTAAAAAAATTATTTAAATCTGATTTATTTTAAAAAAAAGCTGAGTATGTGCTAAATACATAAATTTTAAATCATCTTAATAAAAAACAAGTCATAATTAAAACACGAATGATTTTTAAGAGAAATTAACGTAGCAAAGTACTATTATTTTGTATAAATGAAAACTAATTATTATTAGTAATTTAACATATGGATTAAATTTTTTTTTTTAGGTTAGAAATTTTTGATAGAAATAATTACAAATATGTGTCATTTTTAAGATGAAAACATAAATGTCCTTATTTAAAAAACACGATTTTTGTATTCAAGATTATGCTCCACGTCCTGTGTAAACTTTATAAGATGGTGCCCGATGCTCTTTCTTCACGAAGAGTCATATAAAATATGTCCGAATAATTTTATTGTCCATAAGTAATCAGCATTCATTAAAGAGGTAACAAAAAATTAAATATCTTCACGAGAAATTGATGACTCAAGACTGATTTTCTTAATGTCTCTGCTTTTCCTGATATTTCTGAATGTTTTTTTTTACAATATCACTTAGTTCTTAACAGAAAGTTTTTTTGTATATTTCTTTTTTGGGTTTCTGTAAATTGTGCCGGAAAGTCTTTTCCTAAACATCGTTTTCTTTTTTGACCACTGTTGATTCATTACTTTCATGTCAAATGGTAATAAATCATTCTTGTTACTCGAAAATCCCACAGAATCATTTTTCTCTTTTCTCACTTAGCGCAACATTTAACAAGTGAAACACACTTTCTAGATTATATTCCATATACTAAGAATATTAAAAATATTGCGAAAAGCCTTAGGGGTAAACATATATTAACGCATTTTGACGTATGCAATATTTTATAAAAAATGTTTAGATAGTTTTTAATGATTTTAATTTTATAGTATTGTGTAATTATTGATGTCTGTGTTGGTTGGATATAATTTAAAACATCACTGAAACTCGAAGCCTTTCAACACAAATTTATAAATCAATTATTGAAACAATAATAACTAGAATACAGCACACATGCATCGTATCCGATACTGAAGGTTTTATCTCAATTACAATTAAGAAACTTAAAAAAATAATAAGGAATTATTCTACTATAAAAATGAATTCCTAGATTATTCTACTTTTTCTGAACGGGTACGATTAAAAAAATATTGTAATCGGGAATTAAGCCGTTGTTAATAAATTTCTTTGTTGTATTATGTTTTTTGTTCACCCCTGACACTTCCATTGTATAAAAAATATTTTATTATTCATTAAATATGAATAGTTATAATTTGAAATGGTTTTACAAAAATTTTATTAAATGTATTATCAGAAAGAATAAGTGCCATAAAAATGGAAACACTCTAAATATCCGAATGATTATACTATTTTTTCTGAGCTGCGCAGAAAAGTCCACGAACCCATCAAAAAAGCGATTACAAAATTTAAATTAACAAGTATGAAAATAAATTCACACTAGACTTTTGTTTGTTAGGTTTTCATTTTTTTTTTGATCTTTTATGTCCACAATATTTTTATATATTGATGTATTATGTACTGTTTTTTTAATTTTAATTATATTTGCCAAGTGTATGGTGAATAAGCGTCAGCTGTATATTATATTATTATTATTATTTGCGAAGCATATATTTAAGATTGATACCATGCACATATTTATAGAATTTATTATTCTATGTTCTATTACATTTTTTATGTGTTTGATGTATTAAATTGCACTTTGACATACAACTTAATGTTCCAAAGACAGGTTGATACAAAAGTTTGGGTAAACAATACCTATATGCCATCATTACATTATTATGATTCCGCTCCCCAAAGACCTCACGGAAATCAAAATGTCATTTAATGTCATGCTCCTTTTTATTGACGGGTAAATCCGGGTTGACTCACTTTGATAGAATAGGCAGTGATTTGATGAAGGTACACATGGTATAATGTGTTTTACAAATTGTAAAAAGATGTCAACAGTTTTATGTCAAAATGTTAAATAAATATGTCAGAATAAGGATTACAATCAAATGGTCGAATAATCGATATTTGAATATTTAATATTAAGATCTTCTTTAGATTCAAATATTCCAATATTTGATTCTTAGAATATTATTCATTCGTAGTATAATACACTTAACAAAGCCACTGGATAAAAATGACATTTGGCATCGCATTGTTTCTTAAAAATAAATACTATTTTATGTAATCATAAAAACACAAAAACCTGCTAAAAACTAGTATGTGTAATCAACTGCTACGTCTTGTCCGAAATATAAAAAAATCACATATGATAAAAATAATATATAACATTATTCGAATATATTCGAATACTAAAAGGCTATATAACTAACACTACAAAAACTATAATTGTAAGAGGTATTTCGTGTTATAATATTTATAAGTAATCAATAAGCGTGTATTTTGATGGTATTTTTTTGATTCTATTTCTGGATTTTTTTCAAAAATGACGACTAGATGTTTCCGATTTAACTAACACGTCGAGAAACAAATAATTACGATTGAATTAAAAAAAAACCGTATTTGATTATTTGTGACACTTTCAATAATATGTTTTGTTTGCCACGACTTAAATAAAGTTTGGGCATTTATGCCCACAAGCTGAGATTTCTGAAAAAATCAGTAAACTTGAAACAAACAGTTGAGAGAGCGAAAAGAGATTGTTTTCCAATATCACCTTATGCTAGTATTAGTTGATAGATCTTAAAACATGTCATATTAATCCGTTATTACACAAAAAATCAGTAAAATAAATATTTAAAAGACTGTGGATAGGTATCAAGTTTCTCTGTAGAATTAAGCTAAAAGAAAAATAACACTTTGTATAGTAATCAGTTGCATGAGCATACCATCACAGTTGCACATAGTGCAGATTATGCTCTTTGTATGATCGAGTTTTTCCTTAAATTATATTCAAATATGACCTAGATTTTCAACTCCAGTTAGACTTCGATACGTAATGACAGTGAAAAAGTACACCGATATATCTACCTAAAATTAAGTAAACGCTTGTGGGTTCCTGTGCTCAGATATGAGCACATGTATTTTGTCATTTCTAGAGATACTTACAAGAGGAACACAGTTATTCGTTGCAATTATTAGTGCAAAAACCACAACGTAATTTACATTTTTTGTTTGTCAATATTTTTTTTGACATTTATAGTCTACAAGACAAGTATAATACAAAATTTACTACTCACGTTTATGCACATTCTCTTTGTCTCATTATCTGTATCGTGGCATCTCAAAAATGTTCCACAATACTAAAGTAAATGACTGCAAAAAGGTTAAGAAATACTGGTCGAGCAGATGGTTGCAGAAAATCTAGTCGAAAAAGGAGTTCTGACTATATCAAAACCGTGACAAAGCAATAAAAAATGAGACTACAAATTTTAAAATAATTCATTTTTATTGTGCGCGTTGTAATTTAGTGTTTACCTATTGCAGCGGCGCCACATTCGCCTCGTATATTTTCGGCTTATCGGAGTAAATAAATAAATACGAGGGAAAAAGTATGATTATTGTGCCGCTTTGCGAATTTCTCTCTGCGGTGGTGGTCGACAGGGTATGGGGAATATCGGGGATGAACCAGCGGGGCCAAGGGGCAAAGGTTTCCTGCAGCATTAATGTTCCTAACTATCTCGGATGATCCTTTCGCTGAATCCATAAATAGTAACGACTCCAGTGATTACCCTTTTATTATTCTGATGATTTAGTTTTATCGCCATTTTATTACGGACAAACGTTGAAACGGCTCAAATGTCCCATCCGTCCGGTTTTGTGTCCCCGCCTCAAATAGTTTGTATAAATTTATGGAAATATTTATCAAAGAAATGCATAGATCAAAAATATAATCAATATCCAAGTATTCTGAATTATGATATACTATTCTGTCAAAGTCATCATCAGGTATATTTGTGTTGACAGCGACATCAAATATTTCCAATACAGTTTTACAAATTTGCATCGACAAACTGCTATGAGGATTGATCACCAAGACAATTAGGCACACGCATTCGTTTGTTTTTTTTAATGTTATAAAACACATCATAATTCAAAGCTCTATAAACAATGTATTATTTTGAATTTTTGATAAAATAAGATATTTAAAAGCAGTGTAAGAAAGCATTTAGGTATATAGAATTTTTCAAAATATTACTTATTGGATTAGCAACAAGTTATGATTTAATACTTATTTTTGGATTTCACCTTCCCTGAAAGTTAAAATAACTGCTAAAACTTTGCTGCTCATCTGTTAACTATTAAAATTTGGTTTTTCACCAATATTTTGGATTATTTAAATATTTCAAATTTTAATCAATTTATAGATGAAAACCAAAAAAGATTGCCTACATAAGAGATTGAATATTTGATGCTGCGTAGAATCGAGGATTAGATCATTTGATCTCTTGGCAGTCTGTTTTTTGACAATTTTTATTTCTTAAAAAAAAGCCTAAAATTTATATGAGCATAAAAAAATATACGTAAAAACAATAATTATGTCATAAAAATAAAGAGCGTACCATGCGTAGATTTTTTATTTAAATATTTACATTTTTTATTGTATCGTTATACAAAAATTACACGTTAAGCTTTACTATATTCAATAGTCAGATTTTTTATGCTGTAGATTGTAGAAAATACTGTATATGATTTATCGTGTATTTATAATGTTTTCACAACTCATATATAATAGAAAAACAATATGGAAGAATGATAAATTATTTTAGCCTTTCGATAACTAAAAATGATTCCTCTCCCCGGATAAACAAAAGTAAACAATTATCCTGAAATATGAGTAATGGCCACCAATTCAATTAAAATAATGCAATTTAGCCCATAATAAAGCGAATTTGAAATCAGCGTAAATTCTATCAAATGTCACTTTTATTGATTCAATACATTAAATTTTATATTCTGGAGCGTTAAACCGCGATAAATATTTTTAATAGTGGCTGACGTAAAGGAAATGTTGATTTATTTGAATACAATTAATATTTGATTCACCGTTGAATAGATAATATAATAAATAATTGTGACAATGAATAGTCAAATGAGTTTTGAAATATTTCACATTATCAAATTTAATGGACAAGCGCCTGTTATTGACCAGCATAAACTAATTCTATCTATTTAGGTAGGACTGTAAAATATTTTCACAGTATTAAAAAAAACAAATTAATAAGAAGAATAATCATTGCAGCATTAAAAATAAAAGTAAGAACTATTAAAGAAATCAAATGATTGTACATGATGGGAATTCAATACTAAATTTTATTCACTTCATTAAAATAAATAAACCGTTTTGGTTGAGATAAAAAGTGCTGTATTGAAACAATAAAAATGTCAACTTTTAAAAAAGCCACTGGTGCACTATTTTTTCTACAAAGCAAACCATCGTGAAATATAACAAAAAAGGAATGCCTTAATAAACTGAACTGTCTTCTAAATGTGCTATAAAAAAAATCATCTCAATTTTTCTCATTTTCTTAACTAAGTAATATCGATGATCAAAACTTGCACCTAGGGCTTCCAAACCGGTTTAAACCGAAACCGGTTAACCGGTTTATCGCGTGTTTTGAAAAAACCCGAAAACCGGTTTATTTCACTCGGTTAACCGGGTTCTATTAAAAAATATTCTTTTCTTATTTTTCATTGTTTTTTACAAAAAGAAAAATGTTTTATAATGAATTTACAGCGTTATATAGGAAACAATTCTCAAAATACAACAAACATGTACATATATATATATATATATATATATATATATAAACATTTTGTAGAATAATCTACTTCTGTCTCAAAGTTGGCCTTGTTGTGAACAGAAATGACTCTTTTAAGTAATTTGACATTTTTTCGTAACTATTTATTAACACAAGTGAATATTTTGGTATTCTACTCTATTTTTGTCTAAACGTTGGATTTCTTGTCTTATCCAGTTAATATATTTTTTTAAATTGAATGCATTTAAACATCATTCTTCAAGCTCTATTTTTTTATTTGACGTATATTTTTTTTATCATAAAATATTTTTTCATATGTTATAGTAATTGGTACTTTGCCATAGCAAACAGGTTGGTAACTAGAGTCACATTAAGATAGATATCGTGTTTTTTGTTAGAAATTAGAGTATTAGCTGTTATGCCAAATATTGAAAAAATTCTAAGATTTTTTTTGCATACCTACCTAATCAAAATATATGATATTTCGGTTTAAACCGGTTACCCGGTTTATTTGTCAGAAAAAAGCCGAAAACCGGTTAGTGTTTATGTCCGGTTAATTGGAAGCCCTACTTGCACCCTTTCTATTTACCTAAATCACACAATATTCTCTATTACAATTTGAAAACAATGATGTTGGAAGAGGCATTATATAAATAATAGTACTATAATAAAAAAAAACGAAAGATTATCCACTTATCTATTCCAAATAGTGAGATTAACTGACTGAACTCAGTTGTTAAATAGTCCATGTGCTTTATATTATTGAAAAATACTCTAGTTAATTCAATGTTGAACATAATATTTTTTGTGTAATTATATATTATAACGTGGTTAATATTATCGTTATCAGAGAAAATTTGACGTCTTAAGCATGTTATTTGCGAGAGCCATTTTATAGAATAAGATATAATCAACTGAATGCCAACAATTGAAAGTTTCGAATGGAGGCCAGCACGATACGACTACAGCGTCTATTGTGTGAGGTTTCTCGTTGCACATTCACTGACACTGAAACTTGATAAACAATTTTCTTTTCCGTAATAAAGACTTTTATCTTAAGAAGTGATTTTACCGGCAACGTGTTACATTGTAGCTTAGTGAATTCCCTTTTAAGCGCTCGGTCGACGAAAATAAAACGCAACATAAAGTGGACTGACCTTTTGTGCAGCAAATTTTATTTTCTTCATAAAACATTATTTTTAAAAGAGTACACATTAGCGCCGTAAAGGTTTATATGCGTATTGAATTGGGTGAAATGCAAGCAACACTTTTGTTGAATGATATGTATAAAAAATCTCTCAGAGACATTCTAGAGATATTAAAATCTATTAAGAAATTGTTCGTTTTTTTCTGCTTTAAAAACAATTCCAGACACAGATAGTTTGAAAGCGTTTGATGCTTCTGGGTATGTCGGACTGTTGATCCGTATATGGTGGTGACGGTTAAAATGATACAGAGTTACGTGTCATGAAAATGAACAGACTTAGATACTTAAAATACATTATTGAGGATGATAATTCATTGAAAAAATACTTGATGTCACATTCAACAAGATTCAAAAAGTCTAGAATATGCAAACATGCCATTTATAACGATGGTGCTTTACGAATGCAAATCGTAAAAATAAAAAAAAATATTAATGTTACTGTTTACAGCGGTTTGATAATATAATATAAAGGAGTATGAAAGATGTCTAAAACATAAAAAAAAAATAAACAAACATACATGACGCTGGTCATGGGGTTGTGCAAAAAATATTTTAAAATGCACCAAGAATTAACATCCTCTTTCTTTTTTACCACTATATAAATTAACAATGACATACAAAACTGAATGATGATGCGTTCAATGATAATACAGAATATAAATAAAATGGGTAGTCAGAAAGGTGGAATCTTAATCATATGGTTGTTTTTTTACCATATTCACTTATCTTGGGGAACATATTGATTCTTAATAAATAAAATTTATTTCAAAATATGTTTATTTCGAGAACTGCTTGTTAGCCAGTCGAACTATTAAAAACACATTTTTTTAAAAAAACTTTTATAATTATTTGCTATTACCTAACCGTTTATTTAGCAAGGTATTTTTTTTAAAATATTCAAATATATTAATAGAGAGTAAAAAAATAGTCAAAAACAATCGAAATAGGGATAAAAAGAAATCTTTTATAAGTCATATAAGTCATGTCGTAATCCGTACTTATTTCCATATAGAAGACAATCGTAAAAACAACGTGAAGCAAGTGGTGGCGAATCCAACAACTTGTTGAAATACTGCATACCTTAAAATCAAAGAGATTTTTTTAAATTGTACCATGTCTATTATGCATTGTAATGTTTTTAAAAATATTTTTTTCGATTACGGTTTTTATTTAATTGATTTCATTGTAAAGGCGCTTTTCCAGCATCTGAAGGATTTCGTAAAAATGATAGAATTCGGTTAAATAAACCCTTTTCAAATTTAACAAAAATTTGTATCAATATTGACGTTTTAAAAAGGCTTTAGATTCGCCGCAATTAAAGAGCGAAGAAAATCGTCATAATTAGATTATTTTTGAACCGAAGTTGTTGCGGAATATTATTAATTAATTTACCCTCGAGGGTTTGGAGAAAGAAAATTGGGAATTATCGTTTAAAAGATGTATGTATTATATGGCAGTGGATTGAATAAAATTCTTGGAAATCTCAATGTTAAAGAGGCCCAAAAAATAAATTCACAGCTTTTGGAAACATTACAATGAATAATAAATTATAAAAAATCGAAGATATACATACAAAGGAAGAAGTCTGAAAACGTATCTTATAATTAATTTGACTCTGAACATAAAGTGTTTGTTTAAATGTTTTTGATTCATTACATTCAGTACGTTTATCGTATTTTTGGTCACTTTAAATGTACCGTGAATTGGCATATATGAGATTAACAAAAGTCACAATCTGGATTTCTATATATATATATATATATAAAGATCCTCTCCAAAGTCACGTTAAAAAAATTTATAGTCAATTTTTAAGACCAGTTTTGCTCATTGGGAGAAATAATAACTATATAAATATGAATTCAAACAATGTTAATCATATAATTATATATTTATTAAATATTACCAATAAAACGTAACTTAGTTATGAGTCACCCACTGTGGTCTAGTTGGTTAAAGCTTGCCAGGTGTGTCTGGGTTCGATTCCCAGTAAGGTCAATGTCAAATTTAGATTTTTCAATTTAAATTTGAAACCCAAGCCATGGGTGTTTGTGATGCCAATTTACCTCGAGTTTATCTCGAGTGACTTACAATACAAAAATTCTCATCGAGTATTTTTCGTATAATCTTTCAACTTTAAAATATATTTTTTAAAGCAATATATAAAAAAAAATGTAACAGATAATTACATAAATTATAAATAAATACAATTAGACTATTTACAATGAAAATGAATGCCTCTTATGAACACTACGCATGAAATCTATTATATCAGTTAAATTTGTGATATTTGGTCGGAAATCAAATAGACAGTAAATTGATAATTTATTAAAAATATCAATGACGTTTTTAAATAATAAAATTTCAGTACGACAACAATATATATAAATATTTAAACTATATTCTTGGTGGTCAAGGGATTAACTACTTTTAAAAGTAGCGAATATATTTTTGACTAGGAGAATATTTTTAAAATATAGCATAATACGATTGATACAATTTTCATTTTTGGAAATTGCTTAAACGTTTTTTGTATTATATTATATATTAATTTGATTAAATTGGGTACATTTCAACAGATGATTAACTTTTGACTATCTATGTAAAACATCTCCAATAAAATGAAGTTAACCGAATATCTTGATTTGATTAAATTTATACGCAGCAAAATTACGGGTAATCTAGTTAACAGTAATCATCCGATATTTCCAAATCTGTAGCTCGCTTTTTCAGTTTCATAATTGAATTGCAGTTCCAATTGGTCTTATATCAACAATGGGTATTCCGCACAATAACTTCGGGCAGATGAAACTTTTAAAAGATTTTCCATTAGCTCGCTGGTACTTATGTATTTATCAGAAAATCTATCTGTACTTTGTATAAATATATTTATTAAAAAGTTATCTTGCTAATAAAAGCATTGAAATTATATGGAAACTCTTATGTTAAAGGAAAGTTTTAATAAGAAAATAATAACACCCTTCGTCAGAGATTTTTGTTATTGAATTAAAATTACTTTTCACAATAGAAGTATTACTTTATTGATTAATGAGGTCCAAAAACGCTGTAGGTGTATGGTTTCGTTGGACTTAATGAAAATTAATAATACAAATCAATATTTTCTTGGTTTAATATCGATTGAATTTCCATGGATTTTGTTGATAAATAAATATTGTTTTTACTTATTGTTTATTTCGTTTTGAGATCAAATGCAACATAAAGATACATTATGTAAACTAGCTGTATGCCTGTTGCCCGTTATACATATTATGAGAATTTGTAAATATAATCAGATTTATAAATAATATTGTTTTTTTACGATTTTCTAGTTTTGATTATTTTAAAACATACAATACTGAAAACATATCTAATCTAACATCTATTATTAAACGAATGTTTTGTGATATTAATTATTTGGTCAGTAATGCAAACGTACTTAATTGTAAATCATATTAAAATACCTCCTAACCCATATTGGTTCGTTGTAAGGTTTGACACTCTAACGACCGATAATTAAAAAAAAAAGATATTTTATATATATTTTTTCAGAAATAATTATTGAATTCGGCATTTACGAGCTAGAATAGAAAGTTTGATTCAAAACCCTCCAAGGACGAGCGTGACCATATGGTCACAGTAAACACCGTTGTCTATTGATCCCACTATTCATCTACCTGAATATCGTTGCTTTCACTCATATTTGGTTAAGAAGGGTACAGACTTGAGTTAGTCATCAGCCGCGGGGACAGAAACGGCCACCAAAAGCACACGCGATTTTTTAAATTTCCGTTTTTTTTAATGGACTTTTTGAAACTGTTAGTTATTTTTTTATCAAAACATCAAATTATTTACAGTTCTTTTGCTAATATATTTGTATTAAAATTATGTTGATCTAAAGAAGTCAAATTGTAAATATTTAAAAAAAAATCACGTTTAACTATATTTCAACCCCGAATGTTTGCGTCCCTATACAGTCTCGCTCGTCCTTACTACTGTCCGTACACAATATTACACGATAATAAAAGAATGAGCATGACCATATAGTCATGCGGAGTTTCTATACAACGACTAAGCATTTTTTTTTTTAAATTTTTGTTTGGAATAAAAGTTATCCTTGACTTCAATATGGCTTAAAAAATATTTTTTTTATCGAAAAAAAAATCTCTCCTCTCTGGAGGGTTAAAGAAACTACGTTACACTATTCGAAAATATCTTGTTCTCTGGTTGAATTCAAGCAATGACTTGAATTGTTATATGTTAATTATATGTTAGAAATATTTCACGTAGAAGACAAGAATTAGAACAATTGTTTCTTAACAAGCGCGTGAATTAAATTTACACTGGCAACGCGTTGCAACAACGTCAGTCTCTGTCGAGGCGCCGGGATCCTAAACTAGGTGGAATGCGGCGAGTCAGATAGGAGAATCCGAGCAGCAGCCAATCTAACTTCGAAAGAAACTCAATTAGTCCGCCCCAGTGATAAGTTAATTAATGGCCCGAGGTAGGAATCCAACTCCCATTGACGCGGCGGCCGCGGCTGCCTGACCCCCGTTGATTTTCAGGAACGGGAGACGGTGGAGACTTTCGATGATAAAGCGGCGGGGTGGCAAATGAGGCGGTGCGTGAAAAAAATTGTCAAACTATCTATTGTCAATTTATCTATCTATAAGTCTCGGTTTATGATGTATTTTTTTGAATAAATCTTTGTATTTATTAATCACATAAAAAAAATCAAAATAATGACACCATCTAAAATAAATATGAACCAGTCTGAAGTTAAATCATGAGTGCACATATCTTGATCTATTACTTTAATGCATATTATTAACTGTTGTCACTTTGCGGATAGACAAAGTAAAATAAAATAAAAACGAAAATTAAAATGTACTCATTTAAATATAAAATTGATATATTTATAATCGGTTTCGCTTTGATTATGAACATTGCTTTATTATCAGTAGAAAAATTAACTGAAAGAAAAATTAAATAGAAAGATTTTAGCTCTAAAGAACCAGATTACTGATATATGAGCTTGTTGATATGCAAAGAGTGCATAATATGTATAAATAATTAGAGTAATACACTATATTTAGTGCCATTAGCAAGTTTTTATCTTAATGATATTTGAAAATAATCAGTGCAAAAAAAATACAATACAAAACCAATTTACGGAATACAGTGTATTATTGAGGTTTAGCATAAGAAGAAAAAATAAATAAAATATTTCAAGTTTATATTAAAACTATTTAAATAACATTGCATCGATGTAAGCGCGCATTACTTATATTTTTACATTAAGAAATTAGTAAAAAAACATTTGTTTTAAAATCAATAACAAATAAATAAAAAAACTAAAAATATTAATAGAAAAACATAGCTTGAAAACTACACTGATAAAACATAACGGAGATTTCAAACAAAATATTAAAATAAAAAGGCATATGATATGCAAAATGTTAATTGATTGTTGAAAAGCATGTTTTGTAAAAGTATCAATTATTTTTAAATGATATGTAATTTTAGCAAGACAGTTGTCTTAAGTAAATAAATGAACAGTCAAAAATACGAAATATATTGCGCACAAGTGACAGCGCGCTAATGTCCGAGCGCTAACGTAAAGGTTAGGCTACGCGCTTGCTTGCGGCGTTGTATAAAAAATTGAAAAATATTTTATAAAATTATAGAACCATTGAAAACATATTTTCATATTTATATAAAGCTATCAAAGCGCGTTTTTTGATAATTAGGTTTATAAAAGTATATAGTGTTAAAAGATAAGTTTATAAAAGTGTAGCTTTTTATGCAGAAATTCCCCAACGTCTCCGCTACTGCATTGAACATTGTAAAAGGTCAATATAAAGTTTGATACGAGAAAACGAGTAGATAAGAAGCCTATTTTATCTATTTTACAACAATAAAACACGGCAAAGGTTTTATAGTTATATGATGAACTTTTACTATGTTATTTACAAAACTTTGCTTGACTTGTGTATTTTTTCTCCCATGATTGGGATTCCCAAACTTTTGTTTTATCTGTATAGAAACTTTGTCGAAAAACTTCTTGTTTTATGAAAGAATAAAATAATTGAGAAAGAAATTTATCGCAAGAATAACAAAACAAATACTATTTTTCTGTATTATACAATTAGAGATAAATAATACAAACTAATGAAATAAGTGAGGTATGAGAGAATAATATCGAGAGTCTGCCATATCGAAATATAGAAAAAAACATACTTGCTGAGTAAAGAGTTTACTGAAGATTGTCATAATCATTTATTCAATTAAGCTTAATCCAGCTTACAGCAAAATTGTATTCGTAACAAAATATGATGTCATTTTTCTGTAGGAATACTTCATCATTGTAAAAACTTTATAATGTTACTTTTAGTGCTTTAAAGTGTTCAAGAACAAAACATACTATATTTTCCAGATAAGTGCAAAGCATCTTTGCTATGTTTTGATATTTTAGAAAATGAAAATGATTATTTATATAGTGAAGGCAGCGATGGGCTGCCAAAATATTAACAAGGGGCTCGCTTAATCTTAAGGCTATATAGTTATGCTAAAGACGTTTATTTTTTTTTAGTTAGATAGTTGATATTGTATTTTTTTGTTGTTTTTTTAATTAAATGTCGGATATTCAAATTCTTCACCGCAGAAACAATTAAAACAAAAATAAAAAATCGTTTACCACTAAGCTACGGAACGAATTTACTGTAAATTGTGTATCTTTTCTTGTGTATCTCTGCTGTTCACTGTCAATAATTGGTGTAAAAAGTATTGTTTAAAAAAAATCATTTGTACTACTGCCACTTTTATTTAAAAATATCAGGACCGGTTTCGCCTAAATAAAAAGTCCCTTTAGTTACATTTATTATAAACATATGCAATTTATTTATAGGTATTTGTCTTAAAAAAAACAATTCTTTCTAATGAATTAAAGAAACCTCCAATGACGTGTAATTAAACGAAGAGATTTTCACGGCGGAGGGTACTTATTTAAGGAACTTTACCTGTCCCACTATGTCTCCAGGTTGATGCAAGCACACCTGCTCGTCTCTCAAATGAGCGCACGACTGCTGTGAAGTAACGTGGACAATTATATTTCCCAGTTTTAATTGCGTACTTGTGAAGTAGACGGGACAAGGCGGAACTCGCGGGGACGTAAAGGGCGGCTCAAATGCTAGGGCGGGGTGGTCCCCACGCCCCTGAGACGCGAGGCCAGAAATGCTTGTTTGCCGGCGGATTTTTTGCTTCAGCGCAATGATACTCATGTAAAATTTAATGAAACTTGCCGGAAAATTGCGGCAAGCTCCCATAAAGCACTTTGTGGTTTTATTGCAGACACGATTACAAGGTAATTAAAGTGACAAACATTTAATGGCACTCTAATTGGCACTATAGTGATCAATACAATATTCGTTTTTTTTTTAATTGTTTCATAAAATCATAAAGACTAAAACTTAAAATCTATTTAAAAAATGACTATAACCAAATCAAAATAACAACGAATACTTATTTTAGTACCCTATAATAATATGAAATAATATGAATTCCAATAACATGAAATATTTTTTTCTCACACAAATATTATGTAAAAGGTTGTTCATGTGTGCGATTTTATCTTTTAAATCATAATAATTGTCTATTTAAACGTACTTTCTTCAAATTAAACAATTTATGTTTTCTTTATAAACAAACTTAAAACGTATAAACACTTTTTCCAAAACTGGATATTTGTAAAGTTTTCAAATATTATATTTTGAAATTATTTTTATGCAAACATATATTTTACACAATTCTTATGTTATCTTTTGACGTTTAAGTAAATGATCAACCAAAATTAATTATCTACGAGAAAAAGACTTTCCCTTTGAAAGCAGTATGACAAAAATGCACTAACTCATATGAGACAAACCTCGAAAATGGTGTAACTAAAAGTTCAGTAGTTTAAATTGCTTGGTATATTTCTACTGTCGTTATTATGATATTACTATTAATGAAAATACATGAAAAACGTTTTATGAAAATTGTGCACTCTTTTAAAACGAGTTTTTTCTTTTAAATTGAAATGTTGAATATTTATAGAAGAAACGCGTAAAGAATTAAATTGGTACGTAAGCTATGTAGGTTTAATGGAAAACAAATGTAGTTATCATGAAAACGTCAAATATATATTACGTATATTTTTAGGTTTAAATTCGTTTTGAAAAATTTGAGATATTTTTCCATAACGAGAAATTGTTATTGAATGTTGTGTTATTTTTGGTGAATTACTGGTTAAAAGCGTTATATTTGTACAAATAAAAGAAAAATTACGAAAAACGTTTAAATATAAAATTAACTATGTTTAATGATTAAAAGGTAAACCATTTTTTCTGCTAATTGAATTTGTATCACCCAAAAATATATGAAATATGAATTATATATATCGGGAGTAAGAATTTATCAGTTTTATATAGCATACTGATAGAGACGTTATAAAAAGACTTTTGATATATATGCCAATATTTTCAATTCGGCGATGTGATATAGTTGTCCACCGTTTACTTTATGTAAGGCCTCTCGGATATAAACAAAAATATTCCACGTAAAAAAGTAAAGAATGCGTCCCACAAAAAAGCGATAAAATACACTTCAAGCTTTATCTTCATTCCGCATTGAAGACATAGCAACGCTGCCGTTCCTCATCATTTTTGTATATTTTGCACAAATAAAACGGCAAACAATTTCCTTTTATATTACGAATATATCAAGATTCCCTCAAATCACAAATAATTCACGAAACAAATTGCGAAAGAATCACATTGCACGGTCGTAATACAGAACATCCCGTCACATCATTAAACATTTATGTGGATTCTAAAACCGGATAAGCTGTACGTCTCCATTGCGCCAGCCCATAGTAGGGGTCTTCTCACCCCCGAACAAATGGAGCACTGGAACCACCTCACCAATATCTCCCGCCGCGCGCTCCTTTTATATGAAATCATTCCACTGTTGCAATAAATCGGTGAACCGGCAGAACCTGTGAGCTTGCCACGCCGCTCTTGCTTGCTTGCAGGCTCTTGCTGGCTGAGATATAGGCGACGTGTTGAAAGTTTAACATTTCATCGATGTTAGAACAATTCGATATGATAAATGCGTATCGAATAAGGACATTTGCTGCTGCTAAAATATCACGTGAGGTACTTTATTTCTCACTATATAAAAATTGTCGTTCCCAATGCAATCCATTCTTTGAAACATTTAGACAATATTTTATAACTGCAGTGTATTTATTATCTGCTTGGTAATTGTATAATACTATTCAAACTAGTATTTAAAGTAAAATGATAATCAAAATCAGATTATGATGAGAATAAGTAACTAATAAGATACATTTTTTTTTTAAAAAATACATAATCAAATATGACCATTGGTAATGAATATTTTACTAATCCCTTGACGAGCAAACATGATCTTAGTAAATATGTTAAATTATGCGATATATAAACAAATGTACCTGTGTTATTAATTATATCTTTTCACCATTAATTGGCAGTTTCATCATTTGAGTAAACTGTTAATGAATATTTCGAATATGTTTGGTTATGCTTTATTTAATACCTTCTTAAATTCCTCACTTTTAGGGTGTTCACTGTCAATACTTGGTGGAAAGGCATTATATTAATAAAAACACAATAATCCTTTGTACTTCATTCCACTTTATTTAATATGTCAGGACCGGTTTCGCTCATTACGAGCGATGCTCGTAATGAGCGAAACCGGTCCTGACATATTAAATAAAGTGGAATGAAGTACAAAGGATTATTGTGTTTTTATTAACCTTCTTAAATTCATGGAAGAATTTGAAATGTTTCAAGAAATAAGGTAAAGACATACCTTTTGTAAATATGTAACTACATCTCGACGTAAATTTTGTCGTAAGAATGAAGACGATAACATAATAAGGTGAAAAATAAGTGTTTAGTTCTACAAATATTATTTTTTCTATAGTTGATAGCTATTTCGGCGTATGTCTTCATCAGAACTATCATCGAGATTCAACCTTAGTGTTCTTCATTTCAAGATATTCAATTACATTGATTAATGATATTATAACATATAAATATTAAAAAATATCTTTCCTCGTAAAATATGATACGTTATTTATATTTTCTTTCACGACAGACTGATTATTAAAGTTTCATGATAGAAAAAACATGTTAATGACAAGTTGATTTCATGTATTAAATAAGTTTAAAAAAACGATATGAATCAATAAAGGATATTGATTAATACTGTGTATTCAAAATATGTAATATGTAATATCTTTTTTCATACAACTCTAAAGAATTCTATTAGTAAAATAATGACATTTAAAATTTAAAGTTTTGAAGAAACAAAACTTTTATGTTACCATTTATGCGTGCTGCTTGAGGTAGGCTTAAAGAAAAGCACAGATAGAGAACATCTTAAGGTTGTCGTAGGTGCACTGTGCAATAGAAAGGGAGTGCACGAGTGTGGCAACGATGTGGGATGAAAGCTCTTTCTCCCTTGAATTTGCTGAAACACCATGCGCCTTCCAGTAATCCCACAGAAAGTGCTTGATTAAGCGTGCGATGTATGCATTGCCGGCCAAAAGCTTGGCAAACGAATTGTGAAAGGAAAATTTATTCGATTTGTTCAATGTTATAACAAAATCATCGAATTTTTGTAATATTATTATTTTTAAGTGGCAGATATTAGTGGATTTGTAGACATTTAGAAATATAATCATAGAAAATCATTATTTTTTATAATCAGTTGATTATTTAAAAGTTATTTTATTTTACCGTATAGATAATTTATTGTTTTTTTTTTACCATGTCCGCTCCCAGTGTGGAGCATATGGACTCCTAATGGAGTTTATCTCAACAGAAGTATTTCTACGAGAACTGCTTGTTACTCAGTTGCTCAACCTCTCTTTTTCCAAAGAGAGTAGGAATAGAAGGATAAGGCTAGGATAAGACTAGTGGTTAGCTAATCGCTCTCGTTACTCTCCGTTCATAAGATAGGATGGGTGGGAGGGGGAAATTTAAGAAATCACATACATAAATCCATACCTTTGGACAGAAATTCATAAATCGATTGAAAAATCAATTTATAAAACTGTCTGTACTGGGATTCGAACCCGTGACCTCCGTAGCTGAAGCCAACGACGCTGACCACTCAACCACACAGGCGACAAATAATAACATATAAACCTAAAAACTATTTGGGAACACAAGTGTCAGTTGTTATCGGATTTGAAATTTGTATGTAAATATTAAAATTTAATGAATTCTTTCTTTATTATCTTTAAAGAAATGATGAAAAATATGAACAGATTTTCGATTACGCGTCTAAATATCAAGTCAAATTGAATTTTGTAAATGAATACTTTTTATTATCGCATTGTCCAACATTTAATGAATATAATTTGATTTTACGACGAAAAATTGTTTCATAAAATAAAGAAAAAAATGTATAATAATGCATGAAATTTCATCAGAATATATCCTTAGTGGCACAAAATATTGAAAATAATATTTTGGTAACGTATTTCTTGAGAATGTGATACATTTATATATTTAAAAGAAATAAGGTAAGTTAATAACAAGATCGCATGCGATAAACATCGTAATGTGATAAATACCTTAATTACGTTTTAACGATGGCTGTTCGAATAACACTATAATTCACCGAGTTAGCTACATTTACGCAGGTGAGAAATATTTTTTTATGCGGAAACTTTCCAAGGTAAATTGACATTTTGTCGGCCAAAAGAGTAAGCACCGTAAATCCCAAATAATGATAACGAGGAATTTGACACACACACATGAAAGTACAAATCGTAAAGTTTTTATAATTCTTTAAAAACATTTCATAAGACGCTAAATGTTTAGTTCACTCTATAGCAGTGGTTTCCGACCTTTTTGTCATTGCGCCTCCCTTTGAAGAAAAAAATATCTTCGCGCCTCCCCATACTTTATTTCATATAGTAATAAAGACACGTTTTAAAGGGTAAATAAATATGTTGGACTGTTCGCGCCTCCCTTTGCAATAGTCCATGCCTCCCCAGGGAGGCGCGCCTCCCAGTTTGGAAATCGCTGCTCTATAGTCTAATTCAAAATAAAAATAATTATTGTATATCAAAATTCGATAATTGAGCCTTTGAAGTAAGCCAAGTGGTATTATAGGAAAAACGGAGTTACGTCCCTTATAGTATTCTACACGTCTTAAATAGTGAAGTGAGCTGAGTATAAAATAAAAAGATGTAATTCACCAAAACACCAAATAAGGACGTGATTGTCGATTTAAAGTCCAATATAAAAGTTTTATCATTTACTACTTGGATCACTTCACCTCTCGAGGGTTCAATTTATTATATTGTAAATTAATATAATTTATACCATTTCACACTTAATTATATTATATTAGAAAGCTAAATTTATTGCAAAACAATTGTGTGTCAAATCGTTGATAAATCTTTATTTTAAAAGCATACACAAAAATCCAATAGTCTAAGTAAATTTTTCAAAACTTGCTTATTAAAGTCTGCTAATGTAATTACATTTATTAAGGCAGATACTTAAATATTGTTGTTATATTCTAAACCAGGTGTCACTACCACTTGTCAATTTTTGCTAGACGATTGTTTCCGATTAATCAGATAGAGAGTTATATCCCACTATTTGATTAAAACTATTGAAATTTAAGCCTGCAACTAAGTAACAACCACCAATCAGCATGCAATCCAAAAAAATATGACAGTAGTACTACCAAGAAAATGAAATATAATAAGATGACTTGACAAGATTTAGACGAGTTTAATTAAAATACAACGTGACGTGACGTCCTGTATGGACAGTTTTCTCAAGAGCATGTATTGTAGTGTTTGAAGTTGAATTGTTGCAATGCGCTTTCGGAGACAGTTTTCCATAGTATCGCAAATGTAATTTGAAAGAAAGGTAGACGAGGCGGTTATCTCTGTAAGCAATAACGAAATATGCCGATGCGGCGTACTGCTTGCCAGCTATTTCGCCTGCTTATCTTATACTATGCCTTATGTTCCCGTGACTCAATACAATGATGATGCAAACATAGACTCAATATGCTTAGACATATGTAATAGTCTGTCATGATAAATTGTATTTGTCTACACTCCTACAGTGTAGACAAATACAATTTATAAATACACTATGGTGCGGAACTTAGTTTTTTGTAACCATGCTCGCTTACAATGTGGAGGATATGGACTCCTAATTGAATATTTCGCAACAAAAGTTTTTACTTTACGTCGCATAAAGTAAAGATATATGGATGGAACTGAGGTAGGACTTATGGTTAACTAAGCGTTATCACTACGTTCGGTTATTATAATCGGATAGAAGAAAAGAAAATAAAACATCACGTACATACTTGCCGCCGAAAAAAACTATTATAAATCGCTTAGAAATTCAAAAAATGATCGGAAATTATGCACGAAAAATATAGGGATTGTGGTGATTAATTTGCGAGTATCAAAACCCAAAGCTGATGAGATTTAAATTAAACAGATTTTAAGTAATGGCTTGCATCTAAGTTAGCAACTATGTAATTCCAGGTTTAATCCTATGGTAGAATTTTCCCTACTAGTATGCGCTAAAGCAAAATAAACTGTAAACTAAAATTTGTTTAATGTATTGATTTTACGATATAAATATTTACAAATGGCTGTGATATTTTCATATCTAAATAGATAGATTAGATAACCCTGTGATTGAGATGTAGAGAGACAGCGACTTGTCAACTAATGTTACGTTATGTAATAAATTCTTTATTACTTATTTTATCCGAAGATAGTTTTTGAGCGTTCCTACAGTACTAATTTTAGCAAATCTAAGTCAAGCACTTTAATCATCATCAAGTTAATGTGAAAATATGTAGTTTATTTTAGAAAACATTTCAATTTTCACAATCGTTGACATAAACAACTTTATGTAACAAAAAATATTTGCGACATTATTATATGAAAATCTTTACAGAAAAATTGTACTATGAGATAAAATAATAATTCTTAATGAATCGATATAATGTCCACTCAGCTATTTTATACATAACAGTTAAAAATGTTAGTTGCTTGACTGTTTTATTGAACGAGTTGAATTATCGTATACTAAAGACCTACATACATTCTATGGATGTCTTAGAATTAAGATATTGTGTATTATGTTGTCAATAAAAATTCATTATTTTTAGCGAAACAATTAAAAATTAAAACTTCTCATATTATAGCGTCATAAATCAGAATAATTACAAATACCAACCAAATTAAATTCCATTCAAAATTCAAGTAAATTAAAATACACCCCTATTAAATTAATTAGTGGTAGCGTTACACTAATCGGAACAGTTCACAATATTACAATTTGAACAGTCATTTTTAATGGCGTGTAAAATTAATGTTATCCGGAATATATCTGGGTTGTAAAATATTTTTCTTATCAAACCTTGATGATGTTTATATTAGAAAAATAATTAAAAAATATAATAAATATCATTCGTTAAATAAATATTTAAAATATATGTTTTTTAATTAAACAACTGCCGAGTGGTAACGTGGACTCCAAATAACGAAAGGACAATTTCGTAAAAAAATGTTTTTGTTAATGCTTGGCTGTCTGTGATGTTTGCATCGCTTTTTATTCTGCAAAAAAACAAGACTTTGTTTGAATTAAAATTTCCTAAAAACATTAATCAACCTTCCATAAATACCTCCTACTGGAGTTGCCTATTAAGAATTCATATGATAGATCAGGGTTTCCCAAACTTATTTTGCAATGGAACACTGGAAATGTTACCGTAACACAGCTTATTTTTTAAAGTATGGTAATTCATTCAATCATAAAAATATTGAAAAAAATATATGTTATTATATCACTAATTATTTATTAACTAGTTATTTTTAAAACATGTTACATAAAAATATAAGTAAATAAATCTTTAAGTGATTCAAAATCTACGCATGTACCTAGATATTTGACGTTTTAAACTTCAGTGGAGATTTACCATCACTCGATTTTTAATATAAAATAGAAGAAGCTTAAATGTGTTGCAGCGTATATTGCCATCCCAAATGTTCGCAGAACACCAGTGTTCCGCGAAACATAGTTTGAGAAACCCTGTGCTAGATAATAGGATATTAAATTATGCTTGGGTTAATTAAAAATGTTTGTGTTTTTTGGTGACTGTCTACACATAATACAACTATGTAATGTTTAAAAGTATGCGCATTTTTTAAAATAAAACAATCTATTTGCTGAAAAAAATACACATTAAGGTTTTTGAAAGAAGTTATTAAAAATGTTTATCAAGTATTTATTTCGACATAATAAACACTCCATATAAATCATGGTATAATTTTTGATTGCATAATTTTTTGAATTACAGTAATTATTTTAAAACGGATAAACCCCTTAATTATTATTTTATATTAATTGTAAATAAATTTAGTTATTAGTGAATTATAAGAAAAATATCTGTTAATATTATTGACTTTATAGTGTTTTTATTATTGCATATGTTTGTAGTGCTTCCATATTTTATGAATGCTTTTTGGCCCAGCTAAAATAAAATTTAATTAATCAAAGTGTATCATTTACCAAGCGCAATATTTTAGTAGGTTATGCGCTGCGTATATTTTAATACATGTAGACTGCCTTTTTTATGTTTTCGAATGGAGATCTGAGCGATTGGTCAAATTTGATTATATCCTGACTTCTTTACCATTCATGAAAAGATATGTTGAAGTTTGACACACTTTATAAGTTAAATAGTTAAATCAAAAATAATATCAAACTAAATATGAATACTCTGTTATTCCACCACAGATTGCTAAACAAATTGTGTTACGTGTTTTGCTTCTCTGAGAACCACCGTGTTGTTTGGAATTAACCCTTATTAATACAAGTATTATATTTATAAATAGTACCATTGTTGTTGATATCTTACTTCTTCCATGTTTCCAGTAGAAAAGAAAAACGCAAACCTCCGAAATAACGCTTACTTTTTTGTCTCAAGATGGTTCTCAAGGTGAAATACGTGTCATAAAATGTTACACAATCTTAGGAATAACAAAGTTATCAAATTTCATATCGAAAATAAACTTCCACGAAGTTACCGTTTAATCTACATAAATAATCTAAGTTAATCGATTGTATGTAGTCAAAATAATCAATTAGATTTATTTGTAGACGATTGGTCTTGAAAGGTATGTTACATCTAGAAAAAAATACGTATGACGTTGAGTCACCTTTAAGAATTTTGATTCGCCAGCTCCACAACCAACGACCTTTGTTTTTCGCGGCTGGTTTCATTCGGTTGCCGCTTAAATGACTTCAATTTCATTTTTACGCCCAGGTTATAAAATATTTTTAATCGAGAGCCTGTGAAACGCATTCATAGTCTACGATCGATGCCTCAGCGATAGCATTCTGTAAATATAATTATTCAACCATTAGAAATTAATGATGTAATCTATTGAAGTTAATTGTGGCGTGAAGTGTGGGAGCGAGGAGGTACGAGAGAGGGCAGACGCCGAGTTTACGTTCACTCAGAAATAGGCAACTTGTGACAAACATTATATTGATAAGAAAATAAGACGACTGCTTTCGTGAAATATTTTATTATTTCAACAAAATTTTATATTTTTGATGAATTTGTCGTTTATTTTGTAAAAGTTCATGGAAATCAGAAAAAGCTAAAAAGTCTATAGTAATATATTAAATACCACGTTTTTTTCCTGTTTCGCCTATTTATTTTCTGTTTGATCTGATAAATATATACGTATTAAGTACGTAGATATAAACTGCACAAAAATTAAAGCTTTGTTAGCCATTTTTTTCGTGTTCATTTTCTAAGCGAAATAAATTTTAATAAAATAACAACAAAATACATGAGATGAATTAAGAATCAAAAAGCGACATAACAATTTATGCGATACTTTGCTAACCTAATCAAAATACAAACATCTTTATATTATTTAAATTGTAAAATATATTTTTACTTACTTTGCAATACGTGGTTCATTACAAAGAAAGCTCGATGCAGTATCTTAAATAAGTAAGTTATTTAAGTTCAGTAATAATATATTCACTGTTATTGTTTTTGAATCTTTGCCAATGATTAAAGGTGTGCAATTCCTGTGATTGGAGGAGTCTTGATACCTCGCTGATTTTCTTCGCATTCAGATGCGAGTTCTTGACTGTGCAAAAAAGTATTTCTTTGATAAGAACAGCTTCGAATGATGCGATATTCTTTTCATCTTTGTGTCTTTCAAAAAGAAACAAAATTCAAAGACGAATCAAACGATGTGTCCTTATTTTTATTTCAAGTAGAGACGTTTTTGTAAACGAAGAATTATTTTCAATTGGCGAGTACTTGACGCAGTATGATTTTTTGCTTTAGTTATTAAAATAAATCACCGAATTTTTTATGCGAGAAAATTATTGAATACTTTATTTTTGAACCTGGGAAAACATCCAGCAGAAATTAATATCGTTATAAAATGAAATTATTATACCATCAATTAAAATCAATAGTTTTAAATGCTTCGATAAAATGACGTATAAACATAAATCACAATCTCATTTTTAATGGATTTTTGTTTTTTTATAACATAAATTGACTATTTATTTATTTATAAGAATCGTTAGATACACCCAAATTACGCTGAATAAAAATTAAAAATAAGTTAACCATGTTATTTTAGGATCGTCAATATGAGCCTAAGAAAATTTATCACCCACAACTCACCGCTGGTAGTTTAGCTTAGAAATTAATCGCTGGCATTTTACCACTGCATCAATTGGGTTAGTAAATAGTCTTCAAATGATTTCTAGACTCCCTCATAGTTCATGGAATTTCATAAATATGCTAATTAGAGCTTAAAACAGAAACTTCAGTATAAAATATATTTTTTTACAATTTGAGCGAACACATCTCATTGCTTTTAGACCGGCAAAAAAATCAATTTGATATTGTGAAAAAAATACAAAATCAATATACTCTCACAATAGATAAACAAGAACAGAACATTGCCGGCAAACTTGAATGGTATATATAATATATTTATAACTCGAGTTAAAACATTAAAATATGAAGATCATAAAAGTAATTTCAACATTATAAGACACCAATGCGGTTCCTAATAAATGTCTCTTTTATAAGTCAATAAAAAGCCTGCAGATATATGTTGTTCAAGAGCCAGTAGCCACAGGTTGCCGATAGTAATGTACTCTACTATCTAAACAAAAAAAAAATGTAATATGATACTGGAAAAGGTCAGTGGTGTGACATTTCGTTTGCTTTGATGAGAATTTCTATTAAATGTTAATTTTTAAATTTCTATTCAACCTTAAGCGTACACAAAAGAGATTTCGGATATTAGATAGTTATAATTTTTTGCACCTATTGGGCATTTAAAATTATGCAATGTTAAACTAGAAATTTATATAGTTATTTTTAATACTTTAAGTAAAAGAACAATAAATTAACGTCAATTTGCATTCAAAAGGTTATGTAATTTATTTGAATAATTATAAAAGTTGATGAATAAATAGCTGCTGAGTGACGGTCATGGGAGCAAAAAATAAGATACATAAAATACAATATATCAGAACTTCGAAGCGATAATATCTAGTGTTTTGTATTGTTATTTTGTTTTATTATTACCTAACATTGATAAATCTGTATTTATCTTATTTATAGTACTCACAAAATATCATACGGTGAAATGATAATATACAATCATACTTCAAATCGAACCTTTATTTCGGTCAATATAATGGCAAACATCATAAGCGGAAGGGGAAAGTAATTTGAAAACAATGTGATACTTTGTGACAAAAAAATATGTGGGGTAGATAAGTTGAAAATGTGACCGCAAGATATCATCAAGTGGAGAGTTAAAATAAATTATGGCACTTGGACGAAAATTGTTATCGTGAGTAAAGCGTGATTAAAAAATATAACCATTTTCAAAATATTTTTTTGTTAAAAATATCATTTTAATAATAATAACAACTGTTAGTTTCTGTAAATTTATAAACTGTAATTGCTCGGTCGATAGTCGTAATATTTATAAACAAATAAGCAGATTTTTTAAATACAAATTCCACATTTCGGGATCAGGAGTAACGCTCATCGCTAACATTTTAAACTGGTGATTTCATAACGTGTTCTACTCATATAACATATTTTCAACTTTCTCCATTATTTATGGCATTCGAGATTATTAAAAAAATAACTAACTCAGTTTAAATTTTGTAAACTTTTAATAATGTCAACTATTCAAATGTAAACTGTTTTAAGAAGGATAAAATAATACTTCAAAAATTTCAATTTCGTAGAAAATTTAAGTGATGGAGAGGTTCAACAGAATGATTTTATTTTAAAATCCAGACGACGAGATGTATTAAAACCACAATGAAAATTGTTTTTTTTGGATACCCTAATATAGAATACGCGATAGTGTTTTTATTTATCGATTCACTGAAGAATTTCGGTGGAATTTAAGAAAACCGTTGGCGGATTGTATTCATAAAATAGACAAGCCATTATTTAAAGAAAACTAAAGACTATAGTTGTTCGATTAAAACATAACTGTTTATCATACTGATCACGAACTTTTTCTGATCGAAAGCTTACGCCTATTTATAAGCATATAAATGAAAACTTTGTATAATAGTTTTTTGAGGTTCCTAACTCACATATAAAACTTTGAATATATTATATTAACCATGATTGATTCATTTAAAAATGATAACTACGTCTTGTGATTTGAGTATTATTTTTTATTCTGCTTACTCCTATACATTGTATACTTACTTTGATCTTATGAGAACTTCTTTATTAGTTGTTTTGAATGATACTTACGTGGAACAAAAGAAGAACAGCTCTCTGCATCGAAGTCTTTGATGTGTGGTTGTTGTTGAAAGTATGCCTTTGAGTGGTTAAAATTTTTCATTCAAACTTTTCTATAGGGTTTTGTCCTTATATCTTTGTGTGGTATACAATTTACTTATTGTAAATTCTTTCTGATTTTGTAATCTGGTTTATTAAAAATAATCATACATCAATTCTCTTCCTTTTGTAAATATACTTAAAATGTATTTCATTTCTTTGAGAAGTATCTTCAGATAACACACAACATGTAAATGATTAAAAAATATCAATTGTTTTTAACAATTTACTCTCACATGAATCACAAAATAGATATTTAAAATTAAAAATTAATGGAACTATAAAAAATTGTGTAACTGTGTAGTTGATTTATATAATATTAAAAAGCGTAGTTTAAATTGATCAAAAAAATTCGGCTTTTGTGTTGCTAGTTAATAAAGAATTAATATTTGTTTTTATACATATTTTTTTGTTATCTATATAGATCGATGGCTTGAAATTTTGTTCTGTATTTTCGGAAGACATGGGCATTATTTGTGATTTTAAGGACATCAGCTGGTGCACATCGAGATAGTTTTGATGTTATCCGGAGAAGGGAAGTGTTGAATAACTAGCAGCGAGTAGTGAATAGCACCCCCAGTGAAAAGATGTCACAACGAGTCGTACACTCGACGACTTGTTAGTCAGCCGCGAGAGCTCTCGTATGAGCTTTGAAAGTTGCGACTTTCTGATTCAGCCCGGAGCTGCTACATATATTCGTCGCTGCGATCTCGATTGTATAGCTGAGAACACCGTCAGAGAAAAATATAAAGTGTCCCTGCTATCTCATGTGAAATGTGTCAGGTTTTCAGTCTTCAGCGGTAATTGGCTTCTACTCTATTGAGATATTATGTTCATTCGTATTTTGTGTGTGAGAATGTTTTCTCAACTTTAGTACTGCAGTACTCAATAGCACAAACAGCATACCTTTATTTAACTGAAATAGTTTGTGTTTACTTAAAATAAACACTAACGTTTGCCTTGATGTCAATGAATTATATACAGTTGTGTATAAAATAAATGTTTTTCGGAAATTTTAAGGTGGTACAACTAGTAATGTAAATTAAAATTTGCTTCAGTATTGTTTGACCTTGGTTTCAAAATATTTCACCAGCACTCTAAAAATAAACTCCTCAACAAAATATATCACCTATTGTAGTGTTGTTTTTCTGTAATACTTATAAGTAAACACTCTTTTTTCTTCTTTTTGATTTTTCTCTTAAGAATGTACTCCTGAAAAATGTGTAAAAAATACTTTTACATGATATATGTATTGTTATTTAAGTTTTGACTTGTGTTTTTGCTTTCCCTGAAGCAAACTTTTTCCATCTTGTAGAAAATAAGGCAAGGCCCACATAGGGCTTTAGTGCAATACAGTTAATGATAAAGTAAGTCATATAATTTCTGAAACTTAAAACGATGTTGAGTTTGCCAATGTAATTTTAAAATTATTTTGTTGTTATTAAAAAAAGTATAATCAGAAAGCGAATGTTTGCTTCCTTTTTGGAAGAATTCAGAATATGATTATTTTGCCATTGTAAATAAAAATCATGCTGTATCTAAAGAGGAGAGGTGGAATAAAATGATCGGAGAGTAGGGATTCTAAATAAATAAAAGAGAATTTTGTTTGAACAATGTCCATATTATATTTATTCCCACATACACACGGCACGATGTGAACCTTGTCTTAAATCATTGTGATCGTATAGGTATATGTACATTGCACAATGTGTATACATACATCGTCATACATCCAAGCCCGGAGGGGCTATTATTATTCATTAATTTATTTTGTTCATAATTATAATATAATGTTTAGATATACATTAATGTTCCAATAACTGAAAGTGCACCCGCTCACTTGGGCGGTAAGAATGATCGAGTTACAAATACATATAACGCATTAGTGTTGTATCTGTGTACAAAACGCTATCTGTACAGTCACATAAACGCCTCCGTCACCATCAATTTTATTATCATAGTGTAAAATTTCATCATAACGTACGTACCTACTAATTGTTATCGTAAATTATTTAATAATTTCATTACTTTCGAAGTCAAAAGCATCCATATGAAGTATATGGTTATTGCTTTTTTATTGCAAGAAGTCGTTGCCGACTCGTAAAGTGGGTGAGGGGCAGAAATGATGCAAAAGAAACTCGTGAGACCCGCTTCGTGGCGGAGGGATGATGGCTGAGGGCTGATGGCTGAGGGCGCCGGCTTCGACGGGGGGCGGCGACGCCTACCCGCAAAGCCTACACTAAACTACAAATTACTCAACGAAACTTTCTTCATACAATATCTTCTTCTCAAAATAAAAACGTCGATAGTATAACAGTAAAATTTGGACAGCACGTTTTGTTTCAGTATATAAGTAAGGCCCATGATAAAAGTTTGAATAATTATACAACCAAACCATACAGTATATGAATAAATATTGTCGAGATACATGTTCCGTTCGGGAGATACAAATGTACATAGTAAGACTGCGCGGAGAGACGCCCTTGGGGATGGAGTGACAAAATATTGTATGAAACGTATCAGTGTGAAAATCGGCATGTATTTTTTTTTTATTATTATTTTAAAATAATATTGTGTTAGGTCAGCTTGTAAATGATAACTCCATCCCAAATAAGGCTTTATTCTCCGCATGTCTCGTACACACCTCTCAAATTGTAAGACATCGATTGTTTATAATTACATCAATACATGTTCATATTAAATTATGTGACTATAATATATAATAAGAAATTGTAATATTCCATACACCACAATGTATACAATGAGATAAAATCACTTATGAATGTATTAAATTTATCATAGATAAAATGAGAGTCATAAAAAAGAGGGGCCGGCGGCCATCTTGTGGCTCGCCGTAAGCGACCTCAAGCACGAATATAGAAGCAGAAAATTTTATATTTCTACAACGCCGTCGTCCCGCAGCATCGGAGCCGGCCATGTTAAAAACATTCGTTTCAATTCGTCATGAATTTTTAAAATATCTTTTACGTTTTGCTGCCGCATACTGTATACACAATCATTTAATAAAATATCGAGCTTTTAATCAATCCAAATGCGATTACTTAAAAGTCATCCAAATGTCACCCAGAAAGTGGTTATTTCTTGGTATTTTTAAACGTACTGAGCTGGGTGTAGATTTCAATCAATCGATATGCGTTCACTGATAAATCATTCAAATGTCGCCCAGAAATTAATTGATTATTTTTTAATGATTAAAGCCAGGTGTTTTAAAAAAAATAAAAATTAAAACCACGAATCAATTTTAACATTAAAAAGTAAATTAAAATATTATCAACAAAAGGCTTAATTTATCTTGCTGTGGTGAAATAACGCTGAAGTTTTACCAAGAAAGAATATTTTTCTGGTTTTATTTGAAGCACATTTGGATGCGTGGAATTGATAGTGCGAGCAAAGTTTTTCCTCGATAAGTAATTAAGTTAACTATAATGAAAACAATTTTATTGTTAACTGTATTGACGTTAAGGTGTTCGCGATTTTCGCCGAACTGAATTCGCGGCGAGGGAGAACGGTGCTGGGAAATAGTGCGGGCGACACAAATACACGCACGATCACACACATACACACACACAGGCACGCACATCGGGAGTCCGCCTAGAGAAACAGCCAAGATTCGTGAATTACATCAATGTGTGATATAGAGTTATATTAATTTAGAGATATTTTTTCTATATAATTGTAAATATATATATATAATATATATATATATATGACACCGAGTAAAATATTGATCATGTTAATTCCTTAAATAAGTAATTGATTTTTTATTGCTATTGAAAATCAGTCAGCACGCGAAGCACGCAATTTAGAAGAAAGCTCCAATTAAAAATTATAATATCAGCTCAGCAAAAAAAAATGAACTACTCTGCTAATATTTGACTGAAGAATCTTTGCTTATGAAGAGGACCAAAATGAATTAGTGAAGAACGAAAGGAAGTATAACGTATGTACATAATTATTAATCTTTGGAGAAAGAAAAAACCTCTAGGTACTATATTAACATTAATTCAGAGATCAAAATTTTCTTAAGTAAAAAAATAAAATCAAACTTTCGCCGAATTAAAAGAGAATAAGAGAAAAAATGGATTTGTTTTAAAAATATCGTCCTATTTTTTATTAAGAAGCTTCAGAAAAATACGCATAGTTCTAAAACGAATATAAAAAAATTAACTATGGACTAAACAATAGCAACCTTATTGATGTGTTGAAATAATTGAAAAAATATAGTTGCTTAGATTTTCGGGCATTCATGGTTCTGCGAGTTTTTATATGTAATATTTTCTGGGACAAGTATTTACATACACATCAATATTACATTAGCAGTTAATGTGTCACTGTTCATTGAGAATCTTAATTATATCAATGTAATGTTAATGCATTTTATTTTATAGTGTATGTTTTCATAATTGCTAACCCAGAAAGTATTAGGAGTTGTTTTTTTTTTGTTTTGTTCACTCTTACGATGTTTTCAAACAGATTGAAAATTAACTTTTTCACATATAGATATAAATACACGGGCGTTTGACGAACGATTGACCTTCTTTTATGTGTACCTGACAGAAAGAAATGAAACGGAGTGCGTGTATTCCGAGTCACTCGTCTCGATAAGTTAATGTTCATATTACGCTTATACGTCGTACACCATGTGCTAAGTGCTACGCGGGGCTTATTCAACCCTTGTTAACTGTTTTTCGTTTGGTCCACGTATCATAACTTGACTACGCACCTACGACAATAGCCTCGAGCGAAATCTACCTCTACCAGTGCCCTTGCAGTGCGATTTGAAGGCACCGCTACGACGCTACGACGCTAAGCAATTTTTACCAGTCGTTTCATTAAAATAACTATTATCGTAAAAATATACAGTCCGATTATGGAAAATTAATTGGCAATAACTGTGTATATACCAAAAATGATTTTTTTCACTCTTGAATATATTAAAATTTATTTGTTAACACGAAAAGATCTTGTTACGCGAAAACAAGTTTAATTGAAAAAAAATTTAACATTACTTTTCCTAGTGTGTATATTTGTCGAGCACCGAAAAATATTGTTTTTATTTGGCCGACCGTTCAGATTCATATCTACCAACAGAAATATTATTTTATTGAGTTCAAATTTCAAATATATCTTCTTCAGGTGTGCTAGTGATTCAATAATTATCTGACTGATTTAATTATTTGTGAAAATTGAATATAATACGTTTAAATAAATATGAAAAAAATTGAGGGTAAAAATGTAATTTGAAAGATTTAAAGAATTTAACACGCCACAAAAAAAATACTTATATTATAAAAGATGGTTTAAATTATTAAAAATTAAAATATTACATACTTTACAAACATGAAAACCGATGTGAATATAATGTACCACACAAAAAGCATGTTGAACGATAAAAAGCATATTGGATAATATTTAATTGAAAATTATTTTTATCCTAGCTACACTGGCACGAAATAATCATTTGCCATAATTATTATTTTTATTTTAGTTTAATGTGAGTGAAAATTTTATGTACGTTACGAAAAATAATCACATTTTTGATGACTTGTTATGAGAGTGCCTTAATATATGACATTATTACAATATAATAATTATTATTTCTTAAGTAATATAAAAGTGACAATAAGAAAAAGATGATATTATGAAATTTTATTTTAATAAATATAGTGGTGGATATTTTATACAAATTAATAAAATATCTGAGTACAGTGACGTTCTAGAATGGTTAATTCTTCATTATCAATTTAAAAATTGATAGGTTAACATTAAAAAATCCTACTTCAATAAAGTGTACGTGAATGATTAAGGTATCCTCCGGGATAAAAGGTTTTATTTCTCTAGCTACGCTTGAAATGTCAAATAAAAACGTTTCAATTTCAACTGTTCAAAGTTTTACATATTATTACGTTTGGACGGCAGGTGGTTTCAAATGGAATCGAAAGCACACTCAAATAACTATCTTGATCAAAATTTTATAACGGGATGCAATGGATCGAGAGATGGGGATGAATTAAAAGATAACCTACCAATAGTTCAGCATAAAGAGTCACCGTCTAATGTAAGGGATCGATTTATCAATTTGTTGAACATAGCACATCTTAACTCATAGAAAAAAGTTGACTTAAAATCAATCGTATTAATTATCAATATTTTTGTAACAGGAAACATTTATATAACATATTTATATAATATTTAAAAAGATTGATTTTTTTATCTAAGATTCTTTTTAACCTAAATAATTATATTCTACTTAATTATATGGTTATGAATCAAAATAATTTTAATTATTTGGCCGTACAGCATAAGGTTGTAGCAGCAAATGGGTTGCCGATCTATTTTCATAGTAAATTGCAGTCATTTTTATTTAAAACAAAAACATGCAATTTGTTGTGCATATTTCAATTTATTTTTATTAAGGCAAATAGTAAACGAATTATAAAAATAATTATTTTCATCGAAAACGGCGGTGCCACCGCGTTACGTAGAAAAAGCTCATTAAAATGTGCGTCGTCTACCTAGCTACGGAGACAATGGGATCTTTTGGCACGTTAAGAAAACATAATACAGTATCAAATTGAAAAACTAACGTGACAGAAAAAAGCAATTGCTCGGCATCAGAGAAAAACTCTTATGAATTAATTTAATTGACTGATAGTTTTAATCAATGTTATATAAAAATGACTACAATTACCTTCCGTTATCTGGCATGGGAGAAAAGAGGATGGCTTGCAATGGACATTAAAGTTGATGTATTTACAGTAATTTACTTCTATGTAACGGTTTAAAATAGCAATATTTGTTGACTGTGATAATTGAAAGGGATTAAATACCTATTATTTGTTTCGTACAGCCATAAATAACATTTATTAATATAAAATGATTGATAGTGTATCGATTAATATAAGTGACGTGACGAAAAAAGGTTATTTCTTAAAGACATTCTCATTTTTATAAGACGCAGTTTTCTGAATTATTTTCTACAAACTTTTCCAAGTATGTTTTTAGTAACGTAAATTTTTCATCGACAATAATATCACATAAGAAACGGCAAAAAGGATAAATAACGATTTCTTATAATAATAGTTGAATGAATTAGGATTATTTTATATTTGTAGATGCTAAAACAAACAATACTGAAATATTTTTTTTTGAATAAAACGTTAACTTACCTATGTTATGTTAAGAAAATACACGAATTGACGAAAACCATATTTAATTTTTAGTGCTCCGTTTGTGTTGTAGGAGTTTGAAATATACTTAATCATTTTCTAATGATTGAAATAATTTTAACTGTATACATCACAATTAAACAATTGGCCATGCCTGTACTTTTTCTAGGTTCAAATACCCTGTCGGTTTCTTTGCAAAATCTGTTCTTATTGGAAATGATCAACAATATGGTTGACAATTTTTCTATGTGTGACGAGACGAAAAACAAAATAAAAAAATACACAAAACTTTAACTTCGTAATAACATTTTCGAACAAGGAAAAATTACAGTCAATGATTAATAATTGTTAAATTATAAATGATATAAACCAGTTTTAATAGAAAATTCAGGGTTTTATTTAAAATTGTAATAACAATAGTGTAATAACAAACACTATAAAATCATAACAAATAGCTGCAACACATTTACTATAATATAACATTTCAATCATAAGGAAAAGGCCTTCTTGTAGAACCTTGTCTTAATTCATTACATAGTTTCGTGAATATGTCTTCGCTACCAAACATACCGATTTAATCGTAAAAGTTAAATGATAAATGATAAATGCCAATTCATATGAATACGATAAAGACAGCTAAACATGTAGAGAAAAATATCATTTTTATCGCAATCGATAACTTTGCTATTAATTGGTGTCTCCCTATTACAATAGGCTCAGATAACTGCAGGTAAAATTGAAAAACAATTCAATGGAAATCGAATAAGCTTCATCGACTTCATTTTGGATTTCATCTACATGTCTGAAACGTTCACTAGTAAATTTAAAAAATATTTGTATTCGTGTTTTGACCTGCAAATTTTTGCACCAAATTTTCCTAATAATTTAGATAACAATCGCCCAAAAATTGATGTTTTTCAGGAAATGAAAACTTAGAATTCACGTTCATTTAATATTACAGATTCATGATTATTATTTTCCTTTCAATATCAATAAGTTATTTGTATTAAGTGTTTTATAAATTACCTAGGGTTATAGCAATCTTTACGATATAAGATAAAAACATTTGCTGTTTGCTTTCAACATGTGGAGAAATAACCTTTACGGTTATAAAGATTTTTGTGAATTACAATTTAATTATTAATTACCATTTATAGTTATATAAATAAACTATCGCCATATATTTAAGTGTAATTAAAGTTTTTTTGATTTTTTTTGGGGTATAATTCATATTCATTATTTTACATCATAATATTCTATCGTAATAGTAATAATCAAACAGTAATGTATATAAATATTAATTATTAATTGTGGTAAGTAGGTATGCATCGGTAATAAATAACACGTCAAGATTCAATGAATGTATCTTCAATTGCTTTTATTCATTTGTAGTGTATTTTTATTGTTATCATAAAAACTGGCATTGTATTAAATGCCAAAAAAATGTTGATATTATACAATAATTAAAGATACAAACCGAATCTTTTCTCGCATTCTTCTCACTGCGATCATTGAAGATTGCCGAGATATATTATTACAAAGGTTAATTCACATTTATTGCGTCACTAGAGCGACCAACTTGTGTGCACAAAACTCTCGAATGATCTCTTTTCAGTTGATAGACGATTGTTTACGATGAAACATCAAAGAAAAGGATCGGGAAATTAGTTGTCAAGCAGGCGAAAATACTTTCGCGTTGCTTAAAAAAACAATTTTTATTTGGTCGGGGTATAAATACATTTTAACTCTTCATATCGGTACTCATACCGCAATACTTATGTACATGCGAGATTGTCAAAAAAGAATATTTATTAAGCTGTGTTTATAGAAATAAGCCTTTTAACATGCGATTTATTTTACACTGTATTACACGTAAAACTATTATTTTATATTATTTAATGCAAACGAAACGTGTCAGCGAACAGATAAGTTTAAGTAATCGTTAAAATCTAACGTTTCGCGGAACAGAATGTTCCACATCAGATCGCTACCCTGCCAGAAAACACAGGGAAAACGCTAACGCGATGATAGGCTAACTAAAATCGATCGATAGAACGAGAAAGTTTCAATACAGACAATATCGAGAGAGAAAATTCCTGCAAAAGCCTATGCATTGACATCGCGGCGATATTAATATAATAGAAAGATTCATATTTTGATAACCTAGTTAATGCTCCGGGTCCAAAAAGAGTAACCCTACTTTTTACACTGATATAATATATTTATTTACCATGGCTATGAGAATACTTCAAAAATGTGACATTTATATTCATTATTACGATTAAAAATTGATTATTTGACACCACATTATTAGGATAGCAGATGACGTAAGAAGGTAGGTACAGGTTAATCGTTTTTTGATAATGATGATAATCTATTTAAAAAAAATATTTACAGTATCATAATAAATAGATATTTTGTAGTAATAAGTAACATTCATGTTTTTTTTTTGCTCGCGTCCGGTACGTATCATATTTTACTTTTGCACACTCCAAGGAAAAACAGACGGTTCCGTGACATTTCGGCTTATTAGTTTAACCGAATGCGTGGCTCGGCGGGCAAGATGTTTCCGCCGGCTGAGGATATACACTTTGACAGGGGGAAAAGAAGTGTCAAAATCAGAAGCGCCGGGTCGAGGTATTGCAAATATATAATATGGTATCGGAACGACTGCATTGTTTGGTGATATTATTAAAATGTAATATTGAATATGTTCGCCGGTGGTGGGTGTGATGGGCGAGGGCAGGGGGCAGATAGAGGGCGGAGCGCCCGCGATGAGTGGAGGCCCTCAGCGCGTACCCGCACCTGCTGGAACAAAAATAAACATAATGAAGAACAATGACCTTACGCTGTTTTTTATTTTTTACCAATAGGAACTTTTATATTCAAATATATCTTAATACAAAATTGGAACTGTCTAAATCAGCGGTTTTCAAACTTTTACTGTTTTCGGTCCCCTTAATATATCAGAATTTTTTCGCGGCGCCCCAAGTAAAAACATTGGCCCAAGTAATATTTCATAAAGAAATAAAATTAATAATATTTTTAATAGGATGATTTTTGCGGCGTTCTGAGGTGCCGCGGTGCACAGTTAAGGAATCATGGTCTAGAAAATTTGTTCAAATTGATATAATTTAAGCACATATAAATATCTCCAACCTTCAAATATTATAAAAAAAAATACTTTAATTTAATGCAAAGTATCTAGATGTAATGAAAATTTAAAGTGGTAAGCTGAAAACTGGTATGATATACCGGATTTATTTATATAGTGGTAACTTTAATTTGTAAATGCCTACAAAATATTTATTTTCTCTTTTCTAGAATGTATGGATCGAGAATAATTACAAATGGTAAAACAAATAAAAAAAAATAGTGAAATTTTCAACAATGTAATGGATAATAAAACTTGACTCACGTTTACAAATTGTGCTGATCCACCTTCAATGATACCCATTGGTAAAGGCGGCCGGAATCAGTGGGTCCTGAAAACGGTTTATTTTTAGTAAAGGATGTCTTCTTCAACGGTTTTGTAAAATATTTCGTACTAGAAAAGAAAAAAAAGAGTTCCATCATTAGCCACATTGAAACAAAATAATAATTCCCCGTTTTTTCCTTCAATAAAATGGCTCAGAAATACTAATAATAAGTGTTGAATTTAATAATATATAAAATTTAATATCAAACATTACATATATATGTATATTTAGTGTATACAAAGTTGACTTGAATAATATCATTGAAAACCCGGTAAAACAGTCTATAAAGACTACATATTTGTATGTTTTTGACGACCAGCACAATATAACACATATCCAAATACACATTTTTTTCCACACACACACTTCTTCTCTATGTTTGTGCATTGTGTGCATTAAGAGCATTGGGAAATGTTGGCTGGTGGCATTGATACTTGGTAATATATAAAATGTTAAAATAAAGCAAAATATACTATCTCTAAGTTCACAACATAATTTGATATTTATACCTACAAAAAATCAGAACAATATAAGTAGTACCGTTTAGGATATCGTCTTACACTCAAATGTAAAAGTTATTTAGTAAGAGATTTGTTTCGTTACCTAACGGGAGAATTATTTTGACAAAAACTGCTACGCTATGTGTAATTCACACACAAAAATATCTGAAAAGCTCTGGGAGATGGGAAAAGAAAATCGAGAGCTAAAACACACGTTGAAGGTTTTTAAGATAACGGTGGCGGTGGGGCATAGAGAAAAAAAGGCAAAAGTGGCATTTGTCGGAGCGTGGCGGTGCGCGGGCGATCGCGCGTCACTTGCTTGTCTTGATTTAGGGTTATTGCTTGGGGAGGGCGGAGGCTTCAGCAGTCGGCATCCGCTCGAGAAGACGTCGACGCAGACGCTACGGTAACACTTTCCCCACGTGGAGTGTGCCCCAGTGATATACAACTGCTGCATCATCATTTTAAAAAGTTTATTTAAGATTTGACTATTTAAAATATTTGAATTACTTTACGACAAATATTTCATTCGGACATTAGTCAATTTTTATATTTACAAGAAAAACACAATAATGTAACTCAATGATACTCTATAATATAGTCATTCTCTTTTCTTTTGGGTCAGATACCTTTAAATATTTTTTCAAATGAGATTAACTCAACTAGAATTTTTATGTTACTTAAAATCAATTAGAGGATAAAATACTTCGCAAAAACCTAAAAATTGTCAACAATCTTAAACGTTTATTATTGATACTTCCAGTAACCTAAACCAACTCATACCAATAGATCACAAAGAATATTTTTTTAAATATTTCAACGACAATGTTAACATTAAGTTGATTTTTCTTAAACTTGATGCGTTAAGCATTTGACTACTAAATTATTATTGATAAACTACAGAAGCTGAAGCAAGATTATGTTAAATTATTGCATTGAGTAGGTGTTAAATCATCGATAAAAATGCCAACAAATCAGTATTTTAAAAGGTTTTATAGTAAAATAGTGATCAAAAAGAGTCTAAGTTGTGTCTTGGAGCGCTTCTAATATGACAGTACGAGCGAAATATAAATTAAATCAGACAAAAAAGTTTTGCCTCCACGTTTTACATGAATATTTCTTAACTGGTGAAATAGCTCCATTTCGAAGAGACTGCTTTCTTTTCGAATTAAAGCGGGTTTCTTGGGATTGCTGAAAAATATACTAGATATAAATTTACTTTCGTTCTTTTGTTACTATTCGAAAATAATGGTGTAATACTGTCGAATAAACATCCCATTTAATCACTTAAAAGTTAATGTTATGATTAAGTTACTTGTTTTACGGGTAGACTATTAGAAGTAGGGGTGGAAAATACTTTTATAGCGTACATTTTGACTAGTTTTATAACATTATTCCATATGGTGTAAGTTGAGTTTATAATTGTTGATACTCATGAGATATAAAGACATTTTTTGTTCAGCTCTTGATGTTTAATCGCTAAATCGAATAAAAAAGATGACACATATTTTGGCAAATCAATTTAATACACAACAGAAACCTTTTAAATGTGACGGTGTTTATTTTATTTCGTTTATTTATGTAGTTACTAATTATGACCTTTTTTTGTTATTTATCTCTCTATTTTTCTTGCTAACTAATTTAAGATAAGTGATTTTTTAAACTAATAATTGTGTTATATTACAGCGCATTGACACAAAAAAGTTTACAATCATAAACTTACTGTACACAAATCATTATATTTAAATAGCCGTAGTCGAAGAAATGGAATTGAAATATCAGTAAATTTCATTAAAATCGTCCGCTATCTTCTAGCGAAAGTCTTACCTATTGAAAATAAACGAATGTATTAAAAAACAAATACCACGAATGAAAATTGCGAGATTGGAAAACAATAACCGCCCAGAATTTCGATCGGAAAAATGTAAACGTCGCGTAATATCCCCATTTCCCAAGACAATAGCATTCCGTCTCTGCCACGTGAAAAACGGAAGCGCAAATGATAAGAAGAAAATGAACAAAATGTTTTGTGCAACAATACAATATACGGAATACCCATTCACTATCAGTTCCTGTATGCAAGAAATATAAAACACTGATACGTTTTGATATTAATAGAAAATTCCTTGTATTGAAATGTGAAACAAGATAGTCAGAGTAAAAGCAAGTAATTAATACTTCCTTGAAACTACAAAAATATTATATATAAATATAATGTTATTGATTTAATTTAATCCAACAATTTTTAGTAAAACTACTTATTTTAAAAAGTTTATGATTAACATAAAAATGCTTCGTTAAATAAGTGGGCATTATTTGCTATTATAAAAATATGATCACACAGGGCTTTTCGTTAAAGCTACTGATCTGATTGTAAAATTGATTTAAATATTTTTTAGCCGATTTAAAATAATACAATTAATACAAATAATCTTGATTTTGAAAGTATATGATACGTGAAAATACGAAAAATACGTGTTTCCAATCTTATAATTATAATTAATTAAAGAAATCCGAATTAGTAATTTTATGGCTTTTTAATTTAATCGTATTGACAAAGTTAACATTTTGTATTAAAATCTTACACATGGAAATGCAAAAATTATTAATGTAAATCATTTTTATAACGCAATTAAAATTAGTATCTCAATCTTGATATCAAGTAAAGGAACATATTAAACGAAAGGGTAGTGTAAGATAACGCATGTTAAAATATTCGACCCACCATACGCATTAAATTTACCCTTATGAATGTAAAGATTTAATGATATGGTCGTTTAATTACAGTCCTGTGGTCAAGTGAAATAATATATTGTTGAAGAATGAGCATTCTGCTAAATAAATGAATACTAAATGTAATATAAGACGCTGCTTTATGGGAATGTATGTGACTTATTATAATCATTATTGTATTTTAGTAGAATCTTACCACTTTATCTGAACGTAGGGTAATATTTAATATCTTACAAGCTCGACCATTATATAATATAAATCAGGTGGTGTAAAAAATAAAACATTCCGTTGCCAATATTGTAAAAACACGTAACTCATTTTTTTTTTAGTAAAAGTATTTGTTGCGATCTCTTATATCATTGGCACATTTTTTGTTTTTACACATATTTTTATTTTCAACGCATAACGCATTAATTAATTATAACAATATCAATTGTAAGTAAAAAATGTTTTATTTTTATTTTTGCAGTAAAATCGTTTTTTGTTTCTTTTGTAAAATTCACCCAAATTAAAAATAAGGTTTCTTGCAGTATTGGCGACGATTTGTGTCTTAAATTATCATAAACTAAAAATATATATAATATTCATGCTGTGAATTGAATTATGTTTTTCTTATCACAGTTGGCTTAAATGATGCAAATTAAAAAGGATTGAAAAATGGTCACTTACGGGTCGGCAGTGGACACTCACGGGGCTGTAGTTGAGGGGCGCGCGGCTGACGGCGATGGCCGGGAATCCGGAGGGCTGAGGACTGGTGGCTTGGACGTACCCGTCAGCAGGGTTGTACATGTCAAGGGCGGGGCCTGGTGATCCGGCTGCAGGGAATCCGCGCCCAACTGCGTGTGGAGATGCCGGTGGTCCGAACCCTTGCGCTGCCGCTGCTTGGTAGTTGTTCATCACTGCGTAGAAAAAATATTCTCTATTTATGTCCAAAAAAGGCCTTAAACATGATCTAAAATTTATGTTTCAAAATATCAGTACAGTACTACTAAGTATAGACATAAGAAACTAAATAAATAAATAATTTGAAGATGAAGACGGAATAAAGTTAGTAAATATTATCATATATCTATAAAGTGTAAAGAGTAATCATTTTATAAATAGTGTTGTAAATCATTTGTATAGCATGAAGTACATATGTAATTTTGATTAAATAAGTTTAATGACTTTACGGAAAAGACCAAAAACAAAAACAAAATAATAAGTACATCGAGATCACTTATTAAAATAATATTTTTACAAATATTGATGAAATGAGGTACGGAAGTAATTATTTTTTCTGATACAGTTTTAAATTATTAATAATACATATGTAGAATACAGAAAACAGAATAAATTAAAAAAAATATGAGATATATAATATAATAACAGGATGCTGATATATATATATATTACGGAAATTCTAGTTAAAAATGTCGTTTGCGGTGAGTAACTCGATTATAACCCGCCGACGGGAGTTCATGAAGTGGCTATTTTTGCAAAATGCAAAAAAACACACAAAATTGCGACTGAAAAACTATTAAAATTTATATATTCGAACCAAATGATATTTGCATATAAAGTGAGCGGTCGCCGAATGCTGTTAGGGCTTATATGGAAAAAAATGTAGCTGGATGAAATATGTATGCAGAAGCGAATGCAGTTGACGGTACCGAAAAAAATTTGCATGCAAATAAAGGTATTTATTACTCTATAGGTTGGGGCTTTCGGTGTTCACAAGTGCATAAACGGAAAACGTTACATAATTTCAATACTATATTTCTGCACAGCCCATCCACATTTTGTTTTTTCAGGCTCGACTTCATCTTACCAACAGAAAATAATGCAGCACATGCGTACTAATTCGCTACTGAGTATAGTATAATAATTTATATTACTTCAAAGGTATTTAAAACGTTTTTACAATTCAAAACTTAACTGTTATATACAAAGTCAATGATGGTTTTAAAATGATTCAAATATCAAAGCAACGATGTGTAGTACGGTTCTAACCAGTCAAATTTAATGTTACGGACTACTTTGATTAATATCAAATAATAGAGTGAAATAGAAAATTCTTGAAGAAATTTGAAACAATAGTTAATTCGTCAACGTGTGCGATGGTCTAATGATGCCTCTCAAAAAAGAAAAAAATGTGTCACTTCGATTCGGAAACAATTCGCCTACGCCTCAAAAATATTAGTAAAGACATCTTATTTTATTTGTGTAATTAAAACTAAGTAGTAATTTTCGTAATCATAAACTGATAGTAGGTGAATTTAAGTAATGTGTTAGAATTTATGTGAGAAAACTAACACATCTTTACGCAGTGTTCTTTATGAATCCACTGAAGGTATGTATACATATTTTTATTGTAGAATAAATTTTGTTGATAAGAATTATCTGTTTTTTTCTGCTTCTATTTTAACGATCTATTGTAATATATTACATTATACTAAACTATCAACACGCGTATTAAAAATGAAGTGGTTACAACTTTTTTGATTAATTGATAATTCTAAAACTAAAGATTTTTTTAAATAAGGCAACGATTTTGTTCTTTTAATCAATGTCGTAATAGTTCAATTATTAAAGTATCATAGAAATTAATACTGTAACATGATAAAAGTAAAAAAAATGGCAGCAATTTCTTAACAAGAGGTTTATTTTTTATTGTGTAATAAAGCATGAGTATTGTGGTTAATTCTAACAATTGCAAAATGTCACCTGTTATGAATATTTAGTGAATATCGTAGTTTACCTGAGAGTGCCTGCGCAAGTAGTGGTGTATTGTTGTTTGGAGTCAGCTGTCCGTTTGTCAAATCCACTGCAACACACGGAGAAAATCACACACCGGTCGCGACCATGGTCAATCGGACACACGACCATACTTGTAACCAACATATCTTGCTTTACCAATTATCCAAAAACGTAAAAAAAATAATTAAAAGATAATTTTAAATATTGTAGTGTACTTATGAATTTTAAGACTCTGCTCTGTATATAGATCTATTTTCATGAACCGTCTAGTAAAAAGAAAAATGATTTAATTAAAAAATATGAGAAATATGTCCCATCATTTGAATTTTGTTTCTGTCATTTTATCACTAAAAACTACTAGTTTGAAATAAAATCAGTGATCTCTCGTCGATCATAATAATTAAAAATAAATATAATTGTGATCACATTTTTAATTAAGCAAATACACGAATTCTTCCGTCGGCTACGCTAGAATTTTTTTCTTTTAAATGTCGATGAACCTAATTGTCTAACAAGGTTTCCTCCAGTGAATAAAGTATGTTTGTCAGGTGACATTTTGCAATTATCAATGATTATAGAAATTAAATAAAAATAATAAAAAAAAAACAAATTATTTACTTGCAGTTGGAAGATGCAACGTGCCAGGAATGTTATGCTTAAAAAATTGTGTTAAATAAAATAAATATCACCACTTCTTAAAATATAAGTAAATGTATAATTAAAAAAAACATGCTTTGTTTGTGCCCCGATATGAATGAAACGAAATCATTCTACAATTCTTCTATAAACTAAAATACGTTGAAGTTTGTTTTCATTTAAATATATTAAATTGTGTTTCCACTAAATCTTCTAGATACAAATCGAATAAAATATAAAACAATAGTTTTTGATAAAATAATCAAAAGAATGATATCTTGCTATTATTTACAGTTGATTTTAAAAAATGAAGAAATCTACGAATTTCTAAGAATTATAAATCTACAAAACCTTCTGATAGTATTGGATGAAATGAAAAGCATTTAATAACAGAAAACCAGTTTTTTTTTAATATTATAAAATCTATTTTTAACATAACGTAAGAGTGTTTTAATAGATGATACAAAATATTCACGTAAAAATTTAAGAACTACTAGAGAATTTGATAATCTATCATCATGTTGATTTACTATAAATATCTCTGATACAAATAACTGTAAGTTTCAACGCTGAAATGTTGTAACATAGCTTCATTATTCTAATTGATTCGTTTTTGGGTTCAGCGATGATTTAATGAATTCCGGCTACGAAAGCATAACACGAAAAATGGACATTTAATTTCGGAATGAGTCAGCGATTTGTAACATAGTAGATTAATCGTAGTCTTTTAAACGTGATGATTTGGTTGTTATTCCGTATCTAGTTCGAAACTACGAATCATTAATCGGATTATTTAGCGTCAGTTGTTCAGGTCGCTGATGGCCGGTTAGTGGACGAGCTGCTCAGTGGGGTGGGCGCGAAGGCTTTAGCGGGGCTCCGTGCTACGGCTATCGGCAGCCCGCTTCGAGAATGATTGATGGTCGGGCAAGTGGATCATCATACTGTATTCAAGAACGGCGTACATGATAATAAATAAACCGTTGGAATATTATTACACGGCTATGAAGTTTATACGTCAGAATAAATATACTGTATGTTATTATTGTTAAAAAACGGATATTAGTATTTTAGAAATAAACATGAAACGAAACAATAAGAATAAGCTTAATCTGTTGCACGTTCGAATACTATTGAAATTGCTTTTACCTTGAATAAAACGTAATTAAAAACTGATACTTAATATTTTATTAACTACTATTCGTTTGCAATTTATAAAACTGTTATGTCATGTGTAATGTTGTAGAAAGTCATTTTATCAGTTTGGCGATGAAATATAAGACGTGTCAGGCTCAACCGAAGTATTTTGTATTTATTTATATAAGAAATATTTGGACCTTTCCTATAAAAACATTTTTTGTCCTCATTTTTTTCGGGCAATAATGTTGCGCACAGGCTCGCAGTGTTTCGTTGGAAAGGAAACTGAGAATTTTTGCAGCACACTATCCATCACCGCGTAGACAAGTTTTATTTTTTGCTTTAATAAAAACGATATTGGATACTGAATTCCTAACGTCTCCGAAGGCAAAAGGTGTGGCGGTCGCAATATGAAATATCCGAGGTTTAGGAGCGAATGGCCGGTGCCGAGGAAATAGTGTTTTTGGTTTCTCCCGGCTGTGATATATTGTAGTGGCATTCAACCAAAACATGTGCCCAACACGTGGCCCGAATCCATTTAACGCTAAACAGTTTGCGAGTTTCTCTCTTGTTAGTGAATCAAACGGTTTTTTTAATATGAGCCATCAATAACTCAATCGCTTTGATAATCTCAATTGCAAATTGAGAAGACTCGAGTTCAATAAAAAACAACGTGAAAAATCGAGAAATCTTTATTCTTAAAATTACTTGAAAGGAAACATAGACTCACAAACAATAATGAATATGAGAAAAATCAAAACGTACCGAACTTAATAATGTTTATAGTAAAAGAGATAACTAAAATATCTAAAATTAAATAAATTTATGATTGCTACAGAACTATTTTTTGACACGTATTGATTGATTCGTAATTTAAATTATAGTCAAATTAAACCGTTTCACTTTTTTAAATGACTGCAACACACGCATAGAATTGATATAAAATAGTAAAAAAATATTATATGAATGATCTTCTTGAAATATTTTATAAAAATGACATGCATAAGATTATTGAAACTGTATTGATTTGATTGTATTTAAAAAGATAACTGTTTATGTATAAGATTAAAAATATAAAGAAGTGGATATATAAAATAAAATTAACAAACCTGATATGAAACCTTTTGTTAAATTGGAATTGAACACGTGGGCACAAACAAAGAAACAGGCACACTTAGTGATAGAATATTTTTGGATTCATTGGTAGAGCAATATGCTGGTTAGAGCGACAAGTGAAATTATATATGAAAACACACAATATAGAACGAAATATTAGTACAAAAACACAAACACTGTATTGTTAATTAAGATAAAAATACAAGAAAAAACTCTCACTAAAATGACTATCTCAATTTCTATCAATATTTATTAAAAATAACTCTATTATATTAATAATTAAATGCGTAGATTGTAATAATTTTACAACAAAAATTATAAAAAAGTTTTTTACTAAGATAAAAAACCATTTTTCTAAATTTCTTTGATTTCTAAATATTTATGATGTCTATCTTTCTATAAAACATTTCTTATTTTAAAAAAAAAACACCAATTTAAAAAACACATACTACGTTCAAATATTTTGATAACACTATTTATTATTCTTTTGAAATATATTTATCATCAGTAAGATCAAAACTACATTTAAGTTTATTTGTATTTAGTAAGTAAATTTGAAAATTATTGAAAAAACAATGTTCTAGTTTTTTTAAATCGTATAAAAGTAATTTTCAATAAACTCTGAATCTTGTAAGCTTATCGGAATTAATTTAGAAAAAAAATATGTTAAAAATAAATACGTTATTGAAATGAAAAATACCAGTTTACACCACCAAATCGTTACCAGTTTACTCCAATATAGTAAAAATATAATTATTTAAAAATTAATACGGCATATAAATCCGGCTCTAAATAATAAAAATATATTATTCAACTACATCGAAAACATAAAATATAAAACTAAATTATTTTCTCACGATAATTATACTTAATTCATAGAAATAAAAATATTAAGACCACCTAATATGGCCGTACATTTAAAAAATCGACTATCTTTAGAACTACATTTTTTTAAATTCATCTAATTCACTGTAATCGTATGTAATTAATTAATTATATTTTAAGCTAAACATTATAGTATTGACTTAAAAACAAATATATCGCCTTAAACAATCATGCCACAGTAGTAAGCAAATTTATTCGAAAAATTAAATATATTTTCGAAATATTATCCATACGCTATTCTATAATATTATTGTCGTGTTATAGGAATTGTAACTAATATCTGAGCAGGTCTAAACCTAAATTCTAAAAAGACTACCGTCTGTCTATTAGTTTATTGCTATTGTTGTAAAAACAATTTATGATCTTTCTATGTGAATCGGGTATACAACTAAAAGATCATTTACACGTTACTATTCTTCGTATATCTATAATATCGGAAGTCAAAGTTCGGATAAACTAAACTTTTCTACTTATTAACAGACATGAATACAAAACTGATGCTCAGATATTGTAAAGACAAAATAGGATGGTTACTCGCCCTCCATTCATTGCAACAGTTTTCTCCATAGATGACGGTATCTGCTCGATGTTCTTCGCTTATAACATTCTTGGATTTTCAGCTCTGGTGCGAACTACACTTAACACTATATAACTATCTCGTGAGGTGAGATACAAAACATCTTCTTCGCGATACGAATCTTTTGAATTTTTATGTATTTAAACATTATAAAGTAGTATATACTTATTCACGACGCAAAATTTTGTTGCTATAACTGTTAAAATTTTCAATGAATGATGTTACAAAAGTAAAAATATACTTCTATAAATTATCGTTTTTATAATTATTTTCAAAATAGTATTCGAATTAAAAAGATTCGTTACATTTTTGTATTTAAATTAAAAAATACGCGTTAAGTTTGATTAAATATAATTTCTTCGTAAATGTAGCTGTGTAAAGTTGCTTTAAGACGTATAAATAAGTATAGGATTCGTGTGTAATGGATTTATTTTTATTTTTTAAGGTATTGTTTTCAAATTTTCATGTCAACTATCAAGAATTCTAATTGGATAACTACAATTTTCAACTGATTTTAATATAGCTTAGAAAAAGGTTCAAGTAACAATAGTACGTCATGATTACCTAAACTACAGATTCAGCATATAACCTACCAGGAAAAGAGGGATTCGGTATGTAGAAATCGCTAGACTAACGAAGTAAACACATTTTTATAAGATGCTAAAGCATAAAACATCAAATATATATAACTCTGACCCATCCAAGCACCACCCCCCATCGACAAACCTCTGCACTTTTTTAAACTCTTTTATAATGTTCTAAAGAATGCTTATGTAAGTCTATCTCAAAATGTATACAAAATTTTAACTAAGCTCTATAAATATTGTTGGCGACCAAAAGGTCGGGTCTACTTAATTTAGAGGAAAAGTAAACACCTTGATCTAAGCATTACATCAAGCACTAAACTATTTAGTACGAAGGTGTCAGTCATTATTTACAAAGGAGTGCCACAAGAAGGTTTTTTTTATTATTAATTCATGTATCGTTTACATTAAATAAATATTTATATTATACTCATCTAAAAGTACGTTATACGGTAACTAAGAGCGCATACATATATTCAGTCGGCTGAATATTGTGGAATTACTTATCAACTTTTCTATATGAATTGGGATAAGGGAATGAAAAAATATTTATAAATGTATAATATGAATTCGCCAATGAAATGATATTAAAGTTCTCACTTATCCGTAAAAGTTAACTTATTATCGAAAATATCTGTTATATAATATAAAATGTAATTGTAATTTATTAAATCATGAAATAAAAACAAACTTTGAATCCAAATATTTGTTCCATCTTTTTTATTAATTTCACTAAATATATCCAAAAATGTATATTTTAAATAGTTCATCAATGAAAACCTCTATTGATGAACAAATAATTTCTTTTCTAAAAGAACCGAAATAGAGAAAATGTTTCCGTTTTTAATAGTCTATTAGGGTTTAAATATAATAAAATTACGATATAAACATATTATATATATTATCATATTATGATACATTAAGTTTATTTAATGTTAAGCGCGATGTTTTACCGTTTGAGTTATTCAAAATGTATTTTAAATTGAGCGTGTGTATGTTATTTTATCCGAATCTGAACTAAAGTGTGTAATGATTTGTGACTTCGATGACGATTGCAGGAAGAGCGGATGGCGGCACTAATGGATCAGTTTATTCATTAGTCGTAATCCGCCCTAACGATGCGTTAATCAGTCATATCTGATCTGATGCTGCAAATGACGCAAATTATCTGTACACTAAGCTGTAGAAAGATACTTGGTAATGACCAATTTCCTTCCATTTTAAAATAGTATCAAATTTTCAGTGAAAAACAAAAGCACAAAAACGATAGATAATAATAAAAGCTAGTTAAAACTATACAGTTGTTGGACTAATTTCAAGCTCTATTTAAGAAAACCTCGGAGAAGGCATTATTTGCTTACGTATTGTCACTGATTTGTTTGTTGAGGTGCCAAGTAACAATGTTGTGAAATGGATGTTTTATTATTAAAAAAAATATTAATCGCATAATCTGCCGCAGCTGATGGTTTTACTTTATTTTTTAATTATTTTATAAAAATAAGTGCCAATGTGTTTTGTAAATTCATTTCACTAAAACAGTGACAGAGAATGTATTTTTTTAAGAAAAGCATTCCTAAGCAAATGGTAAAAGTTTAAATTAATTATAAACTCTTTATATTTTAGTGAAACTAAAATTGCCAATATAATAAAAAAAATATACAAATCATGAAAATAAAAAGTAGAGAATTGGATTATTTTTGCTAATATGATTGTTTTTGTTCTACCAAATTTAATTTTAAAGCAATTGATTATTTTTACTAAACAAAATCATTTGAAATGTGTGCCGTAAAAAAATAAAAAAAATGTTTATATCCACCTAACGTTAAAAATTCGATAATAAGTTTTTTCACGGATTTATACAAACTTCAGATGTTTTTTGCGTTTGAGACACTTAACGAAAAATTGGGATATTTCATGTCACGTCGATATTTGGATGAGTGGGGGCGGGCTGGCTTACCATGCGGAAGTCTCGGTGGAACGCGCCGATCGGCTGCACAGCACCATGACCCTGAATGAGGCATGGATGAGTCAAAAAGTGAATTTAATACTTCGTCTTAGTTATTAGCAGATCCTACCCACCGGGGCAAGGGAAACTAGTAATACCTATGATTTACTGAACCGATCCAAACATATTTATTTCTCACCTATTAATGACGGTTTCCAAGCTTTAAAAGATAGTTTTTTTTATGAAAAAGTAATTTCCTTTAAATTTATTTTTATTTTATTGAATATACCCAAAGATTTCTAAAAAACGTAGAAATTATTGTTAGCAAAAAAATATATTTTTAAGCCGTTTTGAAATATTATCCTAAGTTTATTTCTTTTAGTGACATGATATATTTTTTAAATGTTAGCATGGCTAAAACAGGAGCGTTTTTATTCATTCATCCACACAGTTTTCTAAAAAGTAATTTGTTTCACAAACAGATGTAAATTTTAGCAAATTTATTTCTTATAAGCATTATTTAACTTCACCATATTATTTCATATTAAATATAATATAAATATGCACAATACAGACAGGTTGCAATGATCGATGTTATCAAACCACTTACAACTAACAAAATAATCACATTATGAATAAATACAGATTTCAACTTAGCCTAAAATGTTAATTATTTTACGCGAATATCGGACATAAAATACCGGAATATTTTGACTTAAACAATGACCATAACATATTTATTCCGATTACCGTAACGTATGGCTGGTGTATAACAGATTCAGAATGATAGAATAACAAATGATTAAAAATGTATTGAACCCCTTTTGGTGGTCATTAACGTACTTAGGGAGCAAATAACGGGCGGGCAAAGCCCGGGGCTTCCGTCCTGTGAACACCCCTGGAATCGAACCCATTAACCCTCTTATCTCGCTAAGTTTGAGCCCTTTCTAAATTAATAAATCAGTGACGGCCATCTTTTAGAAAATTGTATAGCCATTAAATGGATTAAAGAATCCGGAATAAATTTTAATACGTTTGTTTTTATCATATAACACATATAGCGTTGTTTTTACCTAATTTATAGATTATTCATATTTTTGTAACAAAAAATGTTTTGTTAGGAAAAACAATAATTGATAAAAGCAAAAGCATTGAAAATTTAATATCGATTGCAGAGATAAAATGATGTCGAAGTAGATTAAAAAAAAAACCGTTTTAGGGTATGATTTAAAAATGATTCGTTTATAAATTTAGCATACTTAATTAAATATTTGACATACCTTGTTATTATAAAATATAAAAAAGGTAAATAATCAGTTTTTGTGAAGAAAAAGGCACGATTTATTCACACCAAGTAATGAGCTTTTTAAAGCTAACCGATCAACCGAGTAAAATTTTAATAGAAAAATCGATTTTTAAAACACAGGTAAATGGTTAATTTATAATCTTGGATATAACTTTAAGTAAATTGCATACTATTTATATAGCAATGACAGATAATACACACGCAGATGTACCGAATTGCTTAAAAAAAGAATTCAATATGTATACTTCAACGTGAATTTGGATGGACGCGGGACGGCTGCGAGAAGAGTGTATACAAACATTTAAAGTTTAAAATATTAAGAAATAAAAACAAAAAGAAACCATCATCCATATATTAATTAACCTCAACTAAAATGGAGGGTTCAAAGCTTATATTACATTTTATACTTAATAACGATTCATTCAAGAGTAGAATTAGGTATAAATATGTAAAGTATTCATTTACTGTTTGAAAATGTTACGAAATAATAAGAAATAGTGTACATATTGTTATAACAATAATTGAAATCAATTTTTACGGCATAATAAAATCGCTAGCTAAAAAAAAAACTTTTATCAAATAACTAAAATGCCAATTAGTTATGTATAATGCCGGAAATCGTTCAAGGCATTAAAAAAAAACGGTAATTTCTAGCTGAACCAAACATTTTTGGGTTTGATGTTAATATAGGATAGTATTAAAAAAATGACATTTTTATAAAGATGAATAGCTTAAAACAAACAAAAACTTATTTTTATCAAAGCTCGATATGATTTGTGAGATATGTCAAAGTTTATTCATGGACAAAAATAACAGCAACTCTGTAAATTTTATTTATAATTCTTCAAATATAAAAACAGTTTTCAAACTGTATAGTAACAGTTTGAAATAATTAAAAATAATACTAACTAAACTATGATTCCACTGATTACAAAAAAAAAAAACAACATTAATATTAAGTATTTTATTCGGAAAATCTTGTCTATAATGATTACATACAAATTACCGGACATCGATGACTACTTTTAGAATGCATCAAGAAAAACGAGAGCTATCTGTATATTATGTTTAAATGAGCTACATCACATTAAACTATATTTCTTTATGTCGAAACATGGCACAATATCGTAACTATACTGGCAATAACACTATGTCATTTGTCTGAGGGTAACGGAAAATATATAAGTTTCTAAGTATCAATTGTTATGTGGAAAAGCACCAGCGTTAGAAAAATATACACCTACTAACTGTGCTTTTAATAGTGTTGAAATAAGTTGAATTGATTTACGTTCAGTCAAGTGAAACGGATAAACTGTCTGGTGCAAATGCTTTAATTAAGAAAAGCTGTAAGCCTCAAGTAAACGCTATGAAATACTTTGAAAAATCGTGCACAGAAAATTGTTCTTTTGCTAAGTAACAGATTCATAATATTATCAATTTCGGATTGAAAACATTGTTGTATTAAATAAGAATTTCAAAATAATATTTGAGATCCGAAATGCTTATAAAAAGTAAAGTCAATCAGAAACAATGAAAAGATCTGGGTAAATTGACAGTTTTAAAGTGAATAAGAAATATTTTCAGATATATAATTTTTTTATAAGTGTCATGTTAAACTGTAAAAAGCCTTCAATTGAGAAAAAAGCTTCGCAGAATTTTTGTTTTATTTTTGGAATCATTTTAGCAAACGACGACACAGAGGGCGCTCGCCTAGCTGGGGTGAGAAGGGCGTGTACGAATAAGGGATGTCGACTAGGAAAGAAACGGGAAGCAAGACGGGGCCGTTCCTGGCAACTGACACTAACAAATGACCTGTTATTAATTATTATGGGGACAACATAGCCGAGGCAGGGTTTATGTGAGATTTGTGGACGCCCGGGCTTGTTTGCACTACATGCTACATGCTACATAGATTCTTCGGCAAGTGTGTGATTAATACTACTTGAAATTGATCGATAACTAAACACTGGATGAGGCTCGAGTCTTCCACTCTGATAAAGAAAAAAACGTGTAATGTTACGGGTTACTTAAAGTGTAAGATCTATGCTGGGATAATCAATGTCAACACATTTTTGTTAGGAAATAAAAGTCAAATTACATTTGATCAATAAAAATAAATATGTATTTGAAGTAAGATTTTTTTATTTATGTCTGAGTAAAGATACATAAACGTCGTATTTGATGTATATAAATTAACCATGTTGAATGATTTATTTAGAACTGTTTATGAAATTTATTCTTACGATACTAAAAACTAAGATGATCACAATGAAATTCGATAAATAAAGAAGTTTTATGCTATAATTTGATTGCCTAACTAATATTTGTGTTATAAAAAAAATAGTATAAGGTTTTGCAATAAACCAAATTGCCGGTAAAAAGGTTATGTTGAAGTATGAAGTTGCTGGTTGATAATCTATGTGAGACGTGTTTTGCGTAGAAATACAACGTTCTCATAGAGTCAATACAAAGTTTGCAGTTTTTGGTTCTCAGCACCTCATATGAGACATGTAATACCCACGGTTATTGAGAACACCGACGTCTACGTTAAATCATGCTCCACCCAATTACTTGAGTTCGGTCTGCCAGGCAAGGGGAGGCGTGGAAGTGTGCTACGGAAGGGGAAGGAAGGGTGGCAATAAAGAAAGGTGGGGTGTGGATGAAAGGTTTACCTTGGACATTTTGAAAATAAAACAGGGAAAATCATTTTGCGCGAGTAACGGCGACAGTGTATACAACCGGTGCGTAATTAATTGCGAAAATTATCACAGAAATTAGTCGTGTTTATGCATGTTTCTGTTTCCTTTGGGCTTAAAATTTTCATTTCGGCCATGGAATGCTTGTTATTGTAAACTCAAAAGATAAAAAAAACAAGGGGAATACTATTATCCTGCAAGGAAATGTAGCTCCTTTAAATACAAAAAAATCCTGCGTTGAATAGAATTACAGTAAAACCTTGACATAACTGACTAGTGCGGACAAGCAAGTATCCGTTAAATCTGAAAGCCTAGTATACAATAAAATACAATATTGAAACTTTTATTTAAAGCAACATAATTCTTTTCGATTTCTGTGTTATATAGCTTATATTATAACAAAAAATAACGCGTGTAAATGAATCAATTCCAAAAGACTAGGCGTGGCTTATCGTACGTCAAATCATCGGTCAGTACACGTTAAAATTACTTGACGAAAAATTTGTTTTGTTGAATCCATAGACCGTTATTCCCAGGTGTTTCTGTTATCTGTTACTATTTTCAATAAAAACTAATTTAATTACGTTGCATGACGCGTTCATTAATGATACAATTTTGTGCCATATTTTGTCCATATGAAATTGCTAACTAAGCAATATAATTTGCAAGTGTTATCCAAATTCTACCTAGCTAATTAACCGTAATAGTATGATATAATAAAACTCATACAGTTTAGCGAATTGACGTTTACAGCTACTTATAAGATGTAATTTAGACTTTTCATGTGAACGTGCTGTAACGCTTTCCTAACCTATTTAAGATCTATTCTTTAATGTCCTTAAAGACACGTTTATTACCGTAAGGTTAACGCGGAACAGAACTTTAATAGCTGACATGTAATATTTAGTAAGCTAAAATTTTACTTAACACCTATGACGAAGAGAAATCTAATATGGGAAGTTACACTGATATGAAATATTACTACGATAATAAAGATATTATTAATCTAACTATCTAACACTTTCTAAAGATAGATGCCTACGTTTTATATTTTAGCCTGATGTATGATACCAAGACTTATTTTAATAAACTATTATTTGTAATACAAAATAAGAATGTGCACATTATATTAATGTTTTGGTTAAACTATATTATGGTACGGTTAAAAACTTATAGCCTAACTTGAATGAGGCAAGTTTTATATTTATTAATGCATTTACTTGACTTATTGAAATACAAATTTAAGTTGTAATTAAAAAAAAAACTGATATAAACGTTATTATATAATATTGCAGAATTATTTATTAATTATGCAGTGATCGCAATAAGAAGTATATTGAAATTTGATATACTATTATTTCTAGTCTAGTGATAAATTTCACCGTAGACTAATTGAATTCTCGATACGTAAGGGACTTTTTCTAGCGCCAACAAAAACTGAGTATTCGACTCGAATCGAAGGCCGAATTATGATAAAATGCCTTAATCGCCTTTAATGGGCGGACATTAATAAGGCTAAATTTGGAATTGAAACACGGCGCCGATCAGTAGGAAGCTGTTCGACGTTTCTCCCCTTCACGTTATTAACAGCTGCCATTAAAACCGATAACGAATGCTCATAATATCATCGACGTTAATGCAATTAGTTACCAGAAAATGTAAGTGCAATAAAACCAGTGTGCTAGGTAATACTTTACAAATTGAACGACCTGAAACAAGTAATGACTTCTTGTTTCAGATTCAGTTGGTCAAAATCATGTCAACATTTATTTGTTGTGGAAATACATTAGTATGTAGTCAAAGCCACAGTTAAACGGCAATTAAGATTATGCAGGACTAAAATAAATTTCATATAAGACTTATTACAGATGTTCAAGTAACGAAGGTTCTGTGAACTTATTTTAAGACTATAAGTGCAGTGAAAGTAATGATTTAACTGCATCACATATTTTTTAATTCACTTATTTCTATTATGAAACACATTTTATAATAGCATTTTTTCATTTTCATTTTTTTACAACGGAAGCTACAAACGGGTGTTATTTTTTATGAAATTGTACGACATCTTCTGGTATACTTTGGAAGTTCTTGGATGAAGAGAAACATAATAAAAGTAAGCTTATATAAAATTCAGTTTATCTGAAACCTGTAGCAGCTGTCAATAGCATTTAGATGCGACATTTATTTGTATGCTATGTTTTTATGACGCCAATGATTGTGTTTTTCAGAAAAAAATTGGCGTCTTGCCATATCTATGTAACACAACTGGTTATAGAAAATCCGGAGTTTTTCCCCAATTTTGGTAAAAGAAATTTTTAATGAATGCATTTTCATACGTTAAGTAAAAAATAATAAAGATAATATGTTTATTATGCGATTGAATTATCGTAAGAATCATGATGTTAAAGTATGAAGTTTAACAATCGCTTCATTGTTTTTAGTTATATATGTTGTTTACATTAATTATATTAATAGGTCTAAATATAGCCTATTACTTTACGGATTTTTGTGACGGCATTTTAATATTTTAAAAATAACGTGGCGATTTCATAAGACATTAATATTCCGTAAACGTGTTATCATACAGCCTATTTCAATGAACAAGTTGTATAAGAATATTCAATCAAAATTATGTGTACAAAAAATTTTCATTTAATTATTATAAGTTAATTGCTTTGCGAATATAAGCGGACCACGCGGACGTTAAGTTCAATTGAGTCTCCAAATTCAAAGACATTTTTTTGATTATCAAACATTCATCATAATTAAACAAGAAACTCATAGCAAACCATAAAGAAATGGTTATCTTAGAGAATGGATAAAATATTTTCCCAAAATTTTAGGATTCTAATCGCAATCATGAGATATAGATCAGCGGTCGGAAAATTTTTTTGGCTCACGGACCACTAAATTCACAATATTTATCCAGCTGACCACTAACTGGACTTTTGTGATAAATATTAAATATTGAAATAAAAGTGATCGAATGTGTCTAAAAATGCACTAAGTTCATAAAATAATTTTAGATTTCTCTGCGGACCACCAAAATTTTCTCGCCGACCACACTTTGCCGACCGCTGGTCTAGATGAAGTCAGAAGCAGTAACCAATTGTAGACAAACAAATGTGACTCTTCTGAGACTGTTATTTGTCACCAATTGAACTATCATAACAATTTTTTACTGCAAGAATAATTGCAATTGTGAACATAAAGCAGAATATTATGTTGTAAATTGAAATATGTACAAAATATATTGTGGAAAAATAAAACTATTTTGACTTTTTGTTTGGTGAATAAACGTTTTCTGTTTGGAATTTTTGCTTGAATGTTTTTTTTTTTGCAATATTTTCGGTTGCTGTTTTAACAAGTTTTGGGTTTCTTGTTTATTTATGAGGGTGAACGGATAATAAAATCGAGTGTTCTTTTCTAATCTCGCGCGGTTGGTTTAGGGTTTCGACCCAAGGGTGTTCACAGGTGCATTGCGTGCATATTAGCCGCGGCCGCGTACACGCCGGTCAGGTGTTCGAGCGGGTGATAGGGCAGCAGAGTTGTTAACGGATGGTGGTGCAAGCCGCCGGCCAAACTGTTACCTGTCGGGTACGGCAGGCCGAAACTAGGGTAGCCCGAATAGCCCCGACCGGCAGCGTAGGCGGCATACGCGGCCGCAGGGAAACCTGAAACAGATAAAACACACAAAGAAAATTATTAGAAGCGTAAAAATACAAAAAAGCAAATGTAACAACATCACAACAAAATAATGTACCCAAGGCAAAAAACCAATGTAAAAAAGTAAAAAAACAAGACACAACACCAGTTCGAAACATCAAAATTATAACAAAAATTTGCATTTAATATTGACATTTTTCAGGAAATGTGTAGAATGTTTTTTTACGAAATACTCTTTGTAATTTGAATTAATGGTAAAGTAAAGAAGCACTATACGAAGGTCCAATACGCTCTGGGCTAAAGACTAAAACTTTACAATGGTCAATTATCAAGTTGCGCAGTTTACAATAACTTGTTGATTATAGCGATGCATAGAGTACGTGGTATACAACCGATAGAAATCGACCAATTAACATAGGCAATTGACAGTATTTCAAAAATATCCTAAAAAAATATTATTAATCTTAACGATTCTATTACAATACTTCGCTTTAAAAGTAGTACCTGGACCAGTTCGATAGCTTTTTAAAAATAATTTAAAAAAAACCATATCTGATTATTTTAATGTCTATTGGGTATAACTGTATTTATATTTTATTTGTTTATCAGGATAGTATACTACAATAAAACAGCATTGAAATTTTCTTTATGTATTTCCTATATATCGTCAACTTTCTGGCAGAGATTGTAACAAACAAAACTGAAAAATATTATTAAAGAATACGAATAGATTCTTTGATATTAATTCATTGCCCATTAGTGATGAAGTGAGCCAAGTGGTTTAAAAAAAAAAAGTAGATGCGTTGTAATATTCTACGCGTCTTAAAGTATTGTAAAAGTGAAGTAACCTCAGTTAATACACATTGCAATGTTATATCGTTAAAATAAAAATTTGCAATCCACAAAAACACCAAATAAAGACGTGATTGTACTTAAACTCCAAGAATTTTTTTTTACCAGTCTACTAATTGGCTCACTTCCTCTCTTCCCCCCAAATGTACTAGTTTAATAAAAAATATTTATTTGTATAGATAATTATTATTAATTAATGCTGGCTTTAAGGTAGGCAATTTATCCCTGTTTTTTTTAATTTTAAGCTTATATTTGTGTCCGATTGTCCGATCGGCATTAATGCATCGATCTACATTTTGTTTGTTTATAATTATGTATATAAGGTTAAATATTGATGCTAAAGACTTTATCGTTAAACCAAAAAAAAATCATCTGCTGTTTACTCAGAACTATCAATATGTCACTAAGAAATTTCTGCCAGTGAGGTGACGAATTAATAACTGTTAGCATTCTTCATAATACTTCTGATTTCAAAACTATTCTCTGAAAAATATTTGTTTTACTTATGCTGTTAAATCAATATCTGGTGTAATTGTAAGAGAAGTTAAACGTAAGCGGATTTGGACATGGGCCCGTATTGCTTGATAAATAATAAACTTTTGGATGCAAAATAAAATATTTGTTGGATATGCTAGTTAAGCCATATGCTATCAGCGGTATTTTGTTTATCAAGTTAATTTACATATGCTCCTTTTGCGCACACCTGCGATTAAGCAAATAATTGCATAAAGGCTTGATTCACGTGTTGCACTATTCACATGAATCAAAGTAAACATTTCTGCAGCAAGAGAGCGCAACAGGGCGAATAATCTCCGTTCCATTATCACTCAGCAAGATTATGGTGAGTTAGTGCCGAGAGGAGCGCCATCAGTTACTATAGCGACGAGGTATTTGTATAATTAAAGCGTTAACTACTTGGCGTACTAAAAGCGCGTCGAATTTCCCGAATTTCGCAGTTTCCGGCAGCAGGGTGCCGAGCGGAAGTGTGAACTCGTGCAAGCTAGGTGCAACAACCCTCCCGGCGATTGTCACAACTTGGCTAGATTACTTTGAGAGGGATTTAAATAATGATCAAACGCAAATTATAATTAACACTGATAATTGCGCGATTATCCATGTCGGAATATTTTAGTAACAAAATAACGTAAACAGTTCGAAACGATCGCGAAACACATTAGACACAGTAACTCAAAATAAAAATTTAAATAGACATGTTTAAAAATAAAATTTAAGGATAGAAATAAGCAGATTTTTTTGTTTTCTAAAAGTATTTTTGGTAAAAAGATTATTTTAATTCCACAAATAAAAAAATATTTTAAGTATTTAGTTAGTTTATGACTACAATACAAAATGGATTGTTTGTTATTTGAAAACTGAGACAAGTGATTATCCATGCTACTTGAATAATACGTTTTAAAAGTTAATTGTGACATTTCAAAGTAACCTTACAAAGTGTGACATGAGCTAATTTTGGCGGTAAGTTTGCAGCATAACTATAATACATGTTTTGTTTGGATTTGTTGTGGTCGGAATATGTGGTAAGCTACGATAACAGTTCAACAATGGTAAAGCTTGTGCGAAATGTCATTAGTGCCAACGTATGAAATGATTTAGGCAACAGGTAGACTAAATTAACGGCTTGTAAAGTAAAAAAAACTAAAATTTAGGTGTACTATTATGTACGTACATACATGTAAATCTTATATCACACTTACATTATAATTTTTATAATATCTGAAAAAGAGACGTATTGTTGTGACCGAAAGCAATCAACGGTAAAGATCAACTTTTGATCACTGAGTTGGTTAAATATTTATTATACTATGAATCTTTATTTCAATCCGTATCTGGAGGATGCAATTATGAATGTCCATAGACTTGAAAAACTGCTTTGTAACAAGATTTGTATTTACGGCGAAAAAACAATTAAATAAAAAAGCATTTTCCACCTTAATTTATGTACCATTTCCATACAAATGAGTTGTGTTATAAATTATAGAAATATATAGATATTCAAACTGATGATGATAAGTTTTAACTGATAAACAATAATTAAATCATAAAAACAATTTAATGGCATTGAAATTCGACTATCATAAAAAATATATCCAATTGCAACGGTCTTTGCCTAAAAATAATAAGCAAGGTAAAAAATCTCATGTGTGTAAATCACGATCAAAGTATTTACAATTAATTTTAAGTGGTAAAAAAAAATAAAAAATGTACTTACCGTCAGGAAGAGCTCCCAGTGACCACATGAAATCTAGAAAAATAAAATAATAAAGTTTTACTTTGAGTTGATTTTAATTTTACACCATTTTCTCAGAAAGTTGTTTAAATAGCAAAAACGTAATATCATGACAAAATGATTGCAGTGAATACAACAATATTCTTCACCATCTAAAATATATTTCATCTACAAAACTACAGTGAGAATGAATACATAAAACAAAAGCGAAATCTATAAAAATACCACACCCATACGTTCAGTAGTTAAAAATATTCATTAAATTTTTCACATTTAAGCGAATTCTTGAAGTGATAATTATATCTATAATTAATATTATTCTAGCCTAAATTATGTCAGATAATTATAGACAAAAAAACTACGCTAATAATATCTACTGTTTTATTTATAAATTACACATATATATTTTAAGCAAGAAGTATTAATTACATTTAAAAAAATTAACAATTTTTTGTTTTCTTATTACATATTTTAACGAATAGAATATGTAGTAAATTTTATATAAATATGGTGCAGACAATTTAAATTAGTAATTTTTAATAGCATATTGGAATACAGAAGTGTGTTTTGAGTACAGAAATTTAGCGATAAGTTTACTCAGCACTTTCCCCCCTATTTAATGCGGTGGAACGGCATTCCGGCACATTTATCTCGGTATTTTTAAAGTTTCAAATTAATTTTAGCAAAAAAATATTTTTATTCTGCTTTGAATACTTTCGATTTTAGAATCTTGTATTGATGTGTTACAGTTTCCGAGAACTGTCAGAACTAACTAAGTTTAGATCTAAAAACAAGATCTTAACTGTGATGTCAATGTAAACTTTTATATTACAAATCAAAACCACCACGCGTAATTTTTTAATCAATATTTAAATAAATTTATTTGTTGTATTTTAATATATAACAAAAGATGGATGAAACAATATTATTTCATTCCTCTGTAGCTCATCACTAGTGGGTCTTCACTTAGTGGGTGTAAGGGACAGGGTAGAGTCATAACAACAAACGAAACATAAAAATAATGATCGTGGACATTATAATGTTTGTGAAAATGTCTGCACCATTATATTGTAGCAAGCGTACCGTGAAATCAACAAGGTAGACCGCGCTTGTCGTTTTTGCTCGCGTCATATTGTTTTAATGCCACAGAAAATGAGATTTAAACATCACAGATTTCAGTGAATTGGAAAAACAATCACTTAATACCGTCATAATTTTTTGTAATTTGAAATATTAAAACGAAGCGAAAATTTTGAATTGTAATGTATGTACACTTTTGAAGATATTTTTGTCAACAGAATAAATTTCAAAATTAAAATTATTCGGTTGTATTTAATATAATAAATTATAATGTAACCATTTTTCATTTGGGCAATACAATTATTTCGTTTTTATATCCGTTGTCTGTTATAGTGAAAGTTTATAAATAACAGCCAAATAAACCTAAATACACGAACACAAAAGCATATTCGATTCGATTTCATACAATTTGTTGCAATTATAGAAGCTTTTCTTGTGTTCATGTATTGATATTTGAGTTAGTTGCAGATGAAATATGTCCATTAAAAATAAATAATATTTTTTTGCTGGGAATAAATAGATTATTCTTTATTATAATAATATGAATTAATTCAATGATTTTGTAGAAAAAAAACCACCGTTAACTCACAGTAAATTCCATAAATGTACACGTGTTTGTTGCGGCATTTTTATTCAACAAAAATTCAAAGTTAATAAATAGTAAAGGTGGACTTTGATCTGCATCGACTCATTTATTGACATTTTAAGCTATCTATTATGTAAATATTTCTATTATTTCTCTATAAATATAACTAATGTATGCCTAGTGCATACTTTTTTCTCTGGAAGAAATATATATTATTATTAATCTAAATTTAAAAACACCCATATATTATGAAAAAAGTTTGTTTACATTTGAAGGAATAATACCTATACAAGACGATATAATGTAGTAGCAATGGAATCTTCAGTGATCCGAATGTTGAAGTTCACCTATGTGTAGCTAGATTTTCTATTAAAAATTAGGCAATAACAAATATGATATATACCAAAAAATCTTTTATAAATGATATTTTATAATTAAAACCTAAAAGAGTATTGATTATGAACTGTTCAAAGTTTTATAACTGCGCTAAAAATATTTTTTCTCACTGTAGTTATTTTTGCTAAGCTAATTATCAATTTTAATAACTATTAAGTTATATAAAAGTAAATATTGGGAAAATTTTGTCATAAAAAACTCAACATTTTTAAACATAAAAATGTTTGAAAAAAAAGGTAGGTAGATACATATTTTACAGAAGAATTAAAATGTATTGGTGAGCCAATATTAATATATAAAAAAAAATTAGTACAAAAAAGAAAGTTGAGATCAGTTAATTTTTTAAAAAAATTGCTTAAGCCAAATGAAATTTCCCAAAAATTCAATTTATTTAGTAGATCTACAATCATTAATGTTGTTTAGCACAATACTATAAAATTTATTCAAAAATATTTAATCAGCTACCTACACTTTTCAAATCTAACTAAATTCTCTACTTGTTCACAGTCAGTTTTCAGTTCATGTTACTATCAACTGCAAAATATATTTTATTTGAATCTTTAACTAAATTACTTAATATGAGGTTCACTACCAGTCGTTTATTTATAAAATTAAGTTTCGAAAATATTCATAGATCTTGGAAATGCTAATTTTGATATGTAAAAACTAATTACTATTGATATACATGTATGCGATGTTATCATCGTTACAATTCGGTTGAAAAACAATTCATATTATAAATAATAAAAAAACATGTTTATTAATTTCTTACCAGGCAAATTATCATCAATAGATTATCTTAATAAATGTTTATTTTTCAATACATTTTTGGAGATTAATGAAATAATTAAAGATTTACTGATGTTTTATCATCTGAATAAATGAAAAATATAAAATCGATTATAAATAATTAAAAAAAAAGAATTTTGGAATTGCTCGATAAAACTTAAGTATTTTTAAATAGAAAAAAGTGTTTGCTTTAAGGTTTCCTTTAGATTTGGTAATAGATTTTTTATGGAGTACAACTCTTAAATCGTAAATGACCATTTCAAAGTGGCTGATGGTGGCCAGATGGCAGTAAAAATGTGGGTCATAGTTGCAGCGGGGTAGGCAAATGTGCGGCGATATGTGCGGGCAAAGAAGCGGGCAACGGTGCGCCGAGTGGGGCGCCTAGCGGGGCGTACAGCGCCGACCCGTCGAGGGCGTGCGCTCCCAGTAACTCGGCGAGGCTGTAAGCTAGAGTGGGCGGACGAGGAGGCCTCAGAGCAGCCACGGCGGCCAAGGCCCGCCTGTACGCCACCTGAGCCGCTCCGGCCCCCGCGTTAGCCGCAGCCGCCGCTTCGTAGAGCGCGGAGGGTGGCGGATATGGCGAGAAGCGATATGCGGAGGCAGGGGGAGGACCCGCGCCAGATAACGACTCACCGTAAGCACCGCGACCGGCCGCTCTCGTCTTGGCAAGATTTGCTGGCAGCATCACCTCCTTGGGCTGTGCTTTCTTACACTCCACCTGTAATAATTAAAAAAACATGTTTTTAGAAAATATACTCATCTTTATTACTATTATTAACTATTTATAATATAAAAAAAATAATATAGCCAAAGTTGAGCTTAATCTTGAGCTCTTACCATCAAATTTATACATGCAGCGAGCACTTGCTTGAAAGTTGTTTTAAAAAACCAAAAGATTTTTCCATCGCAACGTCACCCAAGTAGAAGAATATGAATAATTTCAAATACCATAAAAAAACACAGGCTTAAATTTCATAGTAATGGTTGAATCGCTAATAGAAAATACATGTTACATAATATAATATGAATATATTAAACTAATTTCAAAAATATATGAAAGTATCAAGCATTTTGAATTTTCATAGTATTTTTAAGTTTCATGAAAATTGTAGGAAAAATAAAAAAGTGCCTTGTATTGTACGTGAGATAATTTACTCACTCAGACATATGACATTCTTCAAATTTATCTTTTCATTAATCTTCTTATATTTAAGAAGAGGAACTTAAATGAATTGAGGAATTTACGTTAAACGTAAGTTTCTTTATCGCAAACACGTTTCATTAAATACAAGATACAGTGATAAATTATTTCGATACCACGGTGCCAGAAAAAGAGAAGGTTCGAGACTAAAGAGGAATGTTTTTTTAAAAAGTTTAACAGCACTGTATACAATGAATATATGGCAATATTTGATTTTCATTTTAGATGAAGTAAAAAAAGAAAGATGAGTTTAGGTTTAGGTGAATATGAGTTTTTAACTAATTCTTTTTTAACAGGGTACGTAAAGATAAAAAAAAATACAGGCTATATCGATGTTTTTAAATACATACACGCAAAATCGAGGAAAAATAAAATTTCAGTTACCACTCGGCAATAGACACTAGTGAGTGAAGAAGAAAAAAATATTCTTTTCATTAAAAATGAAATTATTACACTTTATTAATTATAAAAATAATAAAATGGTCTAATAAGATATTTTGAGCATGAGTTATTTATTATTTGATTATTAAATTGAAGAGTTTAATGTTTGGTATTATTATGTTTGTTTCTTCTGATTAAGCTACGTTTACTTTAAAACAATCACATTTGAAGAAAAAAATATGACGGAAAAATTATACTGCCTTTTTTGTAAAAGAAAACGCAAAGTTGTCAAAGATAAAAGGAACACAAACAAATAAGGAGCGAGTATTTTTTTCTATTGTAACATTTCTTTGCACGAAAAAAATAGGAAGAAAAAGTGATGGAATATGACGCGTCTATTTCCCGACTGCTCCGGAAAATTCCTCCACACTCATATGAATATACTTTGACGTGCATAAGTGTGGAGAGATATGCGAATTCATTTCTAAAGGCACACCGCTTTGAGTTAAAACTATGAGGGAGGCTTGTATCAAAGCGAGAAGAAGAAGACGCGTGTACAGACTCCAATTTGTCAATGCCTATCCTAAAAGCCCAACAAATGAAAGCTCCGCAAGTACTGCGCCGCGCCTAAATTGAAATGCTTTTAGAGTCTAAGTTCATAAAAGAACGGTCTGTACGAGAACGTAAGAAAACCTTCCTGGCGCTTTTCAATTCATACCAAAACTTGACAAGTATTGGTAGAAAGCTTGTAAACAAATAAGCACACGAGAAATTTGCGCTGATATCGTTTGTTTGAAATGACGGAAACAAGAAAAACTTTCGAGAATAAATTATATATACAAAGCTACTTTTTGAAAGTGTTTTAAAAGTTTTATTTCCAGTTCTTTTGATAGCATGCTAGCATAGTGTATTTGTACTGCATCAAATTATAAAAGATTAAAATAAGAATTATTAAGAGATATGAATTGTAAGAATTGAATTGAATTTACTGTTTTTGATAATGGGAATTTATCATACGATATTTTTACTTGATAAAATTAGTTATTAAATTTTAATAAGAGTTTGGCAATTTCATCGCCATATGCTAACCTCTCTGAATTTTTGACACATTCAGTCGCATTTGCATGGTAAAATATTAAAAACTCTGCACGAAAAAGTTTATAAATTGATTTGTCAAATGATAAAGAGAACTAAATTTTTCATGTACGCAACTTAATTTAACCGAGTTAAAACTGTTATAATTATTATCAAAGTTGAATATTTTATTCTGTTTCATGCTAAATTATGATACGTATAAAATTTCAAAATTAAAAATTTAATATTGTGTCTAACTGCTGTGTAAAAATCTATGTATTACCGACTGAAGAAATAAAGTTCGACCCGCATTTCTTATTCTTGTTATCTACCATTGGAGAGCAAATGGAGCTAACGGTTTGCAGCTTGCTTTACATAAATCTATCCAGCGGTTTCTATTATTCCCTTGTGTAACTCTTAGAAAGATATAAACAAATAAACGAATAAAAAAATGTATGTATCTTTATTTTTCCCTTTTCACTCATTGTCATAAACCATGAAAAAACGATCATATATCCTTAATCATTCACAGGAAAAAAATGTCAAAGGAACGTTTATGGTAATTCTTTATACACCGAAAAAAATATGACTTGAATTTGCATTCGATAAAAAATATGAAAAAGTAGAAAAAAAACACCGAAGTTAGTTTTGGCAGTATATTTTGTTTTACATTGTAAAACTGTTGCATAATATTTACATGTATATTTTGAAGTAATCATCATGTTTTTTTTTAAATACAATGTAGCAAACATAATGATATTGGTTTATCATTATGAGTGACTGTTGAAAATATATGAAGTAAAAAAAACGAACTGTATCACACTTTTGTTAGATTGAAACAAAATATGTTTAGAAAATGCAAAACATCCAAAAAAAGAAAATTTGAAAGGCGGAAAGGGATTGCTTGGGACCGTTTCACTGGAAAAGGCCTAAAACGAAAAAAGAAAACTGTCCTTAGTTAAGTCGTCAGATTTGTAAGCGGATTTCAACTTTTCAATCGAATAAACTTTTTCAATAGTACTATACAAGCTTTTTTATCCCGATTACATAAACGAAAACACTTTAGAAAAGGTAAGCGCAAAAGTTTACGTCACATTTGATATGTAGGTGTAACAAATCAAATTAAACTATTATTAGAAAATCGTGTTTTTCAATTTACAAATATTGAATAAATAGCATATTTTGATATGAAATGATTATTTATTGATTTAACCTTTTTGAATTAGATTCTATTCACTAGGAAAAAAATAACAAACGAAAATCGATAAAGATTTTTTTATTTTTATAAAATATAAGGTGGGTATACTGCGAGAAAATGATAAGTTAAAAAAACTTTTTAAATATTCTGAAGTTAACTGAAATACACCGCAAGACAAATGAATAAAAAAATATTAAACAAAGTTTATAAGGGTCAACATTTTTTTGTCGTCTAATCGTCTTTTGGTAACTGTAGAAATAAGAAATCTGGAAAACTGAATGGCGTTTATATATTTATTTTTATATGGTAACAACTTTGAACGAAGTAGACTTAGTTTGTATTACTTCTTTAAATTTAAAACTAACACCAACTTCAACAACTCAAACGAACAAAAACAGATATAGCTTGTCTGAATTGAGAGAAATATTTGAATCCGGTTTTGAGTAACCTATATGAACATCCCTTTACAGCGCAATCCACGGCCAACTTCATTCATTTCCAATCGCGCGCGAAAATCTCTTGTATTATATTAAATAATTTATTGCACAGCGATGCAGCGGCATTGCTTATTATTTATGTCTCTGAAGTGAAAAAATCTAAAGAATTCACAGCTTTATATAGACGATTACCGCATAAGTAAAAGCCATATTGTCATTTAACATTTCTTTCCAGCTTATAGTAAAAGTGTATTTTTAAACAAACATTGATTTTTAGTTCATTTTCACAATTTAAATTTGGTGTGGTTCCATGAGTATTAGAAATTATTTCTAGATCGATTTTTGGCCAGATTTCATTACACAGAATGAAAAAATCTTAATTTAAATACTATTACAGTATCTCCGATTAAAAAAATAACTTTATCTTAAAAAGATAAACATTTGCATATTTATTACAGTTTGTACGTACTACATACAGACAATGGACAGAAAAATGTTTGCATTTTTTATCCATGTCCAATCTCAATATGCAGAATATAGATTCCTAATGATGGTATCGCAACGTAAGTTTATCTAAAAAAACTGCTTGTTTACTCACTTGCTTAATCTATCTTTTTAAGAGGGTAATAATAGAATAATTAAAGCTAGAACAAAACTTGTGGTTACCTGATCTCTCTTGCTACGCCTTTATATTAAGGATTGAAAAAGGTAGAAGACTTATTTTTAGCGCAAACACCAATTTCAAGAAAAATCGATAAAATTATTGAAATAAAACAGCATTTATTTCAATCATTTTACGTACTGTGATCTGAACCCGTGAAATCCCTGGAGGAAGCCAACGAATTGACCACTGCGTCGAGGAATCGACAGTATGATGGTAATTTTATTTAAATTTGCCTAAAATGTGTTTCTAAGAATTCAAGTCTATTTTTATATAATCATCTTTCAAAACTATAATAAACTTGTAATTTTTTTTTCTGAGAAGAGGAAGTTAATAGATTAAAAGTGTTTCTTACGAGTAAATGAAAACGGAAGTAACTGGTGATTGAATCACTTCTAGAGCTTTTATGTCAGCTGTCGTTTTCGCATGTACATTATTAATTAGTTGCAGAGCCTCTGCCGGCATTATAAGGGAAGGTGCTTTCAAGCAAATGGAATTACACGTCAAACTGTGAAACATCTCGAGTTAAGTGGGTGATCATAGGAAAAAGAGTACTGTCCCTTACAATTCAATCGATTGCACGGATAATTAAAAGCCCCAGTGAAAGCTGTCATCATTATTATGTAGATAAAGCATGCAAATAAATACTTTAAAGCAACTATATCCAACTTATTCTTTATTTAGTTTGAGTTCTTATTCATAATTCAATATGCACTGATTTCTGAAAATGATATATTTTTATTTTCTAAAAAGCTGTTATTTAAAATGAGGTTAACGATAATTAAAAATTTACAAGAAAACTTAAAATTTACTTAGTAAATATATGTGTAATAATTTCAGTCAAAGCGTATGAGAAAAAAGTTAATGAAGACTGCCTTCTTTACAATTTTAAGAGATGGTTGTCTAGGATATTGATTGTCTTAATTTATTAACGCCCAACTGTCGGTTTATCTGTTTTCAACGAAACGGTTTCATCACATTAACAATTTAAGCATTCGGTTGGATAATGATTTTTTATCTACACGATGTCGTATTAGATGTTAGAAATAAAATAGGATATTTTTTACAGTCTTACACAACGTTTAAAGGTGAGTTAGTAATGATTTTTAAAATAATGACACGCCGTTATCGTGTCAGGTTAAAAACATGTTTAAAAAAATAGTATTTTATGAACAAACTATGATTATACTAACTGAAGATATGGAGAATATATATTGATAAAAAATGCTTTTACATATATGTATGGTGTTAAAGGAAAGGATTGATGAAGAACATTACAATAGTGATCAGATGCTTTTGGGTTTATGTCTCGGCTAACTTAATATTAAATTTAGATTAAGTTTAAGTTAAATCATAAGTTTAAGTGACGTCGCTTCTTTTCGAGTTAATTCCGAATGAAAATGTTTTTTTTTTATCTCAGGTGGTTAATATTAAAAAATATTTGGCAGGTATGTGCGTAACTGAACTATAAATTGATTATATTAATTCATATAAAAAAAATACTTTCATTTTATTTTCTGTAAAAAAAGTAATATGAAGTATCGATAAAAGCAGGTATCTATTTAATATAAAAAATACAATGAAGTAATAAAATATTTACGATTCAAATATAAATAGGCGAAACAGTTTAACATACATTTTTACAAGAAGAAAATACTAAGAGAAGTGGAAGCTGAAAATCCAAAGGTGGCTTTGCAGTAGAGGACGGTGTCACCTTTTGGGGAGAAAATGAAGCGACAACTTTATCTATTTATTTAAACGCACACCTTCAGTGTTAACAAAGTGTTTCTGAATAAGTTAATTTATTTTGGCACCGTGTATTTACACATCTTCGCTTGAAGTGGATTAATTGGGAGTGTATTTTAAAATGGCTTCAATTTGAATTCGAATTACAGGAAACAATATCTCTCGACTTGTTATTCTCATGTAAAAAAAAATATATCATTAGTTAATTGTTTTGAAAATAAAATAAATTTAATATTTTATTAATTTAAATGAAAGAAAAGCTCTTACTAACTATCAAAAAAATATATTTACGCAGTTGCAACCCTGATACCTTTTATTTTCTGATACTGATTTATATTTTCAAATTTGCACAACATGAATAACAAAAAAAATAACAAATGATCAGTATAAAAATTCTTGAAGTGAACAAAACCAGCCTAATCATGTGATAAAATTTGAGGAAAAAATGTATTAATAAGTTATTGTTTGAGATTCAAATATGATTATAAATAATATATCAGCGTTTTTGAAAGTATCACCCAGGAATGTTTTGAACATATTAAAAAAAAATACCACAAGATTTAAAGAAAATATTAAGCCAAATCAAAATAAAACGAATATTTTAGGCAAACGAATTGTTGGTGTCGTAAATATTAAACAAATCAAGCAATTTTTACAATCTTTTCTGCAACAAATTATTTAATTTATGATTTATAATAAATTACAACACGTAAAAGGTATTCGAGCTTAGAAAGTGAAATTTTTATTGTGTATTTGATTTAAGAAATGATTATTTCTGTAAAAATCGTGAGACATGTGAAAAAAATACATTTGTTTTTTAGGTATTTATAGTATTAATACTAGAAAGTATAAATTCAATTTTGAATAAACTGTAACCAAACATTCTTTTTATTCAAAGTAAATAATGGCGTCCCACAAAATGTTAAAAAAATATTTAATTTAAAAAGAAACGTCATTATATTTTCAAAATAAAATTGAAAAGTACTAGTCACGAACGTCGTTTTTGTATTTTTTTAGGATTATAATAATATAATACAGTGGATAAAGCGTTATTTGTTACAGAACTCGTTGAATGAAGTCTTGAGAAAGTTGGCTTGGTTCACTCAAAGCGCCAAGGGAGGGCGCGCCTCGTTGGGTGTTCGTAAATATTAATAGCCCTTACAGACGGTTCATTATATCGAGTGAAGAAAATGTTGACACAATGGAGTTTTAGCCCTGAATATGACACAGTTACCCTGCTGCGGTAAAATCTGTGACGGAAGGGTAAGAATTCTGAAGGGTCTTTGTTTCAAATTAGAGAATTATTTTAATGACTCAAATGGGGGCTTAAGAAATATGAAATCTTTAAAACATCGTGTTTTCAAAAGTTTTCACCCCATCCTGTCAGCGATGAGGAAATGAGATAATACGTTACTACGTTTTCTTCAAATTTAAAATCGTATCGTTTTGACGAGAGCTTTTATAATGAACATGGAAACAATAGAAAATTTAAGAGCTGAAATATAACATTTTATTACGTAATGGAATTAATGAAATAAATCACTTTATTCAATATTATGATAAAGTCATCAAATACTTTTACATGGTTATCCATTACGATAATGTAAGAATAAAACAAGACCCATAAAACCAACAGAAATATGGTTAATGTTTTACTAATTAAAGAATGATATATATAACGAAGGGTGATATTCATCCACATATGATTTGAGAGTTTTATTAAAGAATTTGTATATTAAATGAAGTTTAAAATAAATTTGTTGTTGTAGAGGTTATGAGTTATGTGTTTTTGAGTTAACGCTGACGTGGTTATATGTCTCGGCGGATTTAAAAAATGTAGTTAAGAAAGATTGAGCTAAAAAATTGCGAAAATGTAGAAAAAAGCCAGTTTTTAAAAATGAGAGGCAGATACGTGACTGAGATGGATGTAGCGATTAACTGCGCAAAAGGGTGGCTCTAAAAAGACATATCAATATACTTGGTAGAGAAAATACGCCATTTTTAGCATTCCGACAGAGCATCCCTTTGCGTAAAAAAACATCAAGAATTTTTTCCGCCCTTGTGATATTCATCATAATATGTAAATATTATCGAAACAGTTCAAATCAATAGGTTTTATGAATTTGACAAGAAATATTCTTTGAGAATTTAACGTGATATTTGTATTCATACGAAAACAGTTGTGTAATTATTACTGCTATACGTAATATATATAATTATATATCGTTAAAAAATCATTTATATTACTTAGTTGCAAATAGGCGAAGTAGAGTACCAATTCTATAATAATATGTTTTTATTCGAAAGGCTGATTACGAATAACTCTTGTTAAAGAAGAATTTGCTTTATAGTAGGTGTTTAAAGATGACTATTTGTATGAACAAAATAAAGTTATTTTCTAGCTTTTCAATGTTCAGTATTTTTTTTTACTTTAATATAATATAATATTTAAAAACGACTTACTTTGTGTTAAATATGACACAAACGGAACGAATAGTAAGCATATTCATGTTTTAGGCAAGCAATTTAATACCACCATGCCACACTTTCAAGTGAAAATTGAAATTCTTAAAGAGAATTTTACTAAAATTTATGGATTGAATCGGAAATGTTGATTGTAGGATAAAAATTGAAGGAAGTGCTAGGATATTTTTTTGGAAAAATAAGATTATCATTTGATGTAAAACGAATTTATCGTTTATTGTTATCTAAATCACATTTAAAATATAAGTTATCCAAAAAATCTTAAGATTTATATACTAATATTTTTTATATATTTTAACTATTTTTTAATATTTTTTTACCTATAAACGTATTGTTGAAAAAATATTATTGAATAATGCGTCTCGAGCTGTTTTCACATTGTATAAATAAATGATTGTTTTTTGATAGTTTAATCCACTTGGGGAAAAAATGTTTATGCGAGTTCTTAATCTAGCTGGAAAAAATATTTTTATCGAGGAAATCAAGATAAAAAAATATATGGAAACATTAACGTTTTGCATATTTTATTAACGGTTTTACGTCTCCGAGGACATGTAACATGTTGGCAAAGAAAGACAATACATCTTTTATATGAAAAAGATACCTTATATTTCTTTAAGAAATACCCGTGGGGGAGCCGGGTTAAGCGGTAACTCCCTTAAGTGTAAGCAATTTAATGTAAATACAAAAGAGGGTAGAAAAATGTAGAAAGCCTTACTCACCATTTTATTGTTTATTTCGTGGAAATGAATTTCACAGACTTTATCTACGATGTCTTCACTTTGAAATGTGACGAATCCAAAACCTGAAACAGAAAAAAAAACAAATAAATATACATCAATCGGAATACTTATGTGGAATTTTGCTTTGATCAGTATATATCTTCGCAAACATTATCCAAAACAAAGGGTGCATACAAACGGAAAAAAATATCAAGATGTTTCATTTCAGTATTGTTTTCTGCTAATTTTGTCTCTAGAAATTATAATTGCTAAGGAAAAGAAATATGTGTATAGTAGATATTGTATAATAAATGATTATTTTTTGATTAGTTTTCACTTAAGCTCATTGAAAGTATAAACATCATCAAATATATACAATTTGTCAAAAAAACACTTTTGAACACTTTTTTATTTTTCTAGATTTTATTATGGAAAATTAAATCATAGTTAGTATGATTTAGCCACATTTGTTTCACTTTTTGTTTAGAGGCATACAAAATTATGTTTTCTTAAGAATATTATTACTTTTTTGAGTTAAGTGATTATCACTTCCGTGATCAATAACAAAATAATGTTTGTAATCGTTTATCTAAAAGAGGTACATATTGCTAAAAAAAAAGAATACAAATCAATAAGGAAAATTGTGTGTTCATTCTTCTGCCAAGTTATGTAAAATGTATTATTATATAAAAATATGTAAACAAGTAAAATACTTAACATAAAAAGATCATAGGTAATATTTAAAAAGAGCTGTTAAAATCCATAAGCATAATAGTTTTTTAGAATATATAGACGTCACATTAAATCTTTCAATGTGAATTGTGATATTTTTTATGATATTGCAGTTAAGTGATTTCGTTTTTTTGTATACATTTTATATAGAAAATATAAAGAACCCGTATTGGTAGTTTATTCAGTTAGAATTATGATATTATTAAAAGTAATTCAATATTTTGTTCATGAGTTCGAAAATTGTTTGGCTGTAATTGGCTTTATTAATTTATACATTGCATAATCGATAATTAATTAATACTGTAATGTTTTTCGATATGCTATTTATTCATTTATGGCATGTGTGGTGTGTCGCTTAGAATGACAAACGTTCAAAATGATATTAGTCTATCCCAGTGGTTTCCAACATTTATGTTACTGCGCCTCCCTTTCAAGAAAAAAACATCTTCGCGCCCCCCATCCTTTTTTTTATATAGAAATAAAGACACGTTTTAAAGGGTAAATACATATTTTGGACTGTTCACGCCTCAATTTGCAATAGTGCACGCCTTATCAGGGAGACGCGCCTCCCAGGCTGGAAATTGCTGGTCTATCCCACAAACACCACTTAAGCAAGTTACCTCAAATATTGCAATATAAAGAATGAAGATTCAAAAAATTTACTGTATTTAAATACAACTGAAAGCCAAAATTTGATACTGTTACTTTTTTAAGAAACCTTTAATATCTTAAAACTTGAAAAGTTGTTGGAATTAAACCACTATTATTCTAAGTGACATATATATAAACATGTTAAACAAAGAACATTCAAAATTTAAAATAATACATAAGTGATATTTTTTTTTGTAAATTTGAATACAATGTTATTTATAATTGTAAACTTATTGAATGTATTAGAGTAAAATGTAAAATCATAAAGTGCAAAGAAAATGTAAAATGGAAAAGATAGACAGTTAAAGTGTGTAATAAATCACTTTGATGAAAAAAGGCAGCTGAATGTAACGAGAGCTTGGGTCTACTAACGTTTACCTAACCTTACCTTATCTTACCATTTATGGTTTACTAAAATAAATATTAAAACTCTTATTGGAACGAATAAATGAAGTAAAAACATGTAGTCCAATCTACAATGAGACACAATGTATATGTTGTCTTTAAAATTAGCGGTCATAGATGTCTAATGTATATTAATATTTTCAAACAATCACTAACATCTTATTTCATAAAGTTACGATAAAGAGTAAACTGCTTTATGGTTGATTATTTAAAACCTACTGAAAGTAGTAAGTGGAATAAAACGGGATTTAAAAATAGCTCTACATGTTGTTTTTTTTTTATACCCTAAAACCGCAATCATTTTTATGAAAAACTTTAATTCACAACCAAGTAGACTGTTATAATTAATTAAGCCATTGAGAAGATAAACGTTAAGTAAATAAAGATAAAATTTTGACTTTACATTGATATTGTGATATAAATATAAACTGATATATTACCTATAATTATAATAAGTTAGATAAGAGAATATAAAATTACGTGTATGTTTGTGTAATGAGTTAGAAATGATATGTTATTAAAAACATTACAGTAAAAATCGGTAGACAAAACATTATCACCCGTTTGAGACATTGGAAAATGAAAAAGTCTTTGGCATTTAAAATGACAAAAGTTTCAAGAAATATGTCCGCCCAGCATTGCCAAAGAAAAACTCCACACAAAGTTCTCATTCCGAAGAAAATCACGAAAAGCACGTTTGAGTGAAACTCACGTCATCTCCCTACTTTGTCGTAGACCAATTCCTATACTTCTGGACAGGCGTAGAAAACACTGTCACATGCTTTCATTTATGGGTGAAAATACAAGAACAATAAGACGCCTTTCAAAGTAACGAGTAATGCAAATACTGTATTTAGATACAGTGGAACCTCGATTCTACGTTTTTCAAGGGACTGTAATAAATGAAAGAATAATGCGAGAAACCGATAATGCGGGAAATCTTCAAATAATATTTAAAAAATGTTTGATTTTCAAAAATCTTATTTATTTATTTATGTAACTAAATGTGATGTAAAACTATTTGAGCGAAAAAAAATATTCTACAAAAACGGTCAATCGGGATAATAATTGGAACGGAACGATAATATTTGGATGATAGATCGAGGAAATCAATAAATAAGGGAATGATAAACGTGGAATTATTAAATATTGTTATGACGGGGTCTTGGTCAAGTAAAAAATAAACGATCCATGCAAAAAACATAGATAGTGAGAACGGTAGATCAGGGTTCCACTGAAGAAAACGCGAAACGAAATGCGAGGCAAAACTATTATTCAACGAAAACGGTCAATCGGGATAATATTCGTGACAGGACCAAAATATGTAAACGATAGATCGAGGAAAGCGGTAAATCGGGGAACGATTAATGCGGGATTCTTTTACGTTGTTCTTATGGGTGTTTGGCCGGGACTATGAACAATAAACAATACATGCGGGAAAACGAACAATGCGAGAACGGTAGATCGGGGTTCCACTGTATTTCAAAAATTAAACTGTAATTTATTTGAAAAAATAGGCTGATTAAATATGCTTATCTATAAGTAAAAAAACGAGTATTTCGGAAGCGTTATGTATTAAAAAACAATAAAAGTGGCTGAAAATTAACATAAAAAACTACAGTTTATGCCAAATTTATAAATATTAAAAAAAATATATTAAAAACACAACGTCAATGAATTTTATTTAAATTGGTGAGTAAAAACTACTTAATGTTTTAAAGGTTTTCACTATTATAATATATTTATGATTATATATTATATATTTTGAAAGCGTTTGTAATAAACCTGTAATCTATGCAATATATTATAAAAGATAGATTTTTGATGATTCTGGTTAAACTGGAATTCACAAAAACTTTTATGTATTACGTTTGTTTAATTGGATTACGAAAGACTTACAGTAAACCTGTCATTCAATAAAACCAAATGATTTTTATGAGTAGCTGCAGTTTACTAAAATCTTATTTGTATTTAAGATAGTCTGAAGAAAAACTATTGACGACCAATGTAAATGAAACGAATGGTCAGTATCTGTAAGGCATAAAGAATGGGACGATATAAAGTCTTTTGTCACACATGGCGTGTGCGAGCGAATTCGATAATCCTGCCGGGCAGTGTATAATAAACCTGCGTGCACCGGTGTCATTCATGACATAATAATATCCAAATAAAATCGACTTGTTTCCCGCCGTCATTACAAAAGCAATATTGCAATGGGTGGGTCGTGTCGTATTTTCTGCGAGGTACGAGTGTTATGAGAGAAATATATTGGTTTTCCGAATATCTATTACTTACCGAATATTAATAAAAACACAATAATCCTTTGTACTTCATTCCACTTTATTTAATATGTCAGGACCGGTTTCGCTCATTACGAGCATCGTCAACTGATAAGAAATATAATTTAACAGTGCTATTTATACAAAAATGAACAGTTATAAACAACAATTGGCATTGAAAAGAAAATACCAATTACATTAAAAGTGATTCTAAAATAGCACAAAATTAAAATGTTTAACACATCTAACATATAATTAAAAAGTCATCTCAGATTAATAAATTTAGAATGGGAATTGAAAGTAATTACAAACATAATTAAATTACATTACATTAATTAAATTACAAACATAATTAAAACGGTCCTGACATATTAAATAAAGTGGAATGAAGTACAAAGGATTATTGTGTTTTTATTAATATAATGCCTTTCCACCAAGTATTGACAGTGAACACCCTAAAAGTGACTTACCGAATAACTGTTTTATCTACGCACAGAAAACACGGTAAAAAAAACCTCATTTGATATAATTATTATTAAATATATCAATGCTGCAAATGACAGATGTTTTTCATTAATATATAACGTATAAGAACTTCTTGAGAGTTTTTTGGTATACTATTTAAAATCATTCATTTTATTTAAAATAAAACTAAACATAAATGATAACAATCTACAATTAAGTGGAAACAACTTTTTTAACTGAAATATTTTTTAAGCAGTGAGTAAAACTTGTTTCAGCCTTAAATATACGCTGAACAATATATTATGTATTGGAGATTAAATTAAGAAGTAATATTGAATCATTTTTGAATTTTTAAATGGAAATTTTTAATCCCCAAGGAGTTATAAAATAATCGTCGTTGATAGTGTGGTAACAGAGACTATATTAAATAAACTTGAAATTGATTTTAACTGAGTTCAGACAAGTTAATATTAATTCACTCAATAAATTGAGCATTAAATGTTAACCTAACTGATATTTAATAAATTCGCTCAGATCTTTTTTTATTTATAGGTCATATTTTAATATTAAGCTTGTATTAGCATTGAAAGTGTATGGTGAGACGTCAAATGTTTCTGGAGACTAAGGCGATAAAAAGTATAAGAATTTACATATAAATCTTTCTAGAAACGATATATGGCGAGGTTTTCATTTAAAATATTCAAAATCACTTTTTCGCCTCCACAAAATCCGCAAGATGTCGTTAATGCTTTCAGTGGCTTCAGAAGGGTGACGATGTTCCTTTCTATCACAGGGCAAACGTTTGATGGGACACCTATAAATATTTATTTTATTAAGATTGTATCCTTTACGGCCGAGTAGCAAAATATTTTACGGCGCGGTTTCGGCCAATATTGTATTTTTTCATACTCTACATAAAAATTGATATTGAAGTGGGAAAAACTTAAATGCGCATGTGTCGGTAGAGAAATCGGAAGCAATTGCCAATAATACGCAGTAATACATTTTCCTTAACCGGACAGGATTGCGTGCGCGATTTTGATTTGATGGAGAATTGTGAAATATTTGATTTCATCCTCCACTTACGATAACCCCTTATTTATGCGCGAAAAACGATTTTGCCAAAATATCCAAAAGACGCTTATTTATGGACAAAAAATCACTTTATTCTAAATAACATTTCTTCGTTTCTCAATTTCCAAACGAGCATACATCGTATATTTCAAAATTGAATAAATTTTCTGCCCACCACTAAAGAAGAATTTATATAATATAAGCCTAATACGTTTTTTCCCGATATTAAAATAAACGTTTCCTCTTATACGAATACAAATTTGAATAAGCAGTTGAAATGATTAAAAAAAAAAACGTTTGAGAGCGATTTTAATAGAAATTACATTTAAAAAGTTGTTATTTAAAAGATTATATGCTTATATTTTATTATTGGTATTCAATAAAACAGAAAAGCTTCTCAATTTTAAATGATTCAAAATCTTCGTTCTATGGAACATATATTTTCAACACGATTTTAAATGATAAATAGAGAATTTAATTAAAAAATAAATTACAAAATTATTATTTTCGCCACACTTATCAAAGTGTACGATAAAAGTCTCTTTTAATTTGTTTCGAATAATGTAAAGAATATTATTTGAAATAGATTAATTATTTCACAGTGTCATTTTGTTAAACTAAAAACGTCATTACATCCTATCTTACTTTAATATTCAGTAACACACTTCGCATTTTGTTGGCAGTCCAAACTCTAATAATCGTTTAAAAATAGCAATTGCTGCAATTATTACATGAGGAGGAAAAAACAATAATCATTTGGACTTTATAAAAGAAGCAACTCAAAAATACACAAATAGAAAACAGTTTCAAAATAAAAAACCTTTATTTTTTATTTATTCCACATATTTGAATATGCGAAATTAAGAAAAAAAGTTGTGTTAAATTTTTAAATATAAAGCCATTCCTCAGAGAAATGATACTGTTGACACAAATAAAATTAACCTAAACGAATTTTTTATTCAAATCTAATTGAATAACAGTCATGCGTGAAAGCTATGCGTATATATGTATATTTCAAATAATTTAAACTATGATTGACTTCAAACAAACTTACACAATCCTAAATACCATTCGAATGAAATTGATAGAGTAGTTGATACCCTGATGGTATGTGTGTTAAATAAATCACACGACACAATTAAAATCTTTTAATGAAAGTTTACAGAGCCATAGGTATCTATATGAATTTATGTGATCAGACTGGCTACACGGGCAAAGTTTTATTAAAACGGATTATTTAAATGAGAGTGTCGCGAAGGGCAGAGAGCAGGCTGGCAGAAGAGGTGGAACAGTTAGCCGCTACTGGTGTGATGGCCTGTAATCCCATTAGCGGTACGTGCCGTTCGACGAGCGGCCAGGATTTACACATGACCTGCCGCCGTAGTATCTGTCCCCCGCATTTTCCGAGCCCCGCAGGACATCATGAAAGACATTTGCATGCCAGACGGCCTCTCCTCCCGTGATCTGTGCGCTTGGTAGATCCGTTGCATTCATACACTTTTACACCGCTCTTTAGAAATCATTAATAAACTATAATTATACTTAAAAGATATATTATACTTGATATGTACCACAGAAAATTTTGTTATTATTAGGCTAAATCTTTACAGAAAAAAATCCTCGTTATGCAGGCTTATATATGTACATAGATACATATGAAATAATTACTCTTTTTTGTATAAGACCTTCTGAAAATATAGCGACGTTTAATTTGTTTTGGTAAAAAAGTGATAATCGAATAATACATTATCTATCAAGGAGTTTTAATTGATATTATACACGTATGTGAAAAAAAATGATGACAAGAATCTAACGTCGTTGCTTTAAAAGTTTATTTTTATTTCACTATATTTGGTTAAAATCTGAATCCAAATAAAGATCTTTTTGAATAATAACTATGACTATAAATCTGTACACGGGATGTAAATTAAACATTAATTTTTTGCCAAATTGAGATATTAGCAGAGTGTAATATACCTCGCTACTCTCTTTCCAGTAATATTGTAAAACAAACTTCACAAGAGTACAATATTAGAAGAGCACCGGTGATTTTATAGCACAAAATAATTGAAAAAGCTTTGAACAGTCATAGTGTAAACCTTCCATTTTTGGTTTAGTGTAGTTTACCTCCCATGTACATGAATGTATTCAATGTAGTATGTAAAAATCAGTGCTACGAGACGAATATATACATCGAAAAAAATGTCAATATAATGTCAAATATGACGCCACTCCCTACCAAGATAAACATGTGAAAGCTAAATCCTAGAAACGTGAAGTGTCTACGTCTCTTGATACAGCCTTATTACGAGTTGGATGGTTAGAAGGGGGTTCCCACAGGAAACTGTGGCAATAGAAGGTAGGGGTGGGTGCGTCTGCTACGGAAATCAGGAATGGAATTGAAATGGAAAGAAGAATAGAAAGAGCACATCGAATGAAGAAGGCATATTACTTTCAGGTTACTTGCTTCAAGTAGACGTTTGATTACTTTAGTTTTGAATGTTGGAACAGTTTAAATAAAACAAATAGGTGTAATGAAAAATATAATAATTTTAATGACATAAAACTGAGCTAGCTCATCATAAAATAATTTGAATATTAAATAACAAGATGGTTTATTACATTATATACTATTTCTGGTCGCATATATTTGGGTATAATTGAAAATGGCTATCCTTATTGAATGAAATTCTTACTTATTCTCAAATACAGCATTCTATTGGACAACCAACATATATTAGCATACAAAAAATAATAAGATGTAAGTAATTAATCACAGTTTTTATTTAAAATCAATAGCGGCATTTGAAAAAATATAATAAGATGCTGTTAAAAAATTATTTTATTTAGTAAAAATCCAAATTAATTGCAATGTTAACGTAAGAAAATACACAAACATAAATGTTAATGAAAAGTAATAAATGTTCGGAAATAAAGGTTTATTCAGATGGCCGTAATTATTGCATTACATGGCTGCAGGTTCACAGCCTTGAACTAGATAAAGAATGAAAATATATTAAATTATTTTCTGTCAATCTTTTATAGAATATATTTATAAAAATGCAAAAAAATGTAAGTGGCTGTAAATATGTAAACGATAAGCAGATAAGCAAGCGGAAGAAACGGTCCCCGTGGAAAAATAGATGCGATGTTTCTGTCCGTTAATTTGGTTGCTATTTAATTCCGCCGCGATTTCTCTCGGTCCTGTCTTAGTTTATTTGATTAAAGCGGCGGCGATTTTGAACAGGGCGGTACGCCATTAATTGCCCCCGCTCCTGTTTTGAGCTGCCGTTAAAAATTCCACCCGCTAAACTTTTAAATATTCATGTTGCCCGCGCGCCACCCACTCTCACGATTCCCCGTATTCTTTGTAAGAAAACACAGCGGCTTAATTGTGTTTTAATTGGTAAAATCCATGATTATAATTGAATCATAGTCTTGATTTTTGATATTTAATGACTTAAAATGGATTTACAAGATAAATGAATTTCATAATAAAACTTCTGCAAAACAATTATTACATCGTCTTGGCAATTGCCGAAAACAAAACAAAGACTTTATTATATTTTAAGTAAATTGATTTTATATTCATCATAAAATAAAATAAAAATAATTCAAATCAATTCAGACAAAATACCGTACAGCAATATAAATACGACTTCAAATACAACATAAACACATTCACTAACTACTAAATATTCAACTAACGAATATCCAAATGAAAAAATATCAGTAGTAGTATCTTTGGTTAAAATATCTTGCTTTTGAGAAATATCTTATCTTGCTGACTTGTGTTATTTCTTTGTCAATAAAACGTCTTTACAATCTTTACGTGTGAAAAATCAATGATAAAATAAGCTCAAAGTATTTGATCATGTCAATAATTATTTGATTTGTCAAAATTGTACATGTGTTCTTAAATGACACTTCATTTTCGAAGAAGTAAATTATAAACTGCCTTAAATAATTATGCAATTATCATACAATTCCTTCATTTGTTAAAAATAATTAAAGATAGTTTTCATGTATGTATTTGATAAAATAGTTGACGTTTTTTAGCGAAGCTTTTTTAAAAGTTAATAGAGTATTTATTTCCTTCGCTTAATGAATAGATAAAGGAGTAATACGCTCGCAAAAACACAGGTGAACGTGTGTGGGCGAGTGAATAAATCACTTTATTACTGTAGTAACAATTTTCAACACAGTAAATATTAACCATTAACAATCAGCTGGCGAAACACGCTTCTTGTTCATATATGCAGACTAATCACGAGAACTGCAAATCAACGTAGTTCGTATAATATCGATAAAGACGTCAGCACCAATTCACGCGTACAAGAGTAAAGACTTGGAAAGGAATCGACATCGATCAGTTTGCAGAGCTTACAGGACTTTTCCGAGGCCAGAACTACATTGTAGTTCGTGCCGAGTTACCGGAGCACAGAGCAATATAGTTGTCGGAGTGCAATATAGTTGGAGGGTACCTGCACGGGTGACAAATGTTCATAGAGGCTTCGGGCGAGGCGACCCCGCGGCCGGCACTACCCAGCCCAAAGGGGCATTCAAGTGAAATATTGCCTCATTCAAGACAATGTGCCTGTTTGTATCAAACTGTGGGACAATTGAATCTGTAGCACAAGTTGCGCCATTATTATTAAAGTGAACAGCGATCATTCAAACGCTACATTGAGTTTAACACTGGTACATTGTATTATATTACATATTGATATTAATATTTAGGTATTATTTAATAAAGATAGCAAAAACCGGCGTAAAAATACTCAGTTTAATTCTTATCTTATAATAAAGTATTAGACTTTTTAAAATCATGCAAGTCGCTGAGAAGTGAAGTGAGCCGTGTCTTATTTTAGGAAAACAATAGTTAGATGCGTAGTATTAGTATAAATGCCTTAAAGTATTGTAAAAGTGAAGTGAACTTAGTAAATATACATTGCTAAAATAAAGCATTACAGTCTAAAAGCACTAAGTATAGACGTGATTGTACTAAAAAGTGAAAAAAATGATTTACAATTTTGCTTCTTGGTTCACTTAACTTTTAAAAAGCTCATATTTGCGTTTCTATGGTGTGACATCAGCCTAGTCATAACGGGACATAGTGGCTTAGCTGCCAAGCTTCTTTCAGCTTCATTTCAGCTTGGCCAATCGAATGATATGTCATATATAATATGACGGCATGTCTCATGATGCCAATCGAATAATAAAGTGAAGTTTTGTGATGGAAAATGAAAGAGAAGAGTTCCTTAAGTCAGTCTCGAATACCATTCGATCGATTAACGAATTATATATTTTTTAATAAAATTGGTGTGATTTATTCAGAGCACAATAATAATCAAGATTTGAGTAACTGATCCTGAGTCATTTCAGAGTATCACTGATGTGTAACAGAAAATATTCAGCAATAATTGAATCGTAAATATAACACTGATTACTATAAGAAAATTCATTTAAGTGTTCAAAATCATGCATTTCAATATAAAAATCCATGACTTCTCTCGTTTTAAATTACTAAAAACATTTATGTACGTTTCCCAATGTCAGGTTTGTTTCATAATTATGAATAATTTTCACTGATAAAGAAAAAAGTGTAACTTAAGCTTAATTATTGTTATACTATACTGACTTTACTCGTATATTTTAAAACAAAGAAATGTTTTTCTTACAAAAATTTCAAGCATTCATAAACAAATTCGTTAGTTAATTGAAATGATGCTTTCATAGTATTATCCATATCTAATAATGTAATAAAATTTATTCGGTTAAATTTTGCACATATATTTCCCGAAACAGTTGAAAACGTGCGAGGCCTTTGAAAAAAGAACAAAGTGTACACACATATGAAGTTTCTATATGTATTGAACTCGTAGTATACCGCACATTTAAGTATTACTCTGTACTTAACCGTTGTGCATTATGGGAAAAGCTTTATTCTCCGTGAAAAGCGAGAACATTGTACGGGTTTTTTTCATACAAAAAGAAAACATAGTATCGGATTGAACGGGAACTCCCGTAAAGGTGATTGCGATTTATTATGTGTTGGTGCTCATTTTGTTTCAGTGTATATATTTATATACGCTACACATATAAATATATATGTTATGAGAAACAAAGCAATTTAGGAGAGTAAATAACGTATATTTTGGGTACAAAACGGGGCGTTTTATTAGGCAATCAATATACGAGTGAATGGACTAAAAATTCGTTGACATTTTTAATGTTTTATTGAGATGTAAAAAAATAAAACAATCATAAAAAAGTTTTTTAAGTGGCGCTTCAAAAAATATATTGCTTTTATTTAGATTACTTTTGAAGTAACATTAAATTGAAATATTTACAAAATTCATAAGCTAATTTTAAAAACAATTCTTATATAAAAAATAATTCTGATTATATTGTATTTTCGATCGATTCGGCGGTAACTTTGTAAAAGTTCATTTTTAATATAAAAAAAAAATACATCTGAAATCTTAATAATTCCACAAGTTTCAATGTGAAAAATGTTTCGCCTCTTTCAGAACCAAAAGAAATATATTAAAATTGTTGTTAGATCACTCTCAACCCATTTTTTATACATTTAACAACTTTATTAAATAGTAAAGATAAATGAGAATCATTTTCTCAGAGCGGTATCTATAGTCTCACATGTCAAGACTGCCAAGATGCTTATGTAGAGCTGACAAGTAGAAACAATGTAAGAATTAAAGAACACGTAAGATATCTAAAAAGCAATAATTTTCAAATCATTTGATGAAAAATGATCGCCATTTTAATAAAAAAAAATAATGTTGCAATACTCCATCAAATAAATAATAAAGCGTAAAAAATGAAGAGTTTGGAGTTATTGGAATAAAGCCATTCGTAAAAAAGATTTTTTTCTGATAATCTATAACAATAACGTTTCGTTTAATAGATTTAGTTACTATAATGTAAAATATACTTCCATTAAAATATGAAAATATGCTTTTTTTCAAACGTGTATTATTGGAAAATTGATTTATGCATACAAATAATCCATTTGTTCAAATTAAGAGTAAACTTACTTCTCCCATTTAAACACAGACGTATCATTAAGTAACACTGTACCATAGAGACGGAGTTTTACAACACGGTTCTATATTTTTTTAACTATCATAATTGATTTAATTACATATAGAAATATTCATTTAGACTAAAAACAATATTAACAAATTCTAATAGATGCAAAATAACTTTTTAATATAAATAACACATGACAAAATGGTTTAGTTGATTTTCTTAAAAATATATCAAAAATTATGAAGTTTAAATTTTGTATAGAGCTTATTTTATAAGAACGCTCTGGAAAATGGTGTAGTAAAAAGGCTGCATGTACATAATGAATTTACAACTGATATATATGAAAGAAGCGGACGATTTACTTGATGGGTCAGGTGTAATTATTCAGTAATTTATGATATGAAATCATGAATAATTTGACATACGGCGTGCCTAGGCATAGTCCCGTTTGATCTCCCAATCGTCTCTAATAGGTTGAAATGATTATGCGTCGCCTCCGTCGGGAGCAGCTCTGTCGACGCTGAATATAATGACGTCATTATCATAAATGATAATGGCGTCATCAATTATGAGCGCAGCATAATAAATCATCTGGCAGAGCTCACTGTCAGCTGTGTGCAGTGCACGATTCGGCCATTGAATTCACCTGATCAGGCGCGCAGCTGGGATATTTCTAGGGCAGCTAATACAAATAACTTACACTAAAATTATACGATCAACGTTTTATAATTAAAATGCAGTGACTTTTCCAATAAAAAGAAAAAGTATATTCAATTTCAGAAATATATTTTGTTTTGAACAACCTTATTTAAAAGAAAATAAATATTATAAAAGCTCAAGATAATTCAAGTTTTTTTATAATTTGAAACAAAAATGTATTTCTCAATTTTGTGTAAAAACAAATCTTACATGAAAAACTTTAAAACAGTGTTCAGTTCAAAAGAGTATTTGTACGTTTACAACTAATAGAGCAAAACGCTGGTAAAAAAACATTTTACAAGTGTAGAAATGTATATTTTATAGCGAAAATGTCTTTTAAGTAAAACTAGATTTTTACATGTGTTTTATTTTTACCAATACATATATATATAAATATATATTCCCTGTGTTCAGGCATATACTTGGTGTTAGATTAGGTAAGGTTAGGTTAGTTTGGGTATACATGGACCTGTCAAATATAGTTTCAACGAAACTGAGCGGTGAAATAGTAAATCCATTGGATGTTTCATATTCAGTGCCTGAGTTAAAAAAATATGTAAACACACTAATGAAAACGTAGTTTCAATTGAAATATACCTTCGCTGTTACAAAATATGCATTATAACACGAAGTTATGAGTATTGTAAATAAATTAAAAAATATATTTATATCTTTTAAAACGTCTTGTTGTTACATTAAGTAGTATTAAATAACATACTTTCTAACTGATGCAAGTAGTTTTATCCTACAAATAAAAAGATTCTTTGAAAAACTTCGCATAATATAATATAGAATTTAATTCAAATCTAACGAAATAAGGTGCGAAGAAACACCTTATATAATGGTATGGAATCTGATCAAAATGTTATGAATAATAAGAATATTGAGTTTACGCAAGAATACGACATTCGTTTCACATATAACTGTTGTTCTGAAGCACCTGTCCATGATCCTTATGCATATGCAAATCTGGTGAATATTAATCCATGGAGATTATTGTGTACAGACTTCGAACACAGAAAATGCATCACGGCTGTCAGCAATGCTTTTCAAAGGATCATTTTACTTTTGACAAGAAGCGGGCACGAGAGTTTGATAGAAACTCAAGCAAAAGTGTTTTCATACCGTAAAACTTTAAATCAATATCAATTCATATTTAAAGCTTCATGTTACAATCGCTTAAAGGCTAAATTTGAATCGTTCAAATTATGTACATTCACACAAGTTTTGTCAATAACGACTTGAGTTTTGCATTTTGGCATCTTCAGGCGTTCAAGTGCACGGATGAATTTGGAAACCCGGGTCGTTAGTGATAAAACTTGTGCGAATGTACATAATTTGAACCATTCAAATTTAATATTGAAATTCCATATTCAGTCGAAATCTTAAAATATGTTAAAGGCTAATTTTTCTGGACAAAAAATGATTGTAATAAAATACCACAATAAATATTCAAAACGTTTCTCATTTAAGTATACAACGGTGAGAAAACGATATCTCGGTGTTGCGATTGGGAATTGAACATTGTATATTCCGACAAATCTTGAGTTCTGCCAAACGGATCTTCTAAAGTTAGGAAATGTCATACGTAAAGTTCGCTATTGTCTTGTATACATAATATTATATAAACAAGATAATACATAAATACGTACGGCAGTTTCCGTTGAAATGAAAGCGGGGGTCTAATAAAGGAGTGGACACACTGAACTTTACGGACGCTCGTATTAAAATTTCGGGAGAAACGTAACCTTTATGAACACTGTTAACATTTTCATGCCCGCCTTAAAATATTATGACGGAAACAAAAGTAAGCAAAAATTGTGATATGCAGCTCAACGGCGCGTATTAAAAGTTTCAATATTGCTTTTTATACAAACATTTAAGAGACAATGCAAACATGATTGTTTTAAAAATAACAAAGCAATTTATTTTCAAAAGAGACTTGAGTTTTTGTAATGAATGTTTTTATAGTTTGTTCTTAAATCTTTTACTCATAATTAATTGTCAATATCTAGTTTAGAGTAGTAACAGGTGACGGTTATAAAGTTAATTGCTATTTTGTCCATAAGAAGCTTAAAATAAAATAATCAATTATTTTCGTATATACTAAGCAATATGAATTATTAAAATAAACGAATATGCACAGTTTTATAAACTGATTTTTCAATCGATATATGAATTTCTGTTCAAAGGCATGGATGTTTGTGATATCTTGAATTTCCCCCTCTCATCCATCATATTCTATGAACGGGGCGTATTGATAGCGATTAGTTTACCACTAGTCCTGTCCTAGCCCTATACTTCTATCCCTACTCTCTTTGGAAAAAGAGAGGTTGAGCAACTGAGTAACAAGCAGTTTTTGTAGAAACACTTCTGTAGAGATAAACTCCATTAGGAGTCCATATGCTCCACATTAGGAGCGGACATGGTTTAAAAATATATATGCATTTTAGAACTTCATATTCTAAATGTAGATAGATCGGTTCAAGATTCTCATTTAAAATATGCTTCTGTGTTGTACGATAAAACAATTGAGACAAAGTCATTTAATTTTATTCTAAAACTATGTACAGTAAAAGTAATTTTTTAACTTTTATCGTAGTAAATAAAGTCACTGTCGTGTCGATTTAAAAAAACATTTTCGTTTGTTTCAATGAAAAAAAATGGTTTACAAATACCGACTCAACCGAGTCACTAGCATAAATAGTCAACACTGGGCCAAAAACATTGAGGAGTGTGAGGTGGATGCTTCCACCTCGTCCTTCAGATCCCCCCGCCCTCAGGCAACATTCTGTCAAGTGTAGAGCCGCTAGAAGTGCTGTCCCCTTCGCACCGCTTACCGCCCGCCCTTCTCGGCCCCGCGAGCGGTTTTCCGCCCCGCCGCTAATGCGACTGTTTGAGTGTCGCCACTCTACGGCACTGGTTCCAAAAACAAAAAAGAATGCAATCATTCTCAGCTTAGGCTTGTTATATTTATGAGACTTATTAGAAATTGTTGGAAAGTGCCTTTCTATCGAATATCGATCGGAACTTTTGCTTTCATCATTTTATTTCTTAATCTAAAATACCGTCAGACAGAAATGCCATGCAGAAAGAAGCACACAATTGGCATGAGTTTTCTAGGTATGTATGAAGAATGTCAAAAAGTTTATTTTGATTGAGAATACGGTATCTTAACTATTTAATATTGCTGACGTCAACGATTGAATATGTTTTCGTATTTTCATGTGATTATATAATGATTAAATTTAGATTTATTTGGTAGAACTTTGTTATAATATGTTTAAAATAACTTTTAGTAACAACTTCGCTGTATTCTTAATAATGTTGCGTCAGAAATAACTTAATTAAGGTAGTTAGCCATCAATTGATTCTTCTGGTATCAAAAGCAGACCTGTTCCATACATGATAAATGGAACAGTTCTGCTTTTGATACCAGATGACTCAATTGTACAAAATAATCGTGGTTTTTTTTTAAACCATATTATCATTTTATTAATTGAAATCCGTGTCTCTATCATTAGCATTAAAAGAGAATTTTCATGATTATTTTGTTTTTTTTTTTATTTAATATATCGATAATATAGTTCTAAAGTGTTATTAATTAGAATTTGGTAGAGTTGAGTTAGTATAAAAAAGTATTTCAGAATACAAATGTACATCTATCACACCCAAAGAACATCAAGATAATATTATACTGCATTATAATCTAGTGCAGCATAATAACGACTTGGTGCTCTTTTAAAGTGATATACGTACGAAATGTATTCTTAAATATCTTTGATGCTTAACTGAATACTGCCAATTTTAAACTTGTGACACTCTTGACCCTTGAAAAAACCATTAGATCAATATTCAAATATCTCAGTATTGGTCAAATCTATGAGAAAATAAATCTTGCTGCAGAAATAACTCTCTCAGATTCAACTTTTGTTGGACAAACATGCATTTAATAATTGAAGGTACTGGTAATACCGAAACTCGGATATTTTGAAATATATATATAAAAAAAACAATCGAATGACTTGTGCAATACCGGTATTGCAATAATTTACATTCAGAATATCATCTGTCTTAAATTAAACAATATTATGCGATTCATTAGCAAACTTTATAAATATATTAAAAAATATTTTTTTGGAAGCGGTGGTGCCGAGGCTTGATGTATTTTGATATATGCGAAGAGACGAGTATTATACAAGTAGTCGGCTGACTTCGTGTCGTTTCGCTGGGTGGCGTATCTTGGATGTGATGAGTGATCGCCGAGGCCGCCCCCGAACGGTAGGCGGGAAAGCGCTTTTTTTCATATATATACTTTTATTTTTAAATTTTAATTAAGCCGCGAGGAACGTGACACAATGATGTGCGTGCAAATATGTTGAAAGCTCATTAATTCTTGACGAAAATTATGTCGTAAAAATAAACGGTGCAAAACAGATTTGTGAAGTGATTTTTAAAGATTTAGAAACTTTATTATCACCGGAAGTATTTTTAGATAAAGCGCATTAAAGCTTCTGTTTAAGAAGACACATGGTACTGAAGGCGAAAAAAAATACTAATTATGATTGCGTGTTCATCACTGTTACACAAAAAAATACATATATATATATTAACGTCATAATTGCCAAATATTATCAAATGCAGATACATTTTAAATGCTTAAAATGCGATAAGTGTACATAGTTTGACATCTTTATTATAATTGTGAACCTAGTCCAAACAACATTTTTTTACTTTTTGCTTTTAAGATTTGACAATAAAGATCATTAAAGTAATAATTCAAAATTCGTGGCTATTACTGTAGCTCTTATAAGTTTTTTTGGGTGACTTGTTTATTATAGTCAATGGTGATAGTGAGTGAAAACAAAAAATCAAGCAATTGAATACATTAATTTTAATAAGCTTTTGCTAAGCGTATACTGTTTAACCCATAAATCGTTTAGTCGTCTTTAAAAAAATAGTACCCTTATATTCAAAATCTATGAATATTTTTGATAATAATGTTAATATTAAAGCCGATGTCAATTCTTTTCGCACGACTGTTTCCCATTGTTGCATCATGGCCAGTGTGAATTTAAGACTGGATAAATAATAAATCACACTTGAATGATCTGTTCCGAATGCTGAAAAATAATTATAATCAGGCAGTAGCATATTTAAGAATATTTATGCAATAAATCATGTTTTATTCATATATTGCAACGAAAAAAAAATATTTAAAATAATACCATCTTAAGCCACAAAGAAAGTGAAAGGTCAAAATAACATTTTATGCTAAATAAGTAGATAGTTTATTTTTCCTTTTATTTTTTTAAGATAACATTTGACACGAATATTCAGTATCAGTAAAGTATTTTTTAGGGAAAAATTCACGTATAATATGTATAAATTTATATACAAATTATATCGGTTGTTTAAATTAAGAGTTTTACTTTGAAATGTAACAAAATATTAAATCGTTTATTTTAAGCATGCTACTAAAGTATCATTTTTTGAGTTTTTTAAAAAAAAAAAACATAAACATAATTACTGCTTGTTGTTACGCAAAGAAGAAAACGAGTTTTTTCTTTATATACAAAAAATAGTAAAATATAATCTAACTGAAACTTAAAATTAGCATAAAAATGTGTATCACTGTGTTAGCATATACTTTCGGCCTAAGTAAACATCACTTGAAAACAAATCCAGTGTATGAACAGACGTGGTTTTGCAAGAACCAACGGTTAAGAATATGTTTATATGGTTCGGCGTTGGTTCAGTACGAGGCCAGTGTTTAAATAAAGCAATGTTGGGCGATTAGTGGAGTAAGATAAGGTTAAAACACACCCCAGACTAATACTGCACTGAGCTTAACTCTTGCATATTCAGCGACAGGGAGAGCGTTAAAAATCACCATTCACTATTATTTTTTAATAAAAAAATGATTTGCACATTATTTGAGTGTTGAAAAAACGATCTTGTTAATTATTAGCCACTAATTGCGAGCAAATGTAGGGAAAGTGAAAATTATATTATACTAAAAGATCGAATAAGTTTCTGAAACAATCTTTTTGTGAACAATTTTTTTTAATACATACGTACATTATAAATAAGCATTGAAATTCGAAAATTAGTTTATTTTTTATGAAAAATGTATCGTATTATAACCAACAATCTTTTTGTGTTGTGGCAATCTTATAAATGTATCATGAATTGTGTAGTGAGAAGTGCCAACCCTACGATCAACCCCAAACCCATCCGCGTACTCCTTTCCTCCCCCGAGCACGTTCATATCTCCCCAACAATGTGGCCGTAAACGTTTTAAAGCACTTATCCGTTCATATCTAGTTCACTTGCATACCTGTGTACGAAATGTTTTCACTGAAAGTTTGTTGCGTTTAATTGCAAGAAACGCAAGCTTAAGAAAATGCTCTCGTATCTCTGCAGACTTGCAGGTGAAAATCTCGAACAAGGTCGATTATGAAGATGCGGTTTTTTATGCAAAGAGGTTTCGCTAGAGCTGAGGATTTTCGTGCATGTTTAACTTACTTAACAACTAATAACGAAGCGAGTTTTTCGAAACTTAAGTAACATTATGTAAATCTATTGTATGAACACATTCTTGAATCTGCTTTTGGTTTTTAAAAGTTAAATAAACCTATTATTAAATTTTGTCGCCGCACTTCAGAGACATTAAATTTAAGATAAACTAAAAGTTATAAAGTAAAACAATAATATTTATTGCTGTTAAAAATAAATGAATTGAGTGATTTTACTGACAACATTTGTTTATGGAATTGAGTTTTCTTCAATCAATATCTATTTTGTTCTTTCATGTTTTACTTGTATTCGAATTACTGGGCAAACAATTATTTGCCAAACTTCAAGAGTCTGCAGCTTTTCAAGCGAAAAAAATAACATCTTTAAATTTATAAATATAATTAAATTAGAATGACCAAATGAAGGTAGTACACAACACGTTATTTAATAATATAACGTAATAATTTATTCTGTCGAATGAAGTAATACATCAATACATATATGAAGATAAATGTTTAATGGAGAAACTTAAAATTGTTGTAAATATTTACTATTTATTCAAAATAACAAAGTGGGGTTAAAGTAATTGGATAAAAATTGCTTATAGTAAAATTACTATAGAACACTCTTTATTTAATGTTGATTTATAAGTCACAACACTCTTTTTTTTCTGTGAACTTCTGAAATACAAAATTTTATAAAGGGAGTGTACTATATTTTGAAAGAAATATTTTACTTCGGAAAGTTTATGAGGGATGAGAGTTTATATTATTTAGGAACAAAATGTTTTATGAATGATTTATAGAACTGATGTGTTTATAAATAAGTAATCGGGTAAAAATGTGTCTGCCTCGTACATGGTAAATAAATAAAACGAAAATGAACAGTCGTAAATTATGTATATCAACAATATTTGCGAGTAAAGCAACAAAATGGCAATTCCGAAGACGTTTGACGTAAGAAATATGTAAATGAAGTCAAGTAGTGGTTGCAAATCTGTTTGTAAACAAGTTCGATATTTTCATCTCAAATATTTTCCGGAAAAGTCTTGTGTGGATGTTTCTCACACATGATTGCTGAAGACTATTTGATTTTTTTGCGAAATGAGTTAAAATAGATCGAGTTAATTTAACAGAAAATATGGTATAAATAATCTATAGAATAGTATTACTCAAAAGTATAATGATTTTTTTAAATACGTTTACTAAAAAAACATTTCCGATATTGCAAACAATAATTTAACTAAATATTAATATATAGCAAATAATTGTATTGTCTTTGGTTTGGTCGAATAAGTAATAAATTACTACGTTATCAATATCGACTTCCATAGACTGTCGGATAACGTCCTTCTCATACTACTAATAAGCTCATGAACGTACTTTTCATTTAATTTTACTTTGTCTGTTGTCTATCTATTCAATAGTTGTATTTTTAAAATTTTGTAATCTAAGTAAGGTGTTAATCTACCATTATTTATTACGATTATCTCTCGTTATCGAAATGTCATTAATAAGAATTTGTGCCTATTCAAAATTATAATAATTTTATTTTTTCGTTTCTAATTTTATACCACAATCAAATAATAATTAACGAGTTAATTGTAACCTAAGTAATTAAGGACTGCCCCTGGATTTTTTTCTTAAGGTGTTAGATTATCGAAAGCGGTCATCATTTTACAGTTTTAAGCGAATAGATTTATTGATAAATATAAAACAAGGTGAGTGTAGGTATTTCGTCTATAAATAAGCATTTCTTGCGCAGTCTATCAGCTCATTAATCTGGCTTAAGCCGCCCACAAAGACCGATGGAAGTAATGAGCTTTACCATCACACCTTCCTTCCTCCTAAGCCTCAGACGATAACGCCGTTTCCGCAAATAACGAGCTCGTTTGAATAACCTTTGCGAGTGCGTTCGTTGCCTTATCTAATATAAGATTTCACAAGAAACTGCTGTTTTACCGAGCTTTGCAACGAATTAACTGACTACCAATGTGGATTATGAGATAGAAAATGCATTTATAAAACCTCAAGTCTGTTTAAGATGAAAATTTAACACAGAAAAACACATATCTACATATAGATTGTAATACATTTAAAAAAATAGTTTAAATGGTATAATACGTTTATAATTGTTATAAATAATGTTTACTATTTTAAAAGTATAACCGTTTATTATTCAACAATCATTAACTCACAGAGTGTAATTTATCATCTGAAACTAATAATAAATAAAAAGCTATTTATATAATAGTAAAAAATAAAACACGTTCAGTCCATTTTTATAAATATGCATCGTTGTTTTCGTTAATGAGATAAAAAAAAGATATTTTTGGCCACTATAATGTTGGCATTTGTAGACTCATGTACAAAAAACAAATATGTTCACTTTATTTTTAAAAAACAACGTATTTTTTTTGAGTTTAGTAAATATCTTTTGCTGCTTTGAATGATGTAGTTACGTTAAAACGATATTCATAAACGCTGCAAGTCACTTAAATTGTGCACACACTGTAAAATGCAGTCATTTTGTGACGATAACAAGAGATTTATTGCAAAAGAACACGGTACTGAAAATATAAAAATAAACATTGATTTAGTGTTAGCATACTGAAGTCGTCAATTTTACGATTAAACTTTATTCGCTGTATCGAAAACGATTTTACGTCACGTTCCCGAGTCCCCCATAAAAAACTCTCAAAATTTATTTCCCAATAATTGAGTGCTGTTTTTCTTGCCATTTGAAATATCTAAGAATAATATTACAAAATGATTTGTTCCCCAATCGTTGCCAGAGGCATGTTAACAGTATCGACTCAAAAAGACGATTCAGAATAGAGAGGTGATGACTGATTTTTTAAAATTCATCACAAAATAATTCATGTAACTACAGGTCAGCACAATAAGTAAGTTAGATAATATGTTCAATAAAACCAGTAGAATATATAGTATTATCGTTCAATTATGAAAAAAAACAAAAGAATGAAAAATAAAATTATATATACAAACTACGATAATACAACATAACTCTTTAAAGTTATCGCATCTGAAATAAACGAACAAATTTAAATGCAAACAATCTATTGAAGTAAGTATTTCTGGCCTTATTTATGAAAAAACATTGTACTTTAATATTTAAAAAAATGAATATTTCATTAAACAACACATTTCACAATCAATACAAAAGTAAGATTCTCTCAATTGACTGAAAAATTGAAATTTGACTATTTCAAATTTAAATGCAAAATGAAATAGTATTTAATAGGTAAACAATTGTAAATATTGGTAAATATTCACATTTTATAATGTGAATATTTATTTATTTTTTAAAAATTAAAAATCACAAATTAAAAAAAAAAAAAAATAGCTCATATATCAATATTTGCGGTTTTCTTACAGTTTTAGATAAGCGCACTCTGTGAATGAAAACGTTAGATAACTCAACCAAGAACTTTACAATGATATTGTTGCCGATAGCAATATTTTCATACGTAAACTCAATCTACCTAAGCACTCGCTTTCTTCGCTTTCAAAGAAGCTTCTGACTAAATAATAATATTATCATTATTTTATTATATTTTACGTGGATATATCATAATGTTTCGGATAAGAAGAAAGTGGGTTGGTTTTATCAAAAGGAATATTGAATATGAATGTAAATTTATACGATTAAAATTTTTGAAATACATTTGACATATTATTGAATGTTGTTTACTCTGAATCATCGATAAAAAAGAATTATTGACCAAGAAAAAAGCTATTTATATTAAATTTACCAGCATTACTATTTCAACGAAAGAATACGTTATATTCATATAATGATCGTTTTTCAGATGTATTATTCATTTTCGTACTCGTGTTCTTTTTGGCTAGGTGAAATTAGTCATATTAAATAAATCAGTTTTTAAAATTATACATCCATTATATATTATATTAAAAAATAATGGTTACTACGTGAACATGTGATAGAAAAAATATTTATAGTGAACGTATACATTTTATAAAAAAAATCTTTTTATAGTAAAATCAGATTGAGAATATATGATTCTATGTTGTATGAGAGTATTTCAAATATACTTTTGAAGGAACACAATTTATTAATCTTTATCTTCATTATGAGTTCAATAATTATAATGAAATAAAGTTTTTATTGTTAAGCCAAGCATTGATGAATAATTAGCTGTTCTGTATTATAAAATAAACGACACAAAGAGTAAACATGATATTTAACTTTTGCTCTTCATCAGTCGGTTTCATGAAAAGTTTCAGACCAATATTAAAATGATTGAAACGTGAAATTTATAAAAGTTTTCGCGGGAATTTTTTACTTATTTCATAAATCCCTAGCGGGAATTCTTTCTCAAAAAAAAACTCATTTTTGACGTAACTTTCACCGATCAGTCTTAACGGGGAAAATCAAACAATGAGGAAAAGCCAATGAGTAAATATACCAAGAGTTGCTTCGGCACAATTCTGTTTACTTCGTTGGGGATAATCCTGACTCAGTATTGGAATACAATGTAAAATTTAACCCGGCATGTTGTAGTCCAGTGACGTACATTTCAGATATGTTATGAGTCATAGAGTAGATCGCAATCCAATACCATTTCGATTAAAACTGGAAATTAAGAGATTAAATAAGATATTCAGGTGCATCTGATAGATGGATTTAGTACATTTTGATATACTTTTATAGTAATAAAAAATAGGAACAACGTGATATTTAGGAAATATATATTCGATGAAGAATATTTTTTTTTAGCTCACCGAGAAATTCGAAATCCGCGATTAGGTATACTTTTTCCCCAGATTGTCACAGAAACTCCTTTTTTTAGCTCATTTCGTGTCGATTTTCGGGATTTGCTAAAAATTTCTCAATCCCGAAATCCCGGGATCGCGACCATGTCAATCTCGGGATTTCGGGATCAGAAAATTGAACGGTATCCCGGGATTGGATGCCCTAGTTCGTAGCACCACGTTAGTAAACTATTACTATACAAAATGTTTTTTTTTGCTTGTAATTTTTTTTTCCTAATGTTATTGTACTGAAAATAGTGATAACAAATAATAATTTGTTCATAAAATATAGTAACAGCACCTCAGAGAATATTTTAATGACTCGATTGTTCAAATTCATGGTTTTAAGATCACAGGAGTCTAACTTCAAAAGTGCGTGTTGAGTTAAGCTCGGTTTTAGCAATGCCACAATCATATTTATAAGCGACACAAAGCTATATCTCGTATAAAAAACCTTGTACTAGATACTATTTGGTATATCTACACATGAAATTATAATGTTTAAAATACAAATGTTAACCCCTTGTTATACCTTAGTGAACTAAAAACTGTGTTTTTGTAGAGCTCTGTGATCTTAAGTCCTCAAAATTATAGAAAACATTAGATCCGCTATGATAGAAGGTACAAAACGATTTATTATTTTCATACGTTTATTTATATAACTGTTACAAACACAAATGGGAAGTTAAAGATCTTTTAATGATGAAATTTATAATAACGTAATTAGAAAGCATCGTTACATTGATAATTACAGGGGCGTGCTTCACTAATAAATGACAGCGTGTCATAATAACTTCCCCAAACCGCCACTGATTCGCCCAACAAATACAAAACGGCTTAGTGCGCCTACCTTATTTCCCTAATGACGGTACGTATTACCTTTTAATTGCAAATCGAAATGCTGCCCGGTTGACTGACGGCCAGCTGTTTACTGGAGCGTACGTATTTAAAACATTACCGGGCACAAATGGATTGTTCATATATGGAGTTCGGTTCAATTAAATTGGAACTTTAATCCGAGAATATCAGGGATAATGCACGGATTTATTGATGGTAACAATTGGTTAATGTCCGCATCAGTTGAATTGAATCATGTGGGTGGGCCGTGTCGTTTATACAGTGTTTATTTTAATCTCTTTAATGATAGGGCCTTTGAGCGAACCCAAATTTAAATTATGCCTGTAAATGATTTTCGATATTAAATAACACGGAGAGACAAAATCACGAAACATTATGCAGTACCGACAATTTGAATTAAAAGAAGCTCTCAACTAATTGACACTGTTGACGAAATATATATTGAAAAATAAAACAATTTTTTAAAATTCTTAGTATTACGTTAGGTCATATTAATCAACTTTTCTTAGAATTTTATACGCATACATAGTGCCATAACAGTTTTTAAGATGAAATTTTTTTGGTGCGAATACGTAAATTTGAGGGCATACGTATTTTATATTATAAAAATGAGGCAAGTCGATTTAGTTAATATTTATGCGTTGTTTAAATAATAAAAAGCTTTCGATTAAATAAATTAAATCGAATGTTTTGTCGTGTACGTTTTCAATATAAGTCAAATAGTTCTTAAACCTTAACATGTAAATCATTATACTGTATTAATGTATACTTTGTTACAACATACAAAGTTGACTTTTTTGTCAATTTCTAAGGTTTTAATTATTTAAATATGATTAAATATTTTTTCACACCAACACAGCAAAAAAAAAACAATTAATAATTTGTAATGTATTTGAATAATTTATTAAATGTAAATAATTTTAATTGATTTTATGAAATTTCCTACGCAAATTGAGAGAAATAAAAACGTTAAAGCGGATATTAAATGAACATACATAAATATATACATATTAAGAATTTCACTGTTACTCTGTTTCTTTTTATTTTACATTAATATGAAAGAATAAATAGACTGTACGTCAGTATATTGAGCCCATAAGCATGACTGAACTGATATTTTTAAATAAGATTTAATGAAAAGTATCATAACAATATAATAATGATTGAATAAACTTAGTACATATGGTCAATCAATCCAATAAAAAAAATAATCTATCGACCAAAGATGTATAAGAAACTGCTGATGATAATTTAGTTTTATATTAAAAGATATACGAATTTTTAGCCTGCAAAATTATTCCATTATAAAAGACAATTTTCCAGTAAAATGTTATCCTTTATATAGCTTTCCTCCACCGTTATTGGTTTCAGAGTAATCTGATACGAAATATTATTTTGGATTAAGCTTTCTGTGTTGACTAAGTTAACTTAATAAAACAATTCGATTTAAATGCGTTAATTGATTGAACAACCGGATGTCATTATTAACTAGACCTACGCCATGATTAATATAGGATTGACCTCTTCACTGGTGCGCGTTCGCTGTTGATGTCCAGCCGGACATATTTTATTCAAGCGGCGCTCCAGGTGCAAGTGCTTAATGATTTTCAAACCATTTGCGACAATCATTGTACGTGTGTGTGTGTGTCAGTGGATTTATACTTTATGCGGCGTCCACAAATCTATTCGTTTGCAAATGCACTTTGAACAATTTCATTTATAGGCCGGCTGAAATTATAAATACTCGACCGGATCACAGAGGTAATGCACAGGTTGCGGTTTTGGGTTCGTTTCACATCTAATTAAGTGCATTTTATTTAACATTTAATGACGTTTTTCAAAACACATTAATATACGGAATGTAACGGAAATATATTGAAGCCACAGGACTTGATATCATATATTAGCTGATTAAGACTTTTTTTGCCAATTCCGTTCCCAATGTAAAGTACTACAAAAAGAGTTCATCTAAATAAAAGTGTTTCTACGAGACTGCTTGTTACTCAGTTGCTCGACCTATATTTTTTAAAGATAATAGGGATATAAAGATAAGGCTAAGATACGACTAGTGTTTGGCTAATCGGTCTTGCTCCACCGCGTTTTAAAGATAAGGTAGGTGAGAGATGGGAATTCACGACATAACATACATTCATGATTTCGAACAGAAATTCGTAAATCGACTGTAAAAGTAATTTATAAAAAACTGTCCGTACTGGGGCTCGAACCGGTGAATTCCGTAACCGAAGCCAATGACGTTGTCCACTCAACCACACGGCCGGTAGACCTAAAACTATAAGCATGTAGTTAAATCTAAACATGGAAGTTTGACTACGAATATTCAACAATATTCAGAAGGACGAATATAAATATTTTCAAAACAGTGACTGGTATTTAGTTATTTTTTTCAATGATTGACATTGCATATATTGCAGATATTTATCAAACTCAAAAAGATTCAAGAATATTCAATATCGATTGATGCTACAATTAAAAACATTTCATCGATCAATTTTCATTTGCCGATGTACATTGACAAAAATATGATCATTAAATAAATGTAAATTGAATTTCGTATTTAAATATATTTAGATTTTGGCAGTACAATAATATCTTAACTAAATTAATATCATAACTAATCAAATTGACAGTATTCGCTATTGTATGGTATTTGAAGTTAATAATAAAATAGTATAATGTATAATGTGAAGTAATTTATTATGTTTGATATAACTACGTGCTCTTCATTTCCATGAAAATATCGTCTAGCCTGTAGTGAAATAATTTTCACTAATAACAAAACGGTCGAGCGTAAAGAAAGATACTTGAGGTGTGCATTCATCCCCCTTGTGCCCACTCTCCCTAGAGGGTGTCAGAACAGGAGCGACTATTGTATGTAATCTAATATGCGGGCTTTGATATAATTATTATATGAATGGGAATCGGCCATGCGCGAACTATAATCGCTGCACTGAGCTGAGCAAATGTCAGAGCGGGCAGGGGGACTGGCGTGGGTGGGACCGTAAGGGGTATTTGGTAAAAAGATATGGCCGTTTTCAACATGAAAGGTTTGAAGGTTAACTCAATTGAAAGTAATGTTTTTGTGGACGAAAAAACAAACTATTCGACTGGACATTTTTGTGGCTGCCGCTTGTATTTTTACGATTTAGTTAAATATTTTAGTGACGTGTAGTCGGTGAGATTTGTTTTTATTGCGATCATGTGATTTATTTCGATTTGAAAACATCAAAACGACCACACGAATAGTTTGACCAGAAGTATTTTTATGAATATGAAATAGCATACACAGTTTTACCCGCTGGAAAATAATTTTCAACATTCCCAACACAATTCATATATTATGTTGACATTTAATATGTCTTGAACCATATTTTACACTATATAAGTTTATTAAGACTGTAAAAATGTAATCAATAAAACTATTACACATTTAAGTATTTTAGTATAGAATATACTTGGAAACAAAGAATAAATTCCTTAAACATTAAATGATTTTTATAAAGCTACGATTTTTCATTTAAATAACTGATTTTGAAACTTAAAAAAAAGTGATGGATAGTAAACAATATCATTAGTAATGGCTCGATGCTGAAATCAAAATACATTGGTTTGGCTTAATACTAGAAAAGTATGCATGTGTAGTTTGATCAACAATTGACTATTATTCTTCTATGACAGAAGATACTGCTAAAACATTTTCTCAGAAATGAAATGAATTAATGACAGTGTTGTAATTTTTTTTTTTTTATTCACAAATACGAAAATTGATAAATACGCCATAATTAAGGATATTTAGTTAAATGAAATTATTTTATAACCCGAAAGTCATGATAACTTATTTGAATTAAGATTCAGTCGGAAAAAGCTAGTACAAATATAATTGATAACAAAGAAATACAATTCGATTAAGATCTGTATATATCTAAAACAAGTGATACTGAAAGTCCTCGTGTTTTGCAAGTATCTATCAGATGTACGATGGTCTATCCGTAATGGATGGTTTCGACGACACAAAATGGGTAGTCTTACATACTTAAGTTTATTGCAAGGTTTGTCCCACAGAAATTGACAATGAAACAATGTTTTCACAAGTTAGAAAAAAGATATGGGCTTTCAAGGGCCGTTTTACGCATCTGAATTCCCCCAAATTTAACCATTACATTTAAAAGTGAAAAAAAGTTCAATATTAGAATTAAAAATGCAGAGATTATAATATACTATAACAGCTATTAATATTTGGCATACGTATTTTGTCAACTGTTCAGTAAGTGCTGAGACCTCCGTGTGCACATATTAGTTGAGTGCGAAAATCCTTTTCTCATTTTTAACATATTTCCAGATACATATTTAAATACAACAAATAATATTGAAAAATCTTTAGTGCAGCTTAATTTTTGCCCTATCGACAATTATAGGCCAAGCGTTATTAAAAATCATTTTCAAATTTAATAAAAATACATTTAACTGTGACACCTTAAACATGCATCGGATACAAGGTTGTCAGATTTCCAAAACCACAGATCGGGACATTCACTATTTCGTAATTTTTTATACATGTACACATTTTTTGAAGTCGGGATTTTTAAAGGGACTTGCAATGTGAGCTCGGGATTTGTCTATTGAACTCGGGACAGTCCCGCTCAAATAGTGACTCCTGGCAGCCCTGATTGGATAGCAAGTAGGATTTCCAATCCCAGGATCCCGTCCAATTTTGTGATCCTGAAATCGGTTGGTATAGTTGCGATCCCGGGATTGAGAAATTTTTAGCAAATACTGAAAATATATAGAATTTCGGATTTGGAAAAGCTAAAAACATTTTGGGCAAATCGCCAAATTCCTGGATTTTTGAAATTTTTGAAATAGGTTTTGGTCAATTAAAACAGTGATGTTTGATTTCATATAAAATAACATTGAAGAGTATTTGGAATATGGACATTTTCAAATCAGGCCTCATACAAGATTCTTCAATTTTAGTGCTTTGTGGTGTCGCATATTATGACTTATAACATTGTTACTGCGAAGATCTTGCGGCACTATATAAACTGCTTTAAAGACGGTAATAACAAAATGTTACGATTGAGAGTGACGTCTGTTTATAAAGCAACTTTATCTAAGTGAGCGTTTATGATAACGTTCGTAAAGAAATATTATTCTCTTTATTAGAATATTGTTTAAAGGCCACAAAATGTCAATGAATTTTGCACTAAAACTACACACTACTTAAGTGAGAAGCTTACAATTTGCCAAGGAAGCTGTGCATTACAGCGTGAAAATGTCAATTTAATGTATCGTTTATTAGATGATTTTTTCGGAGGCAACTTAACATTTTTTTACCAGTGATACCTAAATTTATTTGAACCGCCAAACCTTACACAATAATAAACGAAATTACAACAAATACTTTTGATATGACTGTCAATTTATTTAAAAGTGATTTTAATGTAAGATAACTCCGATAACCCGAAACGGTTCAATAACGATACATTTTTTGATTATATGTGGAATAAATAAAAGTATTAATCTTAAAACTTATTTCTAAAAAGTTGTTCAATATTAGGAAGTGAATATAATATAAAGGTTTAATCTAAAATAAAGAATGATGGTGTTTATTCATAGTTAGCTTACATTCGACGAAAATAAAGCATTATTGTAATTTTTTCATATAATCAAGATGATATAAAATTATTGAAATATAAATTTCAAATGATATTCAACGAAAACATGACTGCTTAATTTTCACATGCCTGAAAGTTATTTTATAAGGTTTACTAAACTATTTTATTGCACGGCAATCACAGTTGACTTAATTTGAAACAAAATCATTAAGCATCACGCACCGAACTTATAAATATTTTAATGTATTTTAGAGATAGTTTCAAAATACAAAATTCTGTTATAAATTAGAGATTAGTAAAAAATATCCAGGTGTATTATTCATTGTTTTCGTTCAATTGAAGAAACAAGGTTTACCAATCAATTCACGGACCCTAAATATGCTTGACGTCATATTTATTATTCAATCTCTTATCGTTTCTGTCACGTTTCTATGCGAACAAAAAAGTATCGTTTTGTCTCTCAGACAAATCGCCTTACGGAAAGAAAAATTCGCACGGTGCGTGACGGCTTATCACTTTGTGCTTTGGTAGTCTCCGAGGGACGCGGCCTCTGCAGTATCCAGATCTCCGGACCAATAAATGAGTGTGGGGAGGTAGTAACTCTTCTGCTTTCTGATCCCCTGCTACTTGTCGAAAACATGTTTTTGTTTCAAGATTGATTTACTTTCCGATAATGTTTCAAAACAATGGAAAAAAATGCTTTCATTTCATAACATCATTAATTTATTGCACAGTGTAAAAACTTTCTCTGCAGTATACAGAGAAAAGTAAATCAAGCAGACGTTTATCGTTCTGTAATTAAATTCAACCTACTTATACCTGTTTTTTTTGGTTCACTATTTTAGCGGTAATTATTACTATAAGTTTTTAAATCTTGTTTTCTAATATTTATAAAATATTGTAATATATTTGTCAATTTGACAATAATCAGTTTCAACTGTTATGATTTGCCTAGGTTACCTTTGAAGAAATTTATACATTTTTTAATGAATTCCACGTTTTTATGTTAGTGATCATATGAGCCATGTGAAGTGAAGTGAGCCAACTAGTGAATTGGTATTTTTTTTCATTGAATATTAAGTATGTGCAATCACGTCTTTACTTGGTGTTTTGGTGGATTGAATATTTTTATTTTACGGAGATAACACTATAATAATGTGTATTAACTGAGAATTCTTCCTTTTTACGATACTTGAAATTGTGTGGAATATTACAACGCATCTAAAATTATTTCTTCTAAAATACCACTTTGCTCACTTCACTTTTAATGTGCTATTATTATGTAAAGAATACATAAAGAATTCATATCAAAATCACACTTATAACGAAGAAAATAAATGTATCGATGTCAAAAAATGATATAGTTTTTTGTAGTGTTCTGCAATCTGTGGTTCAGGTCCTGAATAAACCATATGTTTTATCTAAGTCTTGTTTGTTTTCAACTCTTTTGTTGGTGTTCACTCCTAAATCACCACGATACTACAAACTTGGAATGTAAGACATACGTAAGAGAAGAAATAAACTCAAACAGATTGTCGTTAAATCAACTAGTTCCAAATGTTCAATAAAATCGTAAATATACAGATTTCACACACGCACACGAAAGAGAATTTTTAAATGATGTTGAATTTGCATTTTTTTTTTACTCACCGAGCAAAAATAGTCTTTTATAATATTTTTTTTTTAATTTGAATAACGTCTAAATACTTAAATATACATAGAATATTATTTAAGTATCATTAAAACAATTAAGCAATTTTAAATAAAATTGAAAACAGTGGAACATATGAAATTTTGGCCAGAGCGATAATCGGAAATAAGACATTTTAGTTGTCTAGATTGAGTACCGTCAAAAATATCATTCATGTAAAAAGTACTTTGGTAAAGGTTAAGTATGCAAAACGAGGTGTAATTTTTTTAACAGATTCACAAAAACAGTCATTAAGTACTTACCGTAAGAAAACTCGTGAAAAATAATCTTTAAAATCTAGCTTCGTTTTTTTTTGAAGACTGCTCGTTAAATTGTGTATAAGGCCAATGTATCAAAATATGAAATAGGTTCAATAAAAATCCGATAGGGCGATTTATGTTGGTTTCATTAAAAAGCATTCAACTCTAATGATTCCAGCACCATTAGTAGTCATATATTATTAATAGCTTTATGTATATAAATAAAAAAGTTTTGCCGTTGTAATGTCATCACGCTGTATAAAGTATCTAACGGTATGACTCATATTTTTAAGGTTTACCAAATATTACTGACATCAGTGGGCAATTTAAAACGATTATTTTATCAACGACCCAGTTATTATAAAATCAAAAGTATACTACCATTATTTCAACTACAATTTCTTCTAAGCAATTTTCTTAAAATAAATTTTAAATATTTATGTGCTTATTTCGTATTCTTTAAATATATATATATTTCAAGCGTATATTCTTAACATCAAAGTTAATCAATCCTTAAGTAGAGATTTATTTATTTTCACTGGTATATTTTTATGCGCACCAAGGAATACTGGTATTGATAGTTTTAAAAAATACGATATGGTACCGGAATTTTTCTTTTCAATACGAGATGAAAGTACAAATCATTGAATTTTAAAAATTAAATTCTATTACACTTTTGAAGAATATTAAAATCAGTTCATTGAATTGATCATAATATGCCTACAATTTAAAATATACAGGGGACGGTTGTGATATTATTATTAATATTAATATTAGTTAGGAAATAATAAGCATTATATATAAAACGTAATTATTAATTCATTTTTCATATTAAGAGTACTCAAGCTTTGTAATACAGTTTGGAGGTATACAACGTAGATAGACAACCTTTAAAATAATTGTACTTGATTCACTTATTCCGAAAACACACTTTGTAATTTACAGACCGGGGCATGGGCACTATGAATAGAAGCAAACGGAATTGTATATTACATTAGATGCCATTCGTCTTGTCAGATTACATTCAGGAGCGTGATATAAAATATATGTATTTTTCATACGTATATCCGTCTTCTACAACGCATCACATTTCTCCACTGTACGCGTTTATTTATCTAACACATTATACTTACATGTAGAAATTTACGGAAAATTTTATTTAACTTCGCTTCTCGCTGTAAAATAATGCGCCGTAATGATGAAGCAAACAAATGATTCTCATTTTTAATAAAAAATATGATACTAAGTAATTATTTTCGCTCTCGTTAACGATGGTATGGGACGGAATTTATCAGCAAAATGCAAAAATAAAATAGCAGTATGCCATGCCAATAACGCCTTTAGGTTTTTTCTTGTTATCCATTGACATTTTTTTATTTGTGAATTCAAAAATGTAAAATAAGATTTAAATGGCCGGAAAATTTAGGTTATTTTTTTTAGAAAGAAAAAATATTTATAAAGTCAGGTTAGGTATTTTTAACACTCGTTAGTGTTTTCGGTGGCCAGCAGGTTCATGTCAAGATTTTTTGATGACAGTATTCCTTTCAATTGTAAATATAGCACAGCTTATTTTTCGTAAAGAGTAAAGAGATTCATTATTGATTGTAAATTCAAATAGTAAAAAAAACAAATTAATGAATTAATTTGTAAATATTATTCCAATGTCTCCGGATAACAGGAAAGTACCCATTTCTGTGTTAATAGTATTTTTGTACATTAAATGGTTATTCATTTACTTATAGAATATATTTTTAAATAGTGAAATTATAGTTCATAAGATATAAAAAAATGTTGCTTCGTTGTAAAAACGTGCGAATCATTTAATAAATTTTTCTTTTACTGTAAAAATCAACAACGAATTCCGTATAAAAAAATCGTGATAAGATTTTAAATACTTCATAACTGATATGTGTATTATTTTTTGATTATTTTCACAAACTTTTCAAACGATAACAACTTAATACTACATATACGATAACAAAATTTAGTATTAACTATGATACAAATTAAGTTACTATAACAATAAGAAATATTTATTTTATGTAAAATTATACAAATAAAATCAAAACAAAAATTGTGTCCAATATGTTTAATGAACTATAAAAAAAGTTTGTATCAGTGTTGGATATGTAGCGATTATATATAACAAATTAAATTATGATTTTTTATTTTATATAATACATTAATATGTATGCAGGAAGTATAAAAATCATTCATGAAAGAATTGAAAGAAATACGTGTAAAAAAATATTTACGCTAGACGTTCATGCATCATTAGCATCACAAAATATTGCTCTCGGATCCACTTGAAAAGAAAGTGATTCAGAAGCAGACGTGTAAATTGGCATAATAGTAGAAAAAAGGATCAAGAATCACCTGCATGCAAGAGTCACCATCATTAGAGTTTTAATTTTTTATATATTTGCGAATTTTTCAAATGGAAAAATAAATCGTTATGAATAAAACCAAAGAATACATATTTCTCAGCGTTTTTATCTTTAAATACACAATGTTTACATTAAGGCTTATACAAAAACTGTCTTTTGAAAAAAAATGTTTTCCAATTCCAATATATCATAAAATTTGGCTTAATTCGGTTTTCAAGGTTTTACAAAAAGGGTTATTCAATAAAAAAAACCTTTTTTAAAAATATCGTTCATTATAAAATAAATTTACAAAAAAATTCTAAAATTAACATTTTTTATTCAGTCTTCCTATTCGGTGGTGGAGTAATTATATTTTCTCCGTACTTGACAAGTGTATCAGAGTTAGAATGAAAATCAAAACAAATATGTAATATTTTCCATGCATTCATTGTTGTCTACTGACTATAAAACTACATATTTCATCTCTTTTTCAATGAAACAATGGTAGTTTCAAGTAAAAATATTGACGTTTTAAATTTAATTCCAGTAGAAAAAAAATTTAAACAACGTTACCAAGTTGAAAAACCCGGCTTTTGAATGTTGTATTTTTTTGCCTAAAAACCGATAAGCCTTAGCTAAAAGCCAATGCTAAAAAACTCTGACAATATATTCAGAATATTATATAACCGTATCCAAAGATCATTTTCATAAACATAAAAAAACATTACAAATAAGCTAGATATATAAGAATTATTTTTGGATATTACTGATTATATCAAAGGACCTTTTTATAATATATAATTTGTAAATCAAATCACTATTTTATTTACCTAATCCATACAAACTATATTTGATTTGCTTTGACATCAGTAAAAAAATCTGACGATATAAGCAAAACTGGCATAATGTTGAAATAAAATTGTTGAAAAATTATGCGTTATTCATTTAATTTTATATTTATTATACAATTTTTTGAATTAAATATAAAATGAAAACAAGTCTTTGCGAATAAAGTTTTATTGCCGGAATGAGGTCAATATTAAGTATAATATACTTATTTTGATTACTTTTTTATTTCACACAATGTTTTAAAAGAATGTTTCCATAAGCTCATTCTTTTCCAACGTTGGCAGATGTTTTGTTTGAAACAAAGTTTATTTCATATTGAAAACGGCCCCGTGACGTTTCCGTATCTTTGAAATAAAAGTTTTGAGAATTTCGTTTTTCCAGGGAAATCAGTTAATTACAAAACAGTATTAATCTAATTACAAAAGTTTAAATCTTTCTCCAAGGCGCACAAATAAAACAAAGAAAACACGCCGCAAAAGGAATTCTGGTTTTTATAACACTCCGTACGAAAAACGATTCATTTTCAGCTGACAAAAGTGAAACATTAAAAGTGGCAAGAGAGTTTTTTGGAGTTTTATTTTTCAGCCTCTTGAATGTCCCTGAAACCGCGGTTATTATTTCTCTATACCTGTTCCCTAATTCTGTAGAAAAATCCTTGCCTAAACCTTTTCTGGAAGTAAAGTATTCTTCTATTGTCGGCCACTCTACGTCCCCAGGAATGTTTTTGTCGCTTTGTTATAAAATGTAAATCCCAATTTAATTTATTTTTATCTGGGATTTGGGCACTTTAATTTAATTTTCACACTTTCATTGCATTATTTTTATCTCTGTCTCGCGTGCAGTGCAATTTTGTGCGCTCGCTTCCTTCAAGTAACATTTCGGACTAGAAAATAATGAAATTTTTATTTGAATTTAAAATTGCCTTCAGCTTATTATAGTGCTACTTATTTTTTTTATACTTAATTATTTGTTTTATTTAAAGGACTAAAATAAAATTAATACACTATCAAATTCAGACATCGGACAATAGAACGACATGTTTTATGATTGCTATGCTAAATAGCATAGATTGCTAATCAGTAAATATGGTAAAATATGTTGAAGATGGATAATGGAACACGCAACGTCGGCTATTTTTTCGATACTTTTAACTCAGACTCAACGAAACAACATAATTGTAATATGAAATTCAATAATTGATCGGTTGGCTGAATTTGTATGTATAAAAAATATAATATTCGGTACTTTCCCTTTTAAACGGAATATATGGAATACAAGTTATTATACATAATAATTACCAAATTCATAAATTCACCTGTTTTTTTTTATTCACGAGGATAATCTTAGTTAAAATAATCATTTATTGAATTGCAGCCGAAATAAGTATTTGAAAAAAAAAGTAAATATCCATTGTATAGAAATTTAATTGACTATTGAATGTTTGTGTGATTTATTAATATTGTTCAGGAATTAAACTATTGAAAACAAAATCGCTAGCAGAAACTGTAAAAAAATTCATACGTCTTCAACGGAAATAAGAATAAGCAATGAGCCGTTTGTAAATTTTTAAGCCAACAGTGCCCACTGTGGGATGTTCTACACCACTATGCAAATCCGTTACTGTTTAAGGTTATTGCAACACAGTGCAATCATTTTGAATACCACTTCCGGTTCGTAACGGCGGTCGTAATTTGGGCAAATAAAGTTCTTAATCCCAACATATTCAGAATACACGAAAGCTCGCCGGTACTTGTAGCTCCGCCGGATTTTGATGTCATGATTTTTTTATGTCCCAGCATATTTTAGCATGATTATAGCATAAACTTAAAAACATGGTGGTATACTTAGTTTTAGATTGTGCTACGTGTTTGGTTATTGTATAAGTTTACGATAGTGGGTAAGTCTACTATAAAACGTACATTTAAAAAAAATAGATTTTATTATTTACTAAGAAAAAATGACTAAATTTCCATAAACAGATAAAAAAATTGATTTAAAAAAATATCGGATGGGGAGCAACTTGGCTAACTTCAAATCTTCAATCGACATGTGTTAGGTTGCATATGTGTGTCCTTGTGCTTGTTACATTTTAAAATTTAACAGGGATTATCTGTTGTATCGAAGTCTGTTATATTTTTACTGTATAAATCAGCATAATCTAAATATAATTAACAGTAAAACTATGCCTCATGATAAAATTGGTTAATGTTTTGTTTATTAGTTCATTTTTAAAATAAAATAACGCAAAAATCAAATCGTAATTTTCACTAAGCATTTAAATTTTTGAAAGTAGGATGAATTCCAGTTTCTTTTTCGGTATTTTTCATTAAAATTGTTACCAAACCAAACGTTCAGCTTACTCATTCAGATGTACCCACAGCCTTATCAATATATTTTGTATCCACTGTCGAAGAGGGTGGGTCAAACAACAAATCCCGAAATGAGAGGTACGCAGGAGATTCACCGTGTGAACAAGTTATGTTTAAAAATTAAATTTGTAAAGATATTATACACTACAAAAGTTCTAAATACTAGATTTTTTTTATCAAGATCCACAAATCCACAATATTTTACATGATAAAGAGTACAAAAAAAACTATTTCGTAAACGTTTTAACTTTGTGTAATTTTAATAATGAGCGTTGTTAGATTTAAGATACTTCACCACCATACATGATATAGCAACACAATTATGTTTGTGAAAGATACGAACAAAAGTAAATACTAGCTACAATTGACGATTTGAATTGAAAAAGTGCAACATAAGCAATACAAATGAATGAATACGATGTACAAATAGAGTATACAAACGAATACCTTTGAATTTTTGAATACATATTTAAATATCTTTTAAAAATTGATACGATAAATAATTAGTTTTACAAATTCTCTCCTTGTGAAGACTATATGGCTACCACGCAGCACCTCCTGGATTATTTGTCAATCGATTTGAAGCAATAGCATCTTTTGGTATAATTGATTACAATCTATGAATGCTACTGAAAAACCGCCTAAAACTAGTTTTGACGTGATTTCTAGTAATAATTGATCCAGACAGCTACAATTTTATTTAGAAACCGCATTCTGGTCCCGTTTTTCATCTAATAAAACTACCTTAACTCAAAATCCAATGTAAAAAAATATTTTTTTCCGGTTTTTGAAGGTCTTCGCCAACTGCCATGATTAACTATCGCTAAACAACACTGGCAGAATGCAAATTGATAAATCAAAAAAAATATGTTTTTGTTTGAAAGTATTGAGCAATCATCTGTAATGGATTGGGCTATATCGGAATCGTAGAGTTACGCACGCAAGAAATTTCCCTCGTGTTTTTGACATAGCAGGCAGGGCAAGAAACTCTGGCAAAAAACGAACCATTTGTGAAAGCGGTTAGAAAATAAAGGGCCGCGAGATAATAAAACTGAAAAATTATCATGTCGGTTTTGAACCACGAAAAAATTCTAAAAATACATCCAATGCGGAAAAGGTATAACGCCCCATGAAATAAAGTAGTACAATTTTGCAATAATAAAAAAAGTTTTTTTTTTGGTGAATGTATTTTTAAGCATATCCGATCCAATGTGAAGCATACTGACTTGGGACGTTAGTGTCGAACCTTTATTTGGAAGAAAGTTAAAAAACATGCTGGGTAATTTAGGATCAGTAACAGTACAAATTAAAATTAAAAATACCTAAGAACAATAAAAATATAGATAAACTTAAATTTTATAGCATACGGTTCTGATGTATTCATAACTATTATTCTTAAGCTCAAAAAATCTGCTGTTGATTTCTTGTGTTAAACATAATTTGCATACATTGCATACAAAACAGTTAACACATCAACGTAATGTAAGTCTTAAGATACTTAATAAAACAGCCAATGATGCCATAACAAATATACCGATTGAATATAAACATATGAAAATGAATATCCACTATTTATTTTATGCATATATAAACCTGGGTTTAATTGTGACGTAATCGACAAGGTGGGTAGATAGATAGTATGTCTACAACTATAGCTAAAAACGCTCGTGTGCATATAACTTAAGGGGCGAAAACGGAACCTAAAGATTTATTTCGAGGAGGGGCAACACTAATAAACGAGAAACAAAAGAAGACCGTTCCATCGCATTCCAAATTCAATTTTAAACTGACAGCTGACAGGTTTTCCGTTGGCGGCGAGCATAACATGCAACACAAGATAAATTGTTTGCCTAGAAGCAGTAAAATTATCCCGACGGATTGAATATTGGATAAAATTGAATGATTATGATTAGCTGTCTATACAAATTACATTTGAGTCACGCAATCGAAACCAAGCGTAAGAATTCGTACAATGGCATCAACGTCGGAACTCTGCAAAAGAAAGCATCAATAAGTAACTATAAATTTAAGGAAAATTCTGTCCGAGAAATCGCAATTCTATAATAAATTAAATATTTTTCATAGCTTTTCACAAATTTTAGATCTGGATGAATTGCTATTTGCACGCTATAATAGAAAAATCTACTATGTACGTGCAAATCCAATCAATTGTTACTTTTGTACCTATTATAATTTGATTGTTGTTCATACATTTCATAGCCCACAATAAAATCTAGGTAAAAATGGCATGACAAAGTTTATTTAGTACCTATATTAGTTATATAACTATCAAATCCGTAAAAGATACAAAGTTTTGTCAATGGGAGAAGGGTTGAAGAAAATTTACATTTCATGGCAGTTTATTTTCATAACATGCCGTTTTCAAATTTTGAATGTTTTTATGTTTCACAAAAATCATCGTCTGGAAAAGATAAAACAAATGTGGTTGAAACATAGTTATTAATACCCGATAACTAATTATTTAATAGAGGATCTTAGTTTAAAGTTTACATCTTAGTTTGATTTAACTAATGAATTTTTATGAAACTGAAGAATCGATATACCCAAAACCATAAATTGAAACTGCCTAAGTTGTCAAAACTTTTGGCATATTGTTAGACGAGTATCAATTACTCAAGTGTCAAGCTTTATGGTTCTCACTTTCCTGCCTTGTTTGACAGCAGTTTGAGTAAAATTTAAAATATTCGTGCAAATGAATAGAATTCACATATTTGATCACACATTATGACAAAAAACCATCTCAGCACATTCAAACAACATGAAGTATAATACAATATGATAAACCAGTAATTAGTGGTTAAATTTAATTCGAATTTATTTTTTTCAAATTGTTTAAAAGAAGTTTATACAAATATGTAACAATCAATTTCATCCAGTTTGAAAACACTGCAGAACAATCTAGTGCTGTTGAAGAGAGTGTTTTGTTGTTATTGAATATAATTCATTTTCACCAAGTATTGATATTGTACACCTTAAAAATGAATAGTTGTACTAGTTCAAAAAAAATGTATTGATCAGAACTCTCGAAAAAATGATCGCTGTGAGCAAAACAGCATCACTACAGAAATATTTTCATTATTAGCATCATAACGTTTGTCCATAAAGAATTTACAGTTAACATTTGTAAAGCGAAGAATATATATATATATATATATATATATATATATATTTCAAAAATACTGACAAGGGATTGTGTTTAGTTAAATATTACGCAAAAATAATGTTTTATTTATTATTGTATCCAGTATTTATAATGTAAATTAAGTTAATAAAATTAATTAATTAAATGTAAGCCATAGTTTTTTTTAAGAAAATGTTTCCGCCTTTTTTTTCAAAAAATATGCGTTCATGTTAGATATTCAAAGACAAATAAAAATGTCAATTCAATGCCAATTGTTGTTTATAACTGTTCATTTTTGTATAAATAGCATTGTTAAATTATATTTATTATCAGTTGACGATGCTCGTAATGAGCGAAACCGGTCCTGACATATTAAATAAAGTAGAATGAAGTACAAAGGAATATTGTGTTTTTATTAATATAATGCCTTTCCACCAAGTATTGACAGTGAACACCCTAAAAGTGAACAAATAAAAACCCGTTGACGACAATAATCACATAAGATTATTTTTTTATATAGCTTGCAAATTAATAAAACATGGCGTATTGTGTTATTAAGAAACTGGTAATATGTACAGTCACAAAAGCGTTTTGATATCGGTGGCTGTATTCCATATATCTGAGTAAAAGTTAAATTTTATTATACGGCATACAAATGTAGTTTTATAAGCTAATTAATAGTTTTATTAAGATACATAATATATTGCTGTGCCAAATTATACTTGAAGAAATGGGAAAAAATCATGACAATAGAGTAATAAATTGTTATCGCGTATTGTCTTCAAAAAGTCACAAAAGTATTCGAAGACGCCGTAAAGTCTAATACGTATAATTACCGCCACGTGTACGGTTTTTATTTACGAAATCGGATAGAAACAACAAAAAGAATATACGTTAAGTAAATGACAAAAAATCTGATATTGTAATGGCTGGGATGAAGAGCAAGGAATTAATTTACTAATTGCGTTTTTTATTGCCGGTACAGAACGCATATTTCATGTCCAAGCTTGTAAGCTGAGACCGCTCCTTTTATTTATTTCACCGTAAATACATCCACGCTACTTTTCGAATACGGTTATATTGCTTATAATGAAAATATACGCTTTTTCCAGTTTATAAAACAAAAGGTTAACTTGGCAAGTGGTGTTGTGATTTTTGTAATAATATTATAACACTGACGTGCCAAATATTTACACAGATCTCGTTAAAATTTTTAGTTTTTAATTAATTAAAACTATTTTTCGCTGTGCATAACAGTGTACATAAGTATAGAATAAAATAAAATTTAAAATGAAACATTTCAATATTTTCACTACTTTCGAATGTCAGCGAAATCAAATTTTACAGGATCAAAATCTGCTGAGCTTTATTTTTAATATTAAAAATTAATGATGTTCTAAAAAAACATAAAAATTAAACTATTGTGAATTTAAATAAACTTGACAGTATGAGTAAATATTTTAAAAAAATAAAGATTATTGTACAATGTAATAACCCAATGTTAATATAATGTTACTCGTGATATAAAAATCAGATTCTGCTGATATTGAAATGAAAGTATTGTAAGGAATATTTTGGAACCAATACTCGGTATTTATGGTAATAGGTATGTATATATTAAATGAATATTTGATTTCATTATATAAACTTTTATATTTTGGACAGTATAAATATGACGTATAAAACATGATAAGTTCAAGTTTTTGTATGATATTTTTGACCCGCCACTGTATGAAAATAAACCAAAAGGTGGTGTCAAACCAAAATAGGGTGAATTGAGATGGAGTGAGTCTCAAAGGGGGTAAGGATAGGTGTGCCTGGCGACTAGATGGCGCCGAAGAGACTGTTAGTACTGGTTCTCCTATCAAAAATCGCACTGAAGGCGAGGTGGAGACAACATGGCGATACAGGGCCATTTTTGAAAGGTGAAGGATTTTTTCGCTATGTAAAATAATACGAAAAGACCAATGATTGGATGATGTTAAAACAAATTATTGTAGTTTAAAAAATATATATGTGTTGATTTATCTTTCTATTATTTGCGCAAAACGTATGTATACCAAAACAAAACTCAGCTTCCAACTTCGCGCCTTGATCGCATAAAGCGAATCTAGCGTATTGAGCGAATTTTAGCTGGTAACACTGGCAACATTATATCTTAAAACCTTTTCTTATATTTTTAACATTACATATAATAAAAGTCAAAAAACAAAAAGTAATAATCATTTCAATATTTTCCTGGCGGACTATGTATATTATTAATTAAATGTGAATTAAAATTAATTTAATAATGTCAATTATTTCAGAAATTGTTAAACCACCCGTTAATAATAAATAATAAACAACTTTTGTTTGTTGTACAAGAATTTTATTACATCTATTTATTTACTTAAATATGCATGGAATATTGAAGGATTGTATAAAATTCACTTATCGAAATCGTATTGAAAAATATATGTAAATATATCAATGTTAATTAGCAAGATGTGATTGTTAAATTAATTACAATATATAAAAAACATTGAGCTAAATATGTAACTGTTAATCGCTCAATTTTCCGAATGTTTGTGCCAAATGCCAACCGATTCAGCCTCGTGTTTTTCTGTGTCAGATTGCGACATAATAAAAATGGCTACCCTACAAGGTATTCAATGCGTATCAGGGTTTGTTTACAAGAACTCTGGAGAGGATGTTTTATTGATCGTAAGAAATTTAATGCAGCTTATTGCAATAGATTTTCACCCACCCTATAAACCAAAAAATCTTCATGTTGTTTTGATTATTATCGTAATAAACGTTTTTTTTCTGAGACTTGTATTTTTATGACATAAATAAACATTTAATATCTTTGTCGATCTGAAGAAAAACATCAGAAGTACAAGTTTCGAGTCAATGTTAAATAATATAAACGGATATACAACGATGCGTATTATTTTCGTATATTTATATGATTCAAATTAAAAATTTCAAAACTGGTTTATATATTAGTAAAAACACAATATTCCTTTGTACTTCATTCCACTTTATATAATATGTCAGGACCGGTTTCGCTCATTACGAGCATCGTCAACTGATTCAACTCAACGTCAACTCAGTTGACGATGCTCGTAATGAGCGAGACCGGTCCTGACATATTAAATAAAGTGGAATGAAGTACAAAGGAATATTGTGTTTTTACTAATATAATGCCTTTCCACCAAGTATTGACAGTGAACACCCTAAAAGTGGTTTATATATGTAAGTGTATTTTTTAAACTTCATATATATGACATTACAAGTGCGTTATTTTAATATTTTACAATCTTTACGAAAATATAAATATTAACCATATTAGAATTTGAACTTGGACCGTCTAGAAAAACTCTTTTTGATTAGACTGTATATAGCGACATTTATGTTTATTGTAATTTATAGAAAATGATAAAACTTTTATGTCATAATTACGAAATATTTTAATTAAAGTAATCAAATTAAACAATAATTAACTAACATCATAAAATATTAGCTTGACCTAATTTTTTGTCTGCTATAAAAAATAAAAAATTCACACAAGAGTATCATTTTTATAATATCAGCAAAAACCTGTAGAGTCATTCAACTTTCTGTTTTCACAATCTATATTTATTATTTGTTTGGACTGTTTTCACAAACAAAACTACAACCTCTCTTACGCATCGCATCTGATGTAGGGCGGGGAGAGGGAGAATTTATGCTCAGCGTGTTTATTTTCAGTTTGTGAATGATTCATCTTAAGAATGTTTGTCACCGACGTTCACATAAACGGTAAAAAATTAGCGCAACGTGTCACACATGAAACATCTTTAAATTCTTAAATGGATAAATTGCAACTAAAAAATAGAATTGTTACAACGATACTTTAAATTAACATTTTTAAAATAAAAAAATATACAACTAACGACATCAGCGCCACACCGTCAGTCACATCAATTAACTAAACAATTTCAAATTTATAATAACCCTCCACTCGCGAAGATTATTTATCTACTGCTATTAAAATAAATATATATATAATTTAAAAAAAAATAATATTCTTTTTTATATTAATTCATAGAATGAGAAGATAAACATCAACAAGTTATAATGTTATTACTAACTTCAGTTTGTATTTTTTTTCTGCCGTAAAAGAGGATGATAAAATGAGAAGCTAATATTATCGCAAGGATGAATTTTTTGTAAGTAATACGGAAGTCGTATACTATTATAAAAAATATTTACGTATAAAATTTAGTCTGCTGGTATTTACAATGTCAGTCTAGTTGTAAAAATAAAATAAAACCTGTAACTGACACTTTTTAAAAGCGGGCAAGAAGGTTTGTAAAATTGTCTATAAGTAAATCATTAACTTTTGAGTACAATATTACAAGTCTCCTTTAGTACACGATGCAAGGTTAAACTTATCACTATGTGACAAATTGTTTGAGCTGAAATGTATTGGGAAAACGGAGATGCGTAGTATTAGAACACGCTTTTCTTCGTGGTCCACGATTTTGTTTGTTTGCTTAGTTCCTCATAGTCTTGTGTAATTCGCTATCTTACGATGTTCTGATTCTTTCACAGAAGGGGTGATATTACGCAGTATAAATTTATGTAAACATATGTAAATTTGTTTCTACACAAATATATTTCAATAAATTTATCGACTCTTTTTTGAAACTATAGCTTTATTTTCTACTTACTGTTAGTTATACATTTATAAAAAAAAACGTTAATAAAAATCATAAATCAAGACAAAAACTATATATTTATTAAATATGATGACAATTTAGCTGAAAATTTTAGTTTTTTTTAATTAATGTTTATCGTATTGCATTCATTTACTTGATATTTTGTAAATACTGACAAATGATAATCTGAAATTAAACTGCAATTATGTAACATGGTAAACGAGCAACATATTAAGTTAAAATCAAACAGACAATTCTTATCTTCATCATGAAGTTATAAAGTTAATGCTAATCAATAATTTGATTTTGTATTTTTAGTTGATTTCATTAAAAAAAGTGCAGAGTTTCAGTGCAAGTACGGAGTAGTTTACACATTGAAATTATTTTGTTTGTATTATAACAATGCGAACGTCTTCTGAATACGAATGTTTCTTTGAAAATGAATTGTTTTAAGAACACGAGTAATTCTCAATAAAAAAAACATTTAATTACACAGATGCGAATGAAAAAAAAAACATTTCATCAGGTATCCGTTTCCGGCTATCAAAAAATTCAATTGAGTGAAATGGCACGCGTGCCCACTTTCCCCTACCTCCTCACAAACATTCAACATTATGATTGTATAAGCGGGGTTTTATTAACCCATTAAAATTTAAGTGATCATAAAATGTTGCCAGATATAGAAAAGCGAGACGGATCGTCCGCCCTACTCTGTGCCACTATCACTTCTCTTTCGTTCTTTGATAAAATGGCGTGCTCAGTCATCAAAGGGTGAATGAAGCAAAGGATTTAATAACAATACTTATATACACCACTAAACGGTTCATTGATTTTTAATGGATACAAGTGCCCCATACTATTTTTATGTTATCGATTGCGTAAAAAATCAATGAAAGAAATATAATTTAATTGCTGTATTGGTGACTGAAATTATTCGTCATTTAAATAATTTTGCACGATTAGACAGCGTTTCTTATATTAAAATGTCTATTGATAAAAGAAAAATACTTTATATACTAAAAATAAACTTAAATATTGATTTCCTATCATAAAACTACATAAAAATAATCCTCAAAAATTCTATAATTCGTCAATGTCTTCATTTGTTTCAAACGTATGCCAAAAATTTAGGAAATCATCACATCCTTGCAATTATGTTTGTTGGAATAAAACAGTAAAAAACGGTATGATTCAGACATAGTAGTATTATTAAGTCAAGATCCAAAATTAACATAATATTATAATACAGGATAATATGTAATAAACTATAATATTAAACTGAATATTTAGTTTTTATTTTTACCATTTATTATTATATTTTCATTTATTACAAAAATTAAATCAATACATTTATAATTTTGAATTATTTGGTAATATACAAGTGATTACATAAATCAAAACCTTAATGAATTCATTTTTAAAATTTCAAGCACGACACTGCTTCGACCCTTGCAAGGAAAGTTTGTTGTATTTCATAAAACGTTACTAAGCCGACTCACTGATATTTCTATCGATTAATGTACTATCATTTTAACCCTGCATGCCAGAAACTTGCTATCATTTTTATTTATGATTCACGTTAAGCTTCTTCTATTAACCATCGAGCGAAACATTTTCCTAGGCCGAGAATACGGCTCCAACGATAACACTATAATTTAGAAAATATTATACGAAATGGCAAACTCTGATAAGCAGGTGTTTATACATAGATACAGATAACAGTATTGGATATACTTGAATATTTTTCGTTTATTTTTGCGCATTTACATAGTAAAATATGTTTTCGTTTATAAGAAAATAAGTAGGATATGAAATATGGATTCAAGATTTTTATAAGTTACAAAATAATAAGTAATATGATACTTTTATAACAGAATTGTTAATTTATCAACGAAAGCATTTAGGTAAAAAATCTAATCTTTTTTACTGCCGAAAAATGAATGTTATAAATAATGACGCACCACTCTACAGCTGACACTGCCAGCATTATTTTAAAAATGACTTGCTGATTGATGTTCAAGTCATACAATAAATTTGATTTAAAACAATTATTAAAAATATTATCAATTTACTTATTGAAACAAAAAAAGCGTAAACTATACTTTGATATGTAAGCGAATGGATTTTTACACTTTTGTGAAGAAGTTTATAAACCTCGTGAATTATTAAAAATTTAAATGGTTTCCATATGAAATTAATATTTATAAAAATGAATTAGAGATAAGGAAATAAATTGTGGTTCATAAATATAATGTATTTTATATTCGGTAAGAATATTTAATACATTCTACCGATATGGACGATATAACTTTAACAAGTTATGCCTTCTATCATATTTATACTATACAGCTGTAATTTTGAATGAAGTAAAAATTGTTTTCTCATAAAAAATAAATTATTTTTCGGACTTATTACTTTTGTAGCTATAATTTTGGTAAACGATTTAAAATAATATATATAAAGAAGGCGAGATTTACATTACGAATTTTTAATTTTAGTAATTTTTCGGAAACAAATGTAACGTTGGTGATTATAAATAAGATAGACGATGTAAGTTTTCCTAGTACACCTTGCGTTTGGAAGCCAGCACGCGAAGCTGAGCAATAAAAGTGGATTGTTTCCAGCGTTGGTTTAATATGCGAGAAAATTTGCGACCACGCGCCGGCGCATCGCATTTCCGCGGACAATAACACCAGAGACCGAGGCTTATTGCCGGTACACATTATTGCTTGTAACTGCCATGGATGAACCTCTACGCCTCTACGCTTCTACGCCGTTAAGCTATCTTTTGGACAGTGAACGTTCGGTGAGCGACATTGCTGCAAATGGTTGCTATACTTCTGCAAATTGTAAGCCAAATTATAGGGTATCTACGTATTAGCGCCATCACTGTTATCAGAAAATTTTACCAAACAACATTGTGCTTCCTCTATGAGTTTACACAGTACCATATTATGTTATATAAGTCTATTTTAATAATAATATTGCACGTCGTACAGTCAGCAAATATGTTAAATAACATTAGCGTTTATCAAAATAAATTATACCTACAAATGACATAATAATTATTGTCACACAATATCAAACATTTAGAATAATTCTCATGTTCTACATACACGTTAAATAAAGGCAATAAAAAAGTAAATAAGTGGTTTAATAAAAGATCGTTATGTATACAAAACATTAACCCTTATTTCTTTACAATATTCAAACGAGGTGTTCAGTGAACGAACAACACTAACTGCAAATGCTTCAATTTAGTTAAGATAAAAACATATTCAAATATGTTCAATAATTATATTATTTATTTTTTACGATCTACCAAGATGTTGTTGTAGTAGATTTTGACATTAAACTTTTCATAGACAAATGTGTTAAAAAACACAAGACTTTGCGTTTAAGAGAGATATCTTTTGATTCAAATGAATAAATGCATACGAAAATTGGAAATGTTCAAAGTTTTTTACAACTTGAAAAATTGCAGGTGAAAAATACTTGAAGTGTGGCATAAATGTGTATGTCGTAGAACGTTTGAAATATTTGAGCTCTCGGAGATCACGTACAAAGTTGGACAACATAGGAAAAGTATTCGATATTAGAATTTAGAATCATAAAATAATTCACAGGATTGCGATCGAAGTTGCTATGCGAAACGCAAACGACCCAGCGCCGATAACGAAAGTTTCGAATGGCGTCTCGGTCCGTTCACTCGAGCGTCGCAAGGTGCGCCAAAGAAGCGCCGTTATCGGCGTCCGTTCCCATCAGTGGCGAGCGGCGATGTTTTTATCGGCCGTTACTGTCCGCTTTACGGGCTTCGGCCATCGTCGCGAGCGTCCACCACCACTTTATCTCGCGGCCCACGTTATGAACGATGGCGAACGAGGTATAATTGGCAGCTTTCTAAGAAAGTTGAGGTGGCCACATAAGGAGCAGTGCCGTGGTAAGATGGCAACGTTAAGATATACGCAACACAGCACTAGTCGTAAAAATTAAGAATCACACTCTTCGTATGAGTAATTATAGTTGGTACAATATTTTCAGCATTTTACAACGTAAAACCATTTACGAAAGTATAAGAAATATTGTACAACAATGTTTTTTTTAAAATACTTTTTGAGATTTTTAAAACGATAAAAAAACAATAATACTTATCTTTGTTTTAGAACGTGTAAAAGAATAAATATGTATTGTATTAATATAATATGTATGTAATATGAGTTAACAAAATTTATATACAATGCTAGTCGAATAGTGTGAATAAACTGACTTGTTTAGAGTAGGCGGTTTCCGATTTTGGTCTTAGCCATCTTTAAATCAAAACTCAAACAGTAAAGACATACTTGAAGAAATACGGTAAATAGAGAAAACCACAGTAGGCTGACAGGGCCGGCCATGAGGTCAACAACCTTGGTGCCTTGTCTCGGCAACGACCGTTATTTATCTTAGGCGTTATCTACCCCCGGACCCTTAACGGTGCAGTTATCTGCTATAGGTATAAATTATACGCTCACCTTCCGCTGATATTTAAGCTAGTTTTGTAATAACTATTTATTTTGCTAGCGCGCTAGAATACTATATGGCTTGGATACTGGTATTGTTTATGAATCAATAACATAGAGGATACGGCATGGCGTAAGTTATCGAGGCCTCTAAACAATGCTTATTTATTGCCACAAGTTTGTGGCATATTTTACTTTAATTAAGATTATTAAAAAAATGTTTTAACGTTTTAAATTGGTTGTTATTGCTGTGTTAAAGAAGAATTGATTTATAAAAAATGTAATAATTCAGTGACACAATCATTATTAAGAGTAAAAAAATGTCAAAATTAATACAAAACCGTTTATAAAATCTGAACCACCGCAGATCAAAGTGGATTTATTAAAAGGGGTTCCCTATAGCCATTACAACAGTTTCGTTTTATTACTGCTCAAGCGCTACATTTTAACGGCGGGTAATAATTAGCGGCATTGTCAATAATAATTAATGAGAAGAGTAAGCACTTCGAACGAACTGCCTCGCATTTTAATCGTGGGCGGAGAAATTTATAGGCGAGAATAGAGAGGGAAAATGGGACAGCTAAAACGTTTTAGAGGGCTGGAAAGAGACGGAATTTAGGGGAAACTTTATTGCCCACCCGGAATCTGCGAGGCATCGAGAGCACCTGCGCCGTGTGGAAAATCTAAGCGGAAAACACCTTTTCAATAAATGATAAATACTGCGTCTCGGATATGAAAACTCGCTGAGTTTTCAACCGTAATGTTAGAATATGCGTAAAAGGTAGATAGATATTATAAAACATAAATAGCAGTTAAAATATCGAACGAGAGTGCTTAAAATAACTTTCAGATGTATTATCAAAATCAAATATCCTTTAATGTTAATTACGAATAAAAAAATCAGCTAATAAGCGATAATTGATTTTATAATAGTCAATACAACAAAAAATTTGTAAGCCTTTTTAACAACAAATTAAAGTTGTAGTCTGGAAAAATTATGTTAAAGCCTTTAAATAATATTTAAAGGTCTTCAAAGAAATAGATATATCATTAATTTTCTTTTTGTTCCACTAGAATACCAGTGAAATAAAAAAATCAATTTTTATTTAAAATTAGAATAAAAGGTAACCACTCAATTAATTTAAAAGAGGTGAAGTGAGCCAAATAGTAAAATGGTAAAACTTTTTCTTAGACAGACAAATACAATAACGACTTTATTTGGTGTTTTGTTGGATTGTATATTTTTATTTAAGAGAGATAACACTATTGTTGTGTATATTAATTGAAATTACTTCACTTTGATACTTTAACGTGCGTTATTACTACGTTACTACTATTCATTTAACGTTTTAACATTTAACATTACGATGCAGTTAACATCTATTAAGATGAATTTAACGTTTTTTTCCTAAAATACCACTTCACCTCTAATGGGCCCACTAAAAATACCAATAGGAAAATATGTATATAAAATATCTTTTGATTACAAAGACAATTGAAACTTTTCATTGCTTCAATTTAAAAAAAATATTTTACAAAAACAATAAAACGTACCAAAATATTCTTCCGAAAAATACTGCCACTAAAAAATATTCTGTGACAAATAATGTTCACGTTCGAAGTTCACGAATTAATTTTATTTAGGTCAGTAAAGTGACAAAATATTTCTATGTAATTTATTTATCACATGATCTTAAATCTAGAAACATGTTTGAAACAACTAATTAGATAATTAAAATAAATAATTTACGACTCAAACCTATCCATATAAATGTTGAAGTTTAAGCTTCTGTAACAACATGAAGAGCTATAATTGTTGGAATTAATATTCTTAGTCAGTATACATAGAATCGCCCGTACTAAATTTTTATAAATCTGTTTTAATGCATCATTAAAGTTATCTGGACATTTATATAACATAATTGTGGTAGAGTAAAATTTATACGCCCAGGCAACATTTTAATATTCAAAAAGGTGTCCAAACCAGAAAATTTATATTCACATATTATTTGAGAATGAAATATCGCTTCTTTGTTAAGCAGTATAAATCACAAAATTGAAATTTGAGCCTGAAATAAATTTTAACTCCGATAAAAGCCAATGCAGCGTTAAATTTGAAATAGTTTAAGCTTCTCCAGTGCATTCGTAATATATTTATGTGGATTGCCAGATACGGAATATTAATCCCTGCATTGGTGCTCCAGAAAAGGATTATGACTCGTTTACCGAAGCGAATAACCGGTAAGACAGGTTTGTGTAGCTATAACAGTAGAAACTTTGGTACTAAAGATGAAGTTATTCACATACAATATTGCTACTATATAAAATTAAAGTTACAATGTAATATTTAAGCCTACAGGGTGGCAATCAAAATTTAATTTCCAATCATTTAATTACAAATATGACTATACAAAAAAAATTACAATCAGCTATACAAGCCCTTGACCAACATCATAATTTTATGATATACGCATAAATTATAAGTTATAATCATGTAACAGTGTTAAAAAATGTAAATGAATGCTCGAGTATCTTTAAAAAGTTGGATAAGTTAATAAATGTTAAATACGTTTTTTATGTCTTTTACAGTTGTGTCATTTTAAATAACAAATATTTATATGAAAATAAAGTTTTTTTTTATCAATCAAATATTCGTCTAATGGTAAAAAAAATACTATATGATATATGATAAGTTCATCGTTTGTGACATATATAAGAGTTAGATATGCAACAACACGTTTGAAAACTCTTGTATAATATTTAAAAAATATTAAAATGAGATTTAGCTATTTATTAAATAAATAGCTAAGTATAGATTAAACTAAATATTCTGGAACTCAATGAGTGAAAAATTACCAACAGATAATTAAAATTTAAATCATAGATACGTGTCTGCAGAAAATTGACAATCATTTTTGCTGGAATACAGTCAGTTCAGACGACCGACAATTTGACCACAGTATTATTTTGTGACGTTCATTAGTTTGGCGGTGAACGTGCCATTAATTCAACGCTACGTTTGCTAGAAGTAGCATTGGTCGCAAATTTCATTACCCAGTAGACCGTTAAAAGTACTTTACATAATATTATCACGAGATTTACTTTATCTATAGATTGTAAATACATTTCGCTAATCCTGATTTAATATAAAAAGCGTTTCAGAATAAACTGGACGTAGTTTTAAAAATGTGTTGTCTAAATTTTAATAGCTATAACGTATAGTTATAATACATAAGCATAAATAGTATGAATAAAATATTTTTTTAAAAATTATAATTTGCAATCTTATTAATTAAAGATTAAATGAAATTGTTTTTATTTAAGTCAATAAATGACAAAGGTTTATGTTTATTATGAAAATAAATGTTGACTTGAGCAGACTTTTTGTTGAATGACAGTAGAAAAGTCACTATATACTTTTAACTCAATATAATATTGAGTTAAAATATCAGTCACTGAAAACAAAAAAAAACTTATCTTAATCATGTTATTAAAGCTTCAGTCGAGAGCATACGAAAAAAAAATAGGGTAATTGAAAAAAAAACACTGAAAAACTAATAAGATTAATAACACTTCGACATAATATTCAGTTATTATCAGTTGAAAAAAAAGGCAGGATTGTTTTTGGACATGTACACGAAAACCCTAAATTTTTGTAATTATAAGAACTTAGAACAGAGAATAAATTTATTTATATAATTGTCGTTTATAAATAGTCTGAGTGTAAAATTATTGTAGTTAATTTGTAAACAATAAAATTTGGTTGGGACCATTTTATTTTCGTTGAAATAAAACACCACTATTGAGAATATAATTAACACTCACTGATTTGCATCGCGAGGTAGAAATTATTCGAAGGGAACTGTTTTATTTGAAAATGAAATTAAGAAAACAAAAGATTGATTCGTTCAAAAGTTGTAAAAGTTTCACATTTTAAGCGTCGAAAAGAAATTTCTTCGAATTTATTTCAAAAATTCTTTGTGCAAGTAAATTGATGGTTCCTGTGAATTATGAAGGAAGGGAGAGTGCAAAAGTTTTCACAATTTCATCATTTAATTTTGAATTCTTTTTAATTTAATTAAAATCCATTAGGATATGATGGCCTGGGCACATTTGGAATGGAGTATTCTAAAGTTTTCCCGGTATTTTTAATTGCAAGCATTATTACAAAAAGTGCGATATTATTTCGAAAACTTATCGTAAAAAGGTTCAATTAAGAAAAAAATGCTTTCAAGTAGACAAAAGAAATAATTGTAATAAAATAAAGAAAGGAAAGTTTTATATGTGTTAAATAAATCGTGGAATGTTAAAAAAAGCTTCCCAGTGCGGCGGTATTAATTAGGTTAAAGCGTGCGAGGTGAATCGAAGCTCGATAGAGGTTCAGCTCATTCGCAATACTCGCGCTCGTCGGGGAAAGCCCATACATCAACAGAGCCTCCGCCGCCCTCGATTTGTTTGTTTTCACGAGTTGTTTTGTGTCCTACTCCGGGGGCGGGGAAATAGTGAAGAAACCGTTAGAGGGCGACGTAAAAGGACGACGAGGCGGCGACGAGAACTAGACGTCGGTGTTGACCAATTACGCTGCGTAAATGAAAATAAAGATTACTTAGAAGCGAAAATCAAGCGTCGCTAAGGTGACGTCATAAAAAAAGGTTTTGTGTTCTAAAGAAATTACGATTTTTTAAGGTTCATTACATTATTAACTAATTGCAAACTATTTCTCTGCTATTTCACTGTGAAAAACTGTTACTCAAAACAAACAGCCGATAAACTAATATCTTCAACTATCGGTGACAGCTTCAACGTTCAAATAAAATAAAATATTTTAACAAAAAAAAGGTGGTTGCACAGTTATGCATAAAAGATTTTTATTTTTAAAGGCAGAGATATGCCGTAGAACCAGTATTTCATTAAAATTTCTATAAATCTTGATGAAATACAATGAAAAAAGTGTGCCGTGTTCTAACAATTCTAATAATAATAATAATAATAAAATATTTAAATAGTGAGTATTATAAAATGAAAAATAATTAAAATCGATTGTAATTTTGATTATAAAAATAACATGCACAAATTCAAAAAGATTTATAGAAAAATAAATGTAGTAATTTTAATGATTTTTTCGTTCACTGCCAAATTTTTAAATAAAATCATTTTTTACTGTCAATTCATGGAATAGTATATAAAATAAAAAAAAATGTTACGTAATGTTTCCAAAAATACAAATTCACATTCCGATAAATACTGCAAATAGAAATAACGAAATTCCGTGAGTTATTTTTCTTTCCTATCGTAAATGGTTACGGCTCAAAGGTACTCTGATTGAATCTATTAGGACAAATTTCATTTTGTACATTCGTTATAAAAGGCGAGCGAAAATGCGGTGACCTATCGATATCTTGAGAGGGTTTCCGTCATTTTTTTTTAACAACATATGAATACCTACGCAATAGAATTATGCGTTGCAAATGTAATCTGAGAATGACGTATTATTTTAGATTGCGTTTATTAGTTTACAATTTATAATAAAGAAAACACGTCTACACTGATGTAACATTAAAATAAAATATTTTGAAACTTTATTTTAAATAAAATAAATAAATCAATCGAACGCTTTCCGTAATAATTTTTTTAGAGTAGAGTTTGAATTTTTTGTTGTTGTGTTACGTGTCGTTTTCTCTATTTATTTTATTATGCTAAATCAATTGAAAAATATTGAAACTGTTATTTTAATGAGTCCCTGTAAAGTGATATAAGTTCAATTTTGTATTGTCAAAATAGTCTTTACTGGTTGTGACAGCTTTTTTTTGATTTTGAAAACGAAATTATTGTTGCTTGAATTGATATAAACAATTATTAAGTGATATGGTTATATTAAAAATCATGTTAAACGTTCTAAGTGAAGTAAAATGTTGCACCAAACCAAATCGGTAAAAGATCGTTAAAAGGTATGTAACTGTAAATATGTATATTGGAATTTTATTAAAGGTAGCAATGGTTTTGCAGTGCACGCTAGAAGTATTTGGGCAAAATAGTTGTGAGGAGTCTAGTGACCGTGATACATAGAGATTCGATTATACCAGCAAATTGGATCACCTGCAGTGCCGTGGACCATGTAAAAGATAAAGACGGCAAAGAGTACCGGGGATATCTCTTACGTTTGTTTCACCCACTTACGTACATTTGTTCGTATACTGGACTGGTAAAAAAGGTCTTGATTTAAATTGGCGTGCCCAATGGAGCCTGAGAAAAATAAATTGAAGTCAACAATTCCGCTTTTCTCTGAGCGAAATTGGTACAAAAGTTTTTATATTGAGAGTTTTTTAGATTTATTTGTTGTTCGACCACTATTAGAAATATATACAGTGTAGGTATAAGTAAAACTTTCTGTAGATACGGACTTACTCACTGGAATGGGGCAGTAAAGAATTCGATAAAATTTTCAAATTTATTTTCAGAGTTTATATTATATAAAGACAAATTATTAAAATAGAATTGATATACTTTTTATTCTGCGACTCCGACGTTTTTAAAATATAGAAACAATAAAATTTAAAAGTACGTAATATTATATTTAAATTTAAAAGATGCTTTACAAAATCTTCATCGCGAGATAATTTTTTCTTACTAAATAAATAAAGCAATAAAATCTGAAACGAAAATTGTGTATTAATAGACAAAAGTGGCTACCATAAATTGGTGAAAAAATAGTGTAGCGTCATATACCGACCCAATTATGGGCAAAGTGTTGTCTGTAAAAATTCTCAGGTAACGAAGGATACACAAGAAAGGACGTGTGGATAGAAGCCTTCCTTTAAGTTTATTAGGAGCGAACAATCAAACGCACAAAGTGAGAAAAAGGCTAACTGGGCTAACTTATTGCTCTCAAAGCTTTCAATCAGAGCTTAAACATTTACGTACAATTCCATAAAGAAACGGGACTACAATTTATGCGTAGTCATTTGATACGAAAGTAAAACGTCTTTTATTAATTAATGATATATTTTTTTCGATATAAAATTATGTTTTTTAGTAATGATAAAAAAATAAATGATGTGAATAGATTGTAACAAAATACCAATTGAATGGAGTGTTTGTATTTATTTGTGTTCCTTTGAAAAATAATAAGAATTGATTGCTATCACTAACAAATAAAAATGTTTAGTGTGGAACTGACGGTAGAATTTCTCACTATCTGTCTTTGTTAAATATTTAGGTTGGTAAAGCTTTCTAAAATCCGCTTGTTGATGGGTAGCCATTGGGTGGCGGGTGAGGCTTCACACTCTCAGCGTGACCCACGAGGGACCAAACCCGATACCGCAATCGCGGGGGACATTTTTCGGGTTCCATTTCGCTTGCCGAAAACAATTGGAAAGTTTATCGCCCTCGGTGAGATAATTGAACCATCTGAAAATAGATGGTCCGAAATGCTACGGGTCTGTCCGTATCCCTTACCACTTTTGGCACCCTCTAGGTAATATACACTACACTTGTCAGTTTGTTGCTTGCCACCTCTGACTGATTTATTTTTGTTTACGTTTTAAATTACATACTTATAAAAAAAATATTTCACACTGAATAATTATTTAAAAGAAAATATACCACAAGTAAATATTAAAAAGTTTGTTAGAAAAATACATAGAATTTAATTAAAAAATAAATGGTAAAAAAATCCACAGATTCAATAACCATTAAATACTTAAGGCGTGAAAAACTATAAATCTTGTTAATTCTCAATAAGTTAATAAAAATCTTACGATAAAAATTGTCTATGTTGTTTTGTGAAACTTGAGAGTGAAAATAAAAATTACACAATAAGTAAAAAGTAAAATCAATCGTGACATATTTGTAATAGAATGGAACCAAAAAAACAGGCATTAAACCAACAACGATGCTTTGGATTTTTTTTACATTGAAATCATCTCAATAAATTATTTGCGTAACATTTTCCATTATTGGCAGAATTGTGTTGTAATATGTAATAATTTTACATCATAAAAATAGACAGATTGTTTTATCTATTTGATATGAACAGCACGAGTAGGATTACTTAAACCTGAAATTTTTCGATCGCTGAATTCTAAAAGATTTACGAAGCTGACTATAGCAAAATTATATTTGTTTTAATAAGAAATATTGACTTTTTAAATAGACATTGTGTCGACAAAAGATATTAAAAATTCTCGACAATGTAGTTATTGTCTAAGCTTATTTGAAAAATCTTGAAATTAGTTTTCACAATTCACAATTTTTTAAAAAATAGTAACATGTTGTTAGTTTACTTAAACTACATTGGTGTGAGCTTTTAAAAACATAAAACTAGAAGTTTGATTTGCTAATTATGTAAGTAAGTGGCAAAGATAGCAGTGTGTTGCGAATCTAAGACATTTTATATGTTTTAAACTAGCAGTGAATGTTTACAGTCTGATTTGACCGACGATGGTGATGTATGGTGCGGAATAAAACGCAAAAAGCGCGAGTCGCAATGTGTGTTGGTAGTAGTAAACCACCGGGTGACGATACTCATTTTCACAATATCGCTATTTTGGTCTGGTGGAGATGTGCTGGCGATAATTTATCGCGTGGTGATACACGAGCGAGGGCCGCTTTCGACATGAGAGAGAATTCTTTTCTAAATAATTGACCCCCTTCGTTATGGTCATTTGGGCGGAAAAAAATAAGGCCGCGTTATCTGGGTTTCAAATGCTCATTTGGCGTGAAGGATGTGTTTATTGTGAGCTTTATTTCTGCTTAATGTTTTGCTTTTTTTTTTACTTTACAACACAAACAAATATTGTGTTTTTTTTCTTTAAAAATGCCGCATACTAAATCAGTCAACATGTTAAGTCAACCATACAATTTATTTTGCGCCAGTTTCTTTATTGTTTGATTAGAAAATATAATAATTATTAAAAGACGAAGAAACTTATGATTTTAAACAGCTTTTAATCTGACCGTATTTGTTTTTGTAAAAAAACTTTCAACTTCATCTTGTCAAAAAAATATACTAGTAATTCTTATTAATCATTATTTTTAGAGAAAAGATTAGCAAAACAAAAGCACTAGTAATATTTATTTTGCTTGTATGCCATATGTTTTAATATTAAATAATATATGTGCACAACGATAGAAGTGGAATAATACAGTATTTATAATCTATTATGCTGAATAAATATATATATGAACAAACGTTAAGCTTTCAAGCATTCGTATTAACTCGCAGACTTGCTAGTGGGTAAATTGCTTGGCTAACATATCATTCTATGGTAAAAAAATAAATCATAGAAGTTTGTGAGACTTTTCTATTTGTATATGAATATTTCTCATGGCTTTATTTAACTGTCTTTTAAATATGCATTCTCACGTTTGATAGTTTGAACGTCCAAGAAGAAATGCTCATCATTACATATTTATTTCTGCCAAAATAAGAATTTTGTTATTCTTGAAATTGTCAAACATTAGGTTCTTAATTACTTTCTGAGAAAATGTGGACTTGTGTTGCTTTTTTTTTAAACATTGAGCTGACGAGTTTGCATATCGAGAAATTTGTCACTGAGATTTTTATGCGTTATTTAAAGAAATTGTTTCAAATGTTAACATATTTCACGTATATGTAAGTGAGTTAGTATAAGACTCAATCTATTTGTAACGTTATGTTTATGTTTTCGTAACTCGGTTGACTATTTTAACCATATTTTTATGATTTATTACATTGCGAGTTGAAATAAGCTAAACTAAATTAAATAAATGTTTATTTATCATTAAAAAAGTAACGTCATGTACAGATAAATCAACATATGGTTTATATGATCACCTAACATTTATTTATTAAAGAAAAAGTTCGTACAGATAAGAGCGATAAATGCCCCGGTTGTGTAACCAATCAGAGATATGACATAGACATTAAGTATAATTACGCAAAGTCCTTCAAGATGGACGGATGACCGCTTTGTTTATCATAATGCTCTGATAGTTTGTCGAGTGGAAGTTATATGAGTGTTATCTCGGGAGATCTCCCGGCTTCTCTGAACACAGCTCAACGTCTAGTGCTTTGTTTGGAGAGTGGTACTTAGGCGCTTCATCGTGCTGCTTCCACAAAATATATTCTGACAAAAAATTCTCCTCACAAAATTATGTATCTACGTATGATGTGCTTTATTTTAACCGAGTAATAAGATAACAGAGTGTATTTAATGTTTCTAGAGAGAAAAATGTTGGCGTTACTTTTCTTAAAAAAGCGGAAAGTGATGTTTGTTGATGGTTGTAGACATGTCAATACCTTTATCTGAAAATTTTGAAGAAGCTTACGCGAAGAATATTGAACAATTTTTAAAAAATAATTCAGTTTAATAAAAAAAAAAACGCTTGTACATTGATGGTAAAAAATAATAAATTATTTATGCGTTAAAAATTTATAGTATTTTATAAAAATAACTATGTTTTTAAATAAATACTTTCAAAAGCTCAAAAAAAAAAATTTGGTTCGGTCTAGCCAGGGAAAGTAGTCCTGTCATATATTTTGTAAAAAAAAAACAAAACATTTACATTTTTCATGATTGGCTTAAAATAAATATCTTCCTGAACCTTTACAAGATAATATAGAATTCTTTCTATATGTTGAAAATATTGATCGGGGTTGAAATCAATAAAAGATTAAATTTGTATAATCCTTCTTAGCGTTCAAACATAAACTTTCTTACATTTATAAATAAATAAGAATTCTATTACGCTAAACATCTGGGAGTTGTGAAAATCGCAAAAGCTTTTTCTTTTTCAACTTTTTGAATGTTTGCAGAAACACAAATATGAAAGATATAATATGTCAAGGCATCGAACAATGTCGAGATAAGAATGACAAATCGAAACTTTTTGTTCGCGTCGCGTCCTTCAAAGCCTCAGAGCAAAATGACAGGTTAAAGTTTAACCTACGCACAAAATCAGATTAAATTTTCTGCCCAAGAAATATGCCGACGTACCTGACATGTAACTGATAAAACCAATAATTAAATAATAAAAAAATGCCATTACCCAATAGTCTACATTACTTGTTTTATTTTAAAATTTAAAAATGCTATATGTCAATAAAACTAGTTATACAATATTATATTTAAAATTACCCTGTATAATTAATTATCCACAATCCATGTCTATTATCAATCATCATCAAAATAACTGAATGCTGCAAGATTTTATAATATAATTTCCAACATTGATTCTAGTCATTATTTTAAAAACAAAAACAACCTTGAGTTATTGCCCGATCAAACATCGGAATCCAAATTTTATTTGTACTCCCTTGAGATATTTCGAGGATCAATAGCTTATAAAAGATTATATATCCACCTTGAAAATATTTCAAAGTTCAAAACAACTAAATTAAAATTCCTTATCCCTAAAAAAATATTAAGAAGTTAAGGTATTGAATTGCGGATTACGCTGAAGAAAAAATGTAAGTGGACGTAAAAAAGGTATTTTTTTTTACAACAAGTTGTATTTCAATATTAAAAAGAATGGTCGAATAATAAAAATAATACAAGCTTTTATAACATTTATTTTATAAATTGTCTTAGTAACTCTGTTGGCCGCATGAAAAAATCAAAAAGTTAATGATAATGTTGTGGTATTATTATCTACCAATTATTAAATAAACTGTCTTCAAACGTCATTTAAATCTTTTATAATCTGATTTATGTGTTATATAAACAACAAATACCAATATAAGCTCTGGAATACATTTTCAGTACAAAAACAGGAATTCAACCTTAAGTGTTAAAATAAACATTAGTTTTATTAGAAATAGAAATATTCTGAAAAATACTATAATTCTTACATAAATTCTCTTAGTTCAAAACTAAAAAACGTCTCATTTGTAGTTTTACCAATTTGGTTAACACTTATTTCATTAGTTCTCGATTTGATATTTGAAATTAACATGTCTAGAATATTTATATATTAAATATGACAAACTAATAATGCATGAGATTTTGGTAAGGTAGGTTATACATATTTAATAATAAATACAACGTTATTAAAAATACATGCAAACATTAAACTTAAAATCAATGGTTGTACGCATTCAAAGAAAGCCTACCGCATAGTCATTCCCACCCTCTGCACTTACTGATCTAGCAACCTACGTTTTCACCCAGAAAAACTCACCCTTCGGCCTACGGCTAGATAATAAACAACATCACCGTCGAGAGTGATTGATAGCTGACCTGTAGGCTTGTGAGTTACGATCGATGCTGCTAGATAAAAAAAATGTCTGAAGAGAGGTGCCCGATTTAAATACGAGAAGAATATAGTGAGAACTCAATTGGAGTGTATGAACATGTTTTTTAAGATAACAATCCGGCCAAAAAAATATTGGAAAAAATTTGCTTATACAAATAACTGATATTGAATAATATTCTAAGCTTGATCAAACAGAATATTTGAATGAAACAAGTTCTTAAAAATATATTATAAATTGAACCCAAAAAATGCATGTGAATTCTATGCAAAAAAATGTTTTGTTTGATGGTAATAGCTTTTCCTCTTCTATTTTAAGTCTATAATTGAGGATATATTATCTTTAGTATAATACAATCAAAAAGCTTATCGAATACAAGAAAGTAAGAAATATATTATTAATATCAATTACATATAATATATACATACAAATTAATATTAATAATAACAATTAAGAAATATTAAAAAAATAATTTCAATTGAACAGTTATCTGTTCTGTAAAAAACTAATGTATTTAAAGATAGAAATAAACTTTTAATCGAAAAAACGTTAGTGATGAGTTCCCAATCAATAAGTGTTGTCGTTTATGCGTAAAGCGATACGGCTTCTGATGTCAAATGGAGATGGATTAAAATGAAGGGTGCGGAGAAAGCTTAACGCTTGTCAGGTCTAATATAGAGTTAAGTTATACAAAATCAAACTTAGCCGATAAGTATTTCAATAAAAGCTCGGCGTTGAGTTGATTACTACTGAACTGAAGCGATAATATGACATATTGAGGTTGGTCAAAATTCAATTTATCAAATGAAACTGACAAGTCAAGGCGTCGGACGCCGAGTAAATTGAATCAATTTTAGATTCATTCGTTTCAATATTAAACTTTGTGTTTTGATATAAATGAAATATTTCAAGGAGTAGTTTGGCTTTAATGTTTTAATTGGTTAATAAGATAAATTATAAATTGGTTAAGCTAAGATTATATATAGAAATATGTATATCTTCTTTGACTTAGCAGAAAACTTTAAATAATTCAAGTAACTTGAGTGAGTCTTCGATAGTTATTTTTAGTAACTAGTTACGGTTTCGAGTTTTTGCTAACTTTTTTTTTTTTTTTTTTTTATTCGATAAACTTGTTTTCCTTTCTGCATCACACCGAAGACGATATCTCCTCAATGATACAGTTGATACAGTTTTCGCTAACTACAAAAAATGTATTAAAATGGTTTCTTTTTAACAAACCGTTACTTATTTCATTTATGACAACAAAATAATTACAGTGAACTGCAGCCATTTAGATTTAGAATGAAACGTAAGCCATTAGTAATTTTACTTATACAAAAAAAAAAAATATTTTTACTTCAATTAATTATTTGAATAAAGTAACATAATGAGATCTTAAACAATGATGACTCAAAGTCACGTGTAATAATGTTTTGAACGTTTTTTTTGCAATCAACGCCACTTGTTCAATGCGTTGCAACTTGCAACTAACCGGATGCTGAATGGCGTGTAGAAATAGTTACAAAGAAAACCATTAGTAAATAAATGAAAGATGTAGGGCAGTGGTAGCCGCAAGCCATCCACTTTATGTAGACATGAAAGATCTTAAGTACTGTTTTTACTTCTTGCCTTTGGCGTATATAAACCCATAATACTTTTGTTGGCATAATAATCTTAGCAAATAAGTGACCATTGATAAGAACATATTAGGAGAAATACTAGCGTACTGTTAACAACTTAAAGTCAAATGTTTATTAGACAGGGTTATTTAACGTGCAATAACTATGTGTTAAAAAAACAGGTTCTTTAATGACTTGAAAAGAGTCCTAAAAATATGTAATTATATCTTATTTTAGAAATAAATCTTTCCAAATGTAGTTTGTATTGAATATTGACGATTAAAAATGGTCGTCAATGAAAACTATGTGCTCTTTTTTTGAACAAGTAAAACGATTAGCTGTGGATATAAGATGTTTATTAAAATCTTTCGTCAGATTAAAATTTTTGATATCTGAATAAGTTTTATTCAGCTGTAATCTTGATTAATCGATGTGATATTAAAAAAAAAAGATGTAAAAGCGATACAAATCATAATTATACTATACTATCTGGAAATGTTACCAGTGAACGCAGACTGTAATAAAATTCAGGAAAGTGTAGCAATAAACTAGTTTCAAAATAATCTCAGCCACTGTGAAAGGATTAAAAGTTAAAAGTTACTTCACTCTTGTACTTTGTTGGGAGGTCACTTTAATCTCGCATTACATTTGATGTACGAGCATAACCTCTTTTATCCGCGCCAAACATTAACACCAACAAACTTTAAGGTCCAACCCAACTGGATATTTCACGCATCCTGGTAATACTCGTGAGAGATAACAAGCCTTTTGCATTGCTCTTTGCCATTCCAGTCACACTGAAATTATTTCCTCGTTAATGTATTTTATTGACTTGACAATACTAGAAACACTTACAGCAAATGTAAACTGTGCGAAAAATTTGAATTTGTCTGTTATAATGTGACGCAGATTTATGAGAAATCCTCCACCGAAAGCTTTATAATAATAATTGCATTTGTAATAAAATGAAATAAACTGAAACTAAATGTTGACTAGTTAACTCGAACTGAAAAGCTTTGCAAGGTTACCTTATTAAGTTATTGGAAATTAAAAATATTTGCTTAGAGGATTGTACTTAAAAATTAAGCCGAATTATTATTTTGTATTATTTTTATAGCTCTGGTATTTAGTAACTTCACTTTTTGCGGATTAAAAAATTAAAAAAAAGCACCTCCGACCCATTTATCATTCACCGGATTATAAACCGACATCCGCGCCGGATCAAAAAACGCGCAAATCGCCCAGGCGGAGCTTTCACGGACGCAGACGCGTATATCGCTTTTGGCTACTACCGTCTCGAGCCTCCTTCAAAAAGCGGGAGGCAAGAATAAAATTTAAAAAGTGCTACAACAATAAATTTAATAATTCAACGCAATTCCGAGAATTATATTTTTTGCTTCACTGTTTATTTTGTTTAGGATGAAAATAAATTTGATTAATGGCTGTATAACGACCTCTTTGAGATAACTTCATTTCAATAAAAAGTTTTGCATGCTTTAGTGTATGGTAATAAAAATATAATTTGTTGATTATTATAAGGAATTATTAAAAAAAATTATCTAGTTTTTAAAATAAAAGCTTATAATGTATGAAAAACGTCAGTTTATTGGCAGTGTAAAAAAAATGTAAGTATCTTTAAATTAAAGTAATATATTTTAAAACATTGTCTGATTGCATATAACTGATCAAATATAACTAAGTAGTAAATAATCGCAGTAAGATATCTATTTCTTCGACAACATTAAAATCTATCATATATTTTGAAATTATCAAAAAAAAAATTGAAAGTTATATAGTTAATGTTATATTATTACAATATAATACTCTTCATTATATGCATGCCAACATTTGAAATGAAAACTTTGGGTGCACGTGTATATTCCGGAAAATAAACAAGCTTCCTGAAGGGTAAAGCTGAGTCGCACCCTGCTCTTCGTAAAACTGGAAAACTTTTTAGTCGAGGGCACCGTATTAATTCAAGAGCTTAGAGCCTTAAAGTCAACGCGAGCTTGGGAATCGCAAGTGCGAAGACGGGGAATTTTTCATTTGGCGTACCAACACACCCGTCGACGTCGGCCGGCATCTAATTTGCAAAAGCTCCGAACGTACGCGCGATGCAGGTTAATTGCCCATCATTGTCCATTAATAACCTGAATTTGCATTCAGCCGTTACGTGATTTCTTTACAGTTTTAACACGTGTGCTTAAATCGGACGCATTCATTTTTGCAATTGCGTGCTTTGTAAATAAAAAAATAGTTCTAAAACTGGAAATAAACAAAATAGTTCTTCTTTAGAATTTTATTCGTTGTTTATAATGACTATTTTGATTACTCGTAAATTGAAATAATGAGATTGGTTTTCTTCCGAATAAAACATATTTTTTCTTACCTTCTCTTCAATTTTGCCGTAATTAGAGTGTAGATGAATATCATGACTTACCTATGGACAAAAAGTAAACATATATTAAAAAAAAGATAATTAAGGATCAATTAAACATGTAAATATTTTGATAGCAGCTGTAAACTTAAATAATGAAGATTTTTAATACCATAATAATATTTTTCAACATGTATAATCTAACAGTTCACATAAAATTCATTGTTATATTTAAAGTCACTCTCTTAATCATTTTTTTACTTAAAAATGAATGTTACACGTCTGAAAAAAATATTATTTGTATTTTTATTTTTAATCGATTACGTTTAAGGCTTTCAATCATGGAATCCCGATAATTTTAACGACTCTTTTGTGCCGAAATTTCCGTCTTCAAACTGATTACGGGATTTTGGGATTCCCTATAAAATGTAAAACAAAATAAAAAATCAAAGTCCAAATACTTCCTGATTTACTATCATATTTGAGATTAAAAACAAATGATTTTCGTCAGTAAGTTGGTTTATGGAAATATATTTGCTTAATATCTGCATATTAAATAAATGAATTGTGGTTTTAGTTGCTTTCATATTTTGGAACAGAAAATTAAATGTAGAGGAAAGAGCTTAACCCTAACTCGGAAAGCTCAACATACAATATTTTTTTCTTTTAAATTTGAGATGAACATAACTGACTTTGGTATCTCTTCTCATAAAATTGATAAAAATAATGTCAACAAAGGCGTTAGCTATAATGTCAGTTGTTTGAAATAAGTTATATAAAAAAAGAAAACACGAAATTATGGTAAATAAAATATTTTTAAGCTCCCGGGATCTCGAAATTCCAGGATCACAAAAAGGTCTGAATTGGATGCCTTAATTATGGCCTACAATTCATGTAATATTATAATAGCGTGTAGGCATGTGGTTTTACTTATTATAATCCTAATACGGATTATTAATAAAATATAATCACTGATTAAAATTTAAAATTAGAATAAAAAATACGTAAATTACACGATTGAAGTACTTAAAAGGTAAATATTGAATCGAGTTTTTTTTATCACGTTTTAAGTGGTGAAAATAAAGTGGTTATCATACTATGTTATGTACTCACGTAAGTTGCGGTAGTGCATTATCAATATTTAATCTAAATAATAATTGAGGACTTATTAAAATGAAAAATGCGAAGGAAATCACTTAAACCACGCGTAATTGATTACTCAAGTTGATTGTAAGTAGCGTCCCGCGGTGGTCGGTCCGAATGAGCCGATCGCCGGCCGCTGATAAATCCGACCTTTTCCGAAAATACCCGCCCTTATCCTCGTAGAGGCCGCTACGCCGCGCTTCAAACTTTTGGTAAGAGCTACGATAAAATCACCCCCAACACATTGGTCCGCATTGCAGGGAAGCTAAACGATAAGTACCACAAGTTTTAGATGGATTCAATAACTTATTTGACATTTAAACTTATTGGCACTTACAGCTATAGTCAATCTGATGTTCGGTTGTTTGTAAGTTAAAAAAAATACGTTAAAAAAATGACGAATATTTGAAAGAAGCTTCAAAATATTTTTGTAAAAATATATGACGTCACGTACTTGAAAACATTTTTTTTTCACTTAAGATAATCAAAAAGTTTCATAATTCTATTCGAAAAAAACCATACAAAAGAAAATGAGTTAAAAAACAACCGCCATTTTTTTATGTAACATAACTGTAATTAATATATTTTCTACATGAAAAAATTTAAATGAAAACAATGGCTATTAGGTAAATATTTTTAATTTTTTTTGACATACTTATGGACAGATTACAGCTATGTACACATAATATAACATTTTCGATACTGTGTTGATTTGAAATAAATAATAATTATATTGATTTAATATTTCCAATGGTAAAATAGCCGTTTGTTATGTAAATAATTAAACCAAATAAGAAAATAAAGAGATAGTTTTTTTCCGACAGAAATGTTGACCATGACTGAAACGATGCGAAGGTTTTAAGGCGTAGACTCAAGTCAGTAGAGTCGGAGTTAATGAATCTTTCCAGGTTGTAAGCCAACGCTATCTTGAACCTAGGTAATCCCCGCCATTTCGTCTATGCCACATTTACTCAACAAAGTGCTATCATTAAAATAATTAATAATTATTTCTATAAAAATTTGTTTGACCAGTGAATGAAGTAAATGAATTATTTTCACTTACAAATAGCTCTGAAATATTATATATATAATGTAATTATTTTCAATTGGAAACGTATTCAGCAGAAAATAATTTAATTCTTTCTTTTAAGTGCAATAATTTACGAAATAAACAAACCTGGAGCATTTATTTTGTTTTTTTTTATTTGAATTATTCAAAATGCTTTTGAAAACAAATTGAAAAATTAAATAACAATATGCTAACTATGTATCTGAGACACCATTAATAAGCTTAAAAATCATATATTATATTATGATAGGTTGAGCATAAATTTTGTATTTGATTTTTATCTATATAGCTTGTTTTGACTATTGGAAACTTCTAAAAAATATATTAATATATTCTGTTTGTACACATTGTTACTTTAGTGATTAAAGAAAATCTATTTTTATCGCTATATATCAATCAAGTTTATACTAGAACTTGACTTAAGGATATTAAATATTAATTGTTGAAAAATTCGTGCAGCGTAACGCAAAGAAAAAAGGTGTCTTAGCAAAAAAGGGTAAAATATAAATAACGATTCCAGCAAACGTTCATCGTGTACCAAGTAGAATAATTGAGCAAGGATGGTCGCCTCTGAAAGGTTTATTGAAATGATGTTTAATCAGCAACTGTGGCAGAAAGGCGAGGGTGGAGTCACGCAAAGGGAACCGACTGTCTCCGCAGTCTGATCCCAACCACATAGTATCGCAGCGCCTCCGCCGGGTACTAGCCGATCACTATCACGCGATCTGCGGCTCCGACTTCACTCCGCGATTAATAGCTTTCGTTATGAATCTACGTCACTGAATTTCATTAATTAAAAAAAGCTCAATGTTTATTTGATGTATGATTATTGGGAACGGTGATTGATGATGGCTTTTTATTATGTTTGTACACGAATTGGCCAAAGTTTTATATTGTACAAAAACAAAAACCCAATGAAGGGCGATACGAATTATCATTAATGTTGTTGTTTTTATGATTATTTTTTTTGCTCGAAAAACTTTTTTCGTGAGACATTAATTTGAACGAATGTTTTGAAGGGAGCTTTGTTATAATTTTGTTGCTAGTCAAAAATATCTTACAGAACTACTATTCAACGTTTCATAACTCAAATATGACATCTGTAGATAAAATTTTCCAGAAATTTATTTATAGATAAACACAACAAAAATCAAGTATTTTTCTGTTTGGTAAAATTTAAAAATAAATTTATTCTCAACTCAATGGCTGTCACAGACGAGATATTTCGTAAAATGTATCGTGCTCAACCCACCAGTTACGAGTTAGCTCGTCAATAACTAATTAAATGAATAATTGCAAATTATAGCCGGCATTACGTATTTTTTTCTACGACAGCTAAAAGGCTGAAATTGATTTTTTAATGAAAAAATGTATCTTTTATGCATCAAACATATTGGTGAAATCAGCTTAAAATGTTCACTAAGCGACCCTATTTTTGTCATTTCATACCAGCATCGATTAAAATTAAACAATACAATTTATAAATTCAGACTTCTTTCAAATATACATTTTTTTCTAAATTGCTTAAATCATCAATCTATTCAATATTTTGTCTTTTGAAATCTTATCCAATATATATTATTTGTATAAAAAGATGAAAATTATGTTCCGCATAAAATCTTTACTGTTAAACTATACCAATAAATTTAAAATTATTGTAATGCCTTTGATAAAAAACCTTCGTTGAAGTAAAATGTATAAATACATAGAAAGGGCTAAACTACATTCCCCTAAATCACTGTATGCGAATTCGTAGAGGAGTTTGAAAGTTGAAACGACCCGACAAGAAAATTATAGAAAAACTTTTCGCTTGATTTAAGGAATGCCCGGGTAAAGGGAAACGGAAACGTCTTATAATATTACAGTAAATAAAAAGTCCCTACACACGTACAAGCCATTCAAACTTAGGATGCGAGGACATTGCTACGTCGGTAGATGTCACAGGATGCGAAGACGTATCGTTGCAGAACTATAATACAAACTACTTCTAACAAGACGAAAACAGTATAAATTCAAATATACCGTACTTATGGTTTTCTAACAGATTGTTATTAAATTTAGATTTTAATGACTTCCTATGACACAAGTTAGCTCAAGTAGTTGAAACATACGTATTTCATTATTTAAAATATTCATAAATAAACTCAATTTCTTTGTAATTACAATGGATGTTTTTTTAAAAAAAAAACAGTAAAAAATACAATCAAATTATAATTAAGGCACACAATAAAATAGAGACAAAAATGCAATTAGGTAAATATATTCAAGCTACGCTGAAACTATTATACAACAAAAAATAAATTTCATTTCCCAATGAGTAGTATTTGAACACTAAAGTGTATGAAATAATGTTATTAAACAGTAATAAGTCTTCCATGTAGAAAAGAGTTTAACAAAAAGACTGTGATTAAGACAGTTCTTGTAGTGGCCTTTTTTTTCGTATACCACATTTCCCATTATTTTTTTATTTTAAGTATTGTAACTCTTGGCCGTGCCACCGAATAGAAAAGCATCTAGTGCTGATTACTTGCTAACAGATGAATAATTGACCAACGATTACTATTTAAAGTTGTTTGAAGTTAAATTGTAGTAAGTGCTAAAAATTATCTTGCTAAGCAAAAACACGTCATTATTTGGTTATCGTTTTCAACGTGTAAATTCGTAAAAAAATAAATTTATTAAAATTTATACAGCTTTATAATATTTATTATTTTTTTAGCACGATTGTAATTTTATATATAGCAAAAATATCGTGATTGCTTTCAAGGATTAATAAAAGTCTTTTTATCTTAGCGAGATAATTGTAGGATTTATTCCATAGGCGGAGTAATAATCCAGAAAACCTGCGCTTGATTTAATGACAAGATAAACAAGTACACTTTACATGTATTTTCGTACAAAGTGAGAGAAGTGAGTTGTATTACGAGATCAACATTGTTTAATGCGTGCGTAGCATTTTCGAGTCTGATACTAATTTATCTGAATCCTTATGTATATATCCTGTATCCTTATATAAGATCCGTGCGGCGGCTTACCGAGGATATGTGGAAGGATGTCGTGCACATCTATTCTACTAAGAAGCGGGATTTACAAGCTCCTACGCATTTTTCCTTATAAACAAATGAGTTCAGGCTCTACACGGATTAATGTTAGTTCAGTACAAATGATAAACTGCCATCATATCGGATAACGGAAAAAAGCTTAATTTAAAGCTTGATAAATTATACTTCTTTTTAAAATACTATTTTACGATATTGATATTGTTTTTGTGGCAAAAAACCTTATTTCTATTGCTTTGTATTTTATATAAACGAAAAAATACTTTATTAGAGATTTTGAAAGAATGTTTATTAATTTTTAGTAAATAAAATTATTTCAAAAAGAAATTCTTTTCTATTAAAATTGATGTTATCGTGTGTCTACTGTAAGACTTAAAATTTATTCAACTCAGCAAAATTTCTCTCCCCATTTGAAATGCAACAAGGTTATTTTATAATTGAAAAGTAGATAAGCGGATTGAATATTTGCAAAAACGTATGGGATGACTGATGCGATCTTGATAGGGGGACGTCTTCCATTTGGCGCCGGGCTAAATTGAAAAATGCACGTTTAATACGATTAATTCACTTAATTTCCGTTTTGGCTGGCAAAGCGCTCGCGATGTGTATCTGTCCACGCCCGGTTTCCGTTTCCAGGACGCTCCAGATAAAAGGGAAATAAATTGAAAATTGTTCAGAATTGATTTGAATAGAAGGTTCGGTCATCAATCGTCAGCCGACGTCTGCCGTAATTGGCTGAAAAGTTCTAGATGGAGATTTGCACCGGCGATTTCACGGACAGGAGAGTCTTTCCATCGGGCGAAGAATCGCGGATGCTTCCGCGCGACTCGCCAAGCACGCCCGTCCGCCCTTCTTTTCTGACATCGCGGGAAAATAATGGAAAACGCAAAGTGTTGACGTTGAAAAATCGAACAGTATTAATGTGGTGAGAGAAAAAAACACGCAACTAAATCGAACGGCATGACTACGTTACAAATGGTTTTACGATGATATTTTTCGAAGCGTATTAACACGAACCCTCCAATATACGGATAAATGTTACATCGACAATGTTGATTTTATGAACGAAATTTAAATATTAAGTAATAAAATATAATAAACGATATTTTTAAATTCAAATATAAATCACGATTGTTTTACACATGTATTTACAGTGAATACTGAACATTAAATATAAAATACTATACAATGCTCACTTAATTGATATGATTAAAGAAATAAATTGATTACAGTACGTACTCTAAAGTAATCCAGATAGTAATTTTATTTTACAATCGTAACTAAGGGTATTAAAACTTTTTGATGTACATTATTGTCGAAAAAACAATTCAAGTGTACTTTGGTTACAAAGTGACAAGATCATTCTAAGCAAAGGATTAATATTAAAAAAAAAGAATTTACAATGGTTATTTAACAGTGCATTTACGGTAGCTGGTAAATATTTTTTTTTAATAAAAAAAATAATACATCGAACAAAATCTTGTCTCATGTTCAAAATTTAGACAAGATTTTTAGGCATTCTAAATAATGTTAAGACTCATTATTTACAGATATTATATGAACAAACAATTATTTATTGAATTTAAAAGAAGGTTTATGTAAAACAGTTTATTATATCTTGTGTAAAAAAATAAACAGTAAGCTAGCTTTGTTTGATTTCTTCGAAAAGAAAAAATAATCGTGGAAAAATACAGTCATTTTATATTTCAAGCATAGTTTTTTTCTGGCAAGAATTGTGTTGTGTTCATGATTCATATGATATGAAGATAATTCGATATACGTTTCCTCTATAATAGGATACTCGTTAGTGAAATGGGTGGTGTTTCACCATACAGGCCGTAAATATTTTACCAAACTGATAAGTAAAAGCTACGCAAAGGAAAATTTCCAATCTTTTCAGCCGTTACGGTTGCGATAGTAGGCGGAAATGCGTGATAAGACGCAATCCACTCTATCTTTTCACGGCTATCAGGTCATAGAATTGATGTTAATTTATAAAGTTTACAATCATTAATTATACTCTGGAGTTTTAAGTGTATAATTTTACTGAATACATTTTACAGAAAACACATGAAAACAGCTGGCTTTGCGCGTTTATCATTGTAAAAAAAATATCCTACACTACATACCAAATGAAATAAAACGAGTTTATCAATTGTAAATCAAAACAACAAATCATCTGCCTACTATAAAATTATTGAAACATATTTCCCACAACTTAAGTATTAACCTTATAAATAAAGTCGTATTTCACTTAAAACATTCCTATTTGAACCTTTTACTTACTAGTATTTAACGACGCAGAGAATAGAAATATATACTCTGTTAATTTGTAAAATACTTTTATAACAAAAAAACGACTTCTATTAAACTTATAATGAATTTATTCATTGAGTATTTTTCTTTATTTAATTCGTTTGTCATGATTTATAGCAATGGTTGTTCGTTTATGAAAATTAAGTCCTGATTTTTCGGAGCTTTTAAAAAGATTAAAAATATCCTCGCCGTTTTCTTTGTCGATAACATGAACAGAATAGGAGTCTAGTAAATTTATAAAATAACTTTCAGTAAATGGCTAAATTGAAAATCCAATTTCACCCTGGAGGAATCCAATCATTCGCACAAATAATTCGATTCCATTCCTCGTTCCTTTTACATTAAACGTTGTTTTTCGAATTGCGTAAAAAATACAATACGGCGCATGGAATATTAAGTGTACATAATCCTATATATATAAAATGTTTGCGTCGAATGCGATCCAAAAATGCCTACTAGAAAAACGTTATCGGGCGGTCATCGCCCCACACTACACACGAGCCGCAATATATTGCCACAAATAAGTCGATTTGGGTATAGTTTGAATGCAATATAAACTCACAAACATCTTAAGTAAAAATAATAGTGAAATAATCTACCTAAATATATAACATTCTCACGTGTCATTAAAAACGGATATTGACTTGTATTTTTCTTAATAGTGAAAATGATTAAATTTTAAATAGTGATGAGTAAAGTCTTTGGTTTTAAAAAAATATTCCTACTAATGCGTATATAACATAAAATATAAAAAACGTGTGACTCTCAATGTTTTTTTGTATATTTAATATTAGAAAAATGGATACGAAAATTATGAAAGTTACAAATATTATATAAGCATAGACAAAAACAAATTTTTGCTGTTTAGATATATCCGGGTAAATGTTAATGTTGTTGAAGAAAAAGTAAGAAGTAATCTATTGTCTGTACTAAACTGTTAAATACAGTACGACACGTGTTGAAAGTACTGTACTTTAGTATATCCCGCAGAAGCTGCCACTCGATTTTATCGCAATTAATTTGGAGCTTTTTCTCTCACGAGAGAAATGAAGCGGCAAAAGGCTTCGCTCGCACCGTAATGCACACAACCTCCGAGTTTCTCGACAAACGGTAGGCTATTTAGGATGACAGATCCAAACCACCGGGTCGTGCGTAATAAATAGGTGCGCCGTACCCTCGGCGGAAGTTCGCTTCGGTCGCTCGGAGCTTTCGAGAGCTTCGGCACAATGCGACTTGATGGTTTCATAAATTTCAGCATGTGTTCTGAATTGCTATTTGCGCGCGATTTAGGTATAGCCTGCGGCTCTATTACGAAGACTATAGTCGTGTCACGCGGTGTTTATGTGTTGACAAATAATATGGAACTCGTAAAGTGCCTCCCCCATCCGCCAAGATTTCATCCATTAAGGAGATAAAATTAGGAAGAATGAATTAACTGAGACGTTTTATGATAGGTCTAAATTAACATTTTTTTATGACGCATCGAGACGGAGTGATCGAAGCTTTTGGATTCCATAAGAAGTCATAAAATTATTATCTTCTTACACAAGTGGATCGTAAATTTATCATTGCGCTTCACACAATAAAAACGATTGTTCACGTAAGGAAAATGAGATTCTATCATATTTGAGAAAATTATAACACAAATTAATCAGTTTTTTCTAAACAAATATTTATGGAACAGTAATGTTTTTGGTTCCAGAATAAAGAATGAAAACAAATATCAAACTATCTTGATGTTATAAATTTTTATACGTTTGGTTACTAACGACCCGAGTTTTTTCTTTTGGCATCTTCAGACATTCGAGTGCACGAATAAACTTGAACGGACTATCTTATCATTTGGTAACATTGATTTCTTATACATAAAATTATTTAAATCAAAACGCTTGCCAAAAAATATTTTTTACACAATTAATGCTTTTTAATCCAATTATAGTTTATAATGTCGTAAAATCTTGAAAAATAAATCTCAAATATTTTAGATTTTTTTAAAATTCACCTTGAGTTTCACTTTAGTGATTTAAACTTTTAAAATATCTGTTAATAATAAACTGTTATGTATTTTTTTTAAAATTTAAGATTTAAAAAACATATTTTCTATAGCCAATATAAAAAAAATCTGTGCAATAACCAAAGTGTTTTCCGGGGGCGGAGTTGGAATTGGAAAAACCAGAGAAAAATAATTAAAAGAAATTGAAAAAATATAAGTCTATTCATCATATTGATTAGTGAAATATCTGGTCGGAGTCGGAGTCATCTCTTTATTACCCGATTCCACAGCCCTGGTTTATAACTCTTGCACGCGAACGCATTTCATATTTTAGATAAATAAATTGAACGTGATGGTCATTTTTGTATGCAAAGGTATGCGCACCAAATAAGCATTTCAATAAAATAGCAATTGACGAATTTAACTGGAAATAGATAGGGTGGCATCGAGAAGGGGGCATCTGTTAGCGCGAGCACGGGGGCGCGGTGGTGGATGGGCTTCATCCATCAAATGCCGAAATGAATTTTAATCAAAGCAGGAGATTGGAAATTACGTTTTCAAACGTGGGGAGCCTAAACGCATTAGCGCCTACCGCGCGTCAACTGAGGACCAACACGGCCGGTGCGATCATCGCAATAATAGTAATAATTGCTCTTGACAGGGTGGTCGTCGGTTAAGACTATGTTGCGTTTCAGACGGGACACCAAAAATTCAAATAGAATCTTTGCACTATAGTAATTTTTGACACTACTTTAACTGTAATTTTTGAAAATGATGATTTTTAAAAATTGAAATAGATATTCCAAAAAAATGAAATTAACTAAATATTCAAATGAAATTTATACTGTGCATGTTACGTCAAAATTCATAGTCGAAATGAAGTGAAACTTTCTCTAATATTACTAATATACTTACGTTTAATGTGTCTAAATATAATTGCAAATTTTCAATAAATAAATCTTTTGTATTAACATTTATTTAACTGGATGACTGCTACAGACAAAGAAAATTCATGCTCAACACGCCAGAGACGAATTATCTCATCAATTACTAATTTAATTAATAATTGCAAATTATAGCCGGCGTGCTACATACATACATATGTACTATTTTCTACGACAGCAAAAAGGCTAGTATGGTCGTCATGAACAAAATCGGTACTGGTCATATTAAATAAATGTGAATTTAATACATAAGTGTATTTTATTTTTTGAATATACATACTGTCTTTCCACGAAATATTGATTGTGAACACTTATCGTAGCAGTGGTATTTTTCAAAGTTATAGTTAACATCCGTCCGTATAAATAATGATAAGCAAAATAGTTTTGTGTAAAGTTGTATTTATATATATCACTATGAATAGTATCAATTTTCCAACCTTTAGTCTTGCAAGAATACAGTCACTCGAGCATTGAAATCAGTGACTTAAAGCATTAAATAAAAATATAATAAAAACAGTTTATCCATAAAATTATGTATAATAATTAGTGACGCACCTTTATGAAGTGATATCCATTAAAACTATATTTATAAAATTGCACACCTACATATACAAGTAACTGTCGCAAGTTCAATTATATGGCTGGGGAAGCAAATTTCCAATCAATTTGGCGGAGCAAATTTCACTTTTAGTATGGAGTAATTTTACAAAATTGTTTCCGCTTCGAATGTTCGATGCTCACGTAGCTTGCAAGAGACGTCGATGAATATTATTACTATCTGCATATTGATTCAATAGAAAATCATTACATATAAGATAACCAAACATATGTACATATATTATATAGTATACTGACATGCATTCAATTCATCAAACGATGAACAAAATTCACGTTGTAATTATAGTTTATTATTCGAGAAAATGTATAATTATTTTTGTTTATTTATAGAATATATAAAATATTTAGGTATATATACAAACGATATTTAGGTAACAGACGCATAGTTGCTTTAACTTTTTGTTATGTTATGCGTCTAGTTATAACTAACGAACTAAATAATATGATCGCTTATTAAAGTAACATTTTCCAATATGCAAAGTGATTTGTAGCAAAGTTTTGTTGTTCATTCTTTAATTTTCATTTTAATCAATGTCAATATAATTGACACAAGATTCTATTGTATGAACATCAATTTTTGTCTCTTACGGTGAAATTTGGATTTACAGAAATCAAACTTAAACTATTGTACTTAATAATACCATATTATTCATATATCATTGGAAAGGTACTGAATACTGATAATAATTGAATATTAAAATTAACCTGTATGTTAAGATATACACTCAAAAAATATGTTTATGTTTTAATGAATATTTTTTATTTTAAGTCACGAACCTAATTTACAACTGGACTTTCAGATTATTTCTATAAAATATTATAGAATAATATTATCAACTATGCCAAATACAAGAAAATATATTTTTTAATATTTTGTATGGCAATAATATGTAAGAACATTTTAAGAAAGTTTAAACAATTCAATTGAAGTATGTATATCAAGAGAATTGGTAAAGTGTGCACGAGTTGATTCAATATTGGATGAACATAATTTAACAAGGTCGTATTGTTTAGACTAAGCAAACCGTAAAGTTTTGTTTAAAGTTGGGATAGGAGCGATAGTTTCAAATAGTTATTATATTATGATTATGGGATATAATAATGATAATCACCACCGGTAGTTAGTTCGTTCCCGCACCACCGACCGCAGTTTTCCCAATGCACACCAGCGCACATGTCGACTTGATTATGTCAATAAATTCAAATTGTGACGCCGAATTTGACAGTAAAATGTGTTTGTAATTGAATAGCGCAGCCGGTAAATATTGGCAGTTTGTTATTTGTTCGTCATCCATCGTCAGTTACGGTGGTGGCACATATCATCAACAAACTAGAGCGCCAAACAAAAACGTTAATATTTTTTATCATCATTTTAGATATTTTCAACTGCAATGTATTATTTTTAGAATATTACTCGAATAAAATTCTTAAAATCTTGTTAGTTTTGTATGAATTCATTTATAAAAGAACACGTTTTCACTTTTGTAGTTCACTTAACGGAAGCTTCAGAGGATTTGGCAATTTGAAAGAGTGATGTAAAAGTAAATAATCGTAAAGCAGCATCAAAAAGTTCTGCTTTAGAAAAATACAAATAACCTGGATTGCTATTTGTATTTTTTAAATATTAGTTTTAAATTATGCTATTTTAGTTTCTGTAAAATTAATCTTAAATTAATGATTAAATATAGCAGTGCAAAATAATAAGGAATGTGATTTATAAAATAGTCTCAAATGAAACCATCTGATATCAGTGCATATATATGATTTTAAGAATGTCAAACATTAACGTATTCGTCGCAGAGGTTGGTAACGTAGATACGTAACTCATAAAAACATCATTAGGAATTTGAGTTTAAGTTAACCCTTGGAATATAAATTTATTTTAAAAATGTTCACAGCAAAGTGGCATAATATAATACGCTTCGAACAATTGGTGAAATTAGCTGAAACCGCTGCACATTTTGTAATAAAATTTTGACGATATTGAATTAAATTTTACGTAATGATATGCAAAATGCATTAATTAGATACATTACGCGAGCGGGGCGGGTATCACGTTAATGACTTAGCAGTTAAAATTATTGTATTTGTAATTATTGTAAATAAAATAACACATATAAATGCATTATTACCTACGTAAAAAGTGTGAACGAGTTTTTAAACTGTTTTTTACTGAGTTATAAACAGCACAGTACCCCACAGTAATCAGAAAAATGATCTTTTTAAAAGTTTTATTTATTTTTTGGTTTTATGTGTACAATTTTTATTTGTTATTAATATGTAATGTATTTTCATTTTTATCAAAAATGAATCCAAATAAACAATATTACCTTTGTTGTCTTCAACACAGTAAGAAACATTACTATAGACCATTAGACAAGTAAGAATATTTAAGGGGTTAGAATGTTTCTTAAAAGGGTAAGTATATTTCTTGAATATATAAAATAGTGCTTAAATGTTTGCTCTATTAATACAGTCTGTACAATGGGATATATTATACATGATAAATTCATGATAATGTTTAAGTAAACTTAGAACTTTCTCAGGAATTATTGGATGCATTTTTAATCATGAAATGAGCACTTGACTAACTTGTGAGTTCTGGTTGTGTAATAAACTAACGATATACATATGTATGCTATAAATATTTAAATATTGGTAAATGATTCATGGTTTAACCATTTTTTTTTCTTATAATTAGATTTATATGAAATATAAAACTGTATGGCCTAGACAGAAAAAAACCAATTGGTAATATCGATGGCTAAGTTCCGCACTGATACAACTAGAAATTGGAAATTTTGCGATATGAGACATATCTAAACTGAGTTGTAGTAAAATGGTAATTATTACTTGTCTTATTTTTTTAAAGAATCACTTAGTAATTAATATCAATTCAATTAAAATTTATCGAAACGTTGACAACACCATAAAATAATATTTCAAGTTTTATTTATATAAATATGATTTATATTTCTTTTTTTTATAGATTTAAATATCTGCCTTCCGAGAAAAAAAAATTTTTTTTAGTTGTTCATTTGAGAAACTGTAGAAAAGATTTTTTTGAGTATAATATAACTTAAAAGATCAAATTTTCGACTTATCGTTCTATGGAACTAAGCCATGCATTGATTTATTGTTAGTTTTTTTCTATTGAAGTTTGACACTACAAAACATCAAGGAATTTGTATAATGTTGATGTTATATAATATTCAGTAATATTTGTAAAATTGAGTTCTTTAATCAATGCTAAATTTTTAAAGATATTTTTTTGATTTGTTAGTGAATGCAAAGTCATAAGAGTAACTTTATTGCAGGTTATTAAAATGTATGTATAATATTGACCCCGAGTAGTCACAACCTTTAAGCATGAAGACATACGACAATGATGAAAAACAGTTGTATGGAAATAAAGGTTCAAATTTTTAGGTAAAGCTTAAAAAAATGTGGATAATATTTTGAAAAATAAATCAAAATAAAGTCTGTGTTAAAATTGTACCGAAAATACCAAATATATTATTTTAATTTTATGAAACTATTCAAGCCAAACAAAAACTGTATGTTTTTATTTTTTAAGCAAAAAATAACTTGAAACATTATTGCAACCTGTGGCATTATTGTTCTACATTTCTCCCTAATCTATTTTAAAATTCTCTACCATAAAAATGAAAACGCTGTCTTGTGTAGTCCTGCGAAAAAAAAAACAAAATAAACTGTTTCCCTTTTTTCAGCCGAAATTATTTTACAGTGCGCATAAAATATTGCGTCACGGTTTCGTCGAGCCGGAAGTCTCGGACATAAATCATGGCAGAGGCTCAAAGGTGGCGGAGGGCCGGTGAGGTGGAAATGTTTTGAAGAAGATGAGACCTGGTGGGGTGGGGTGGAGATCCTCGAATGCCCGGAGGAAGGATATGTCATGTGAATGATGATAACACACAAAAAATTGGCAATGACAAAAAACGTAGTATTATAAGAGAATCCAAATTAAAGAAAAACACATCAATTGTAAGCATGATTTTTAAAAATTAAACGCAATTAAATTGTATATTTTTTAAAACTTTTCCGATTCTAAGCTCAAGAAATGCGACCCCAATACCCACATTTTCTTAAATATCTATTTTAATATGGGTGATACAATGTTTGTAATTAAGGTATTCTTATATCATAGTTTTTTGGACCTTTTGTAATTTATATAAATATGCGATAACGCGAGTATGTGATAAAGAGATAAGCGCCCGCTAAAATTAAACTCTTGGACTGATAAATATGGTTATTTACTTCTACTTTAGTATGACGTGAGAAAAACTAAAGTGAAAAATGAATAATCACTTAATGTAATAATATTGTGTGCCATATCTAGGGTATCCAATCCCGGAGCCTTTTTCCAACCCCGGGATTGGGATTAATTCACCGAGGAATTTGAAATCCTCGATTCCCTATACTTTTTCAGATTATCTGCAAACACCTTGTTTTTTTTTTTTTTTAGCTCACCGAGGAATTTGAAATCCCCGATTTGGCATACTTTTTCCCAGGATTGTCGCAAAAACTCGTTTTCACGACCATGTCAATCCCGGGATTTCGGGATCAGAAAATTGAACGGGATTGGATGCCCTAGCCATATCCCATGTTAATTTAGGGCAAAACTGTAACACCAGTAAAGTTTTCAAATTAATGTCACAGTTAGTTACGTCATGTCCGTGAGGAATAAAAATCCATATTAATCGTAAACCAAATTTTGCGTAGGCCTAACGTGTATTTCATCATAATAAAAAAATAATAAAAACTGAATGTAAGTCGCGGTAAAGTTGTTGCATAAGATGTATAATACGACAATTTGACCCAGGAAAGAGCTTCCGCAATATGGCTTAACTTATAGGAAGGTAGAAAAACGAAAAAGTTTCCCAAAGGGGCAACGGTTACATGCTTCGACTCAATTTGCTGAGGACATTAGGTAAATAGGTGGGGAAAGCTTCGTGTTTTGCGGAAATTCTAATGCATTTCTTAAAGAGAATATCTTATATAAATAAACAGGGTGACGTGTATTGATAACATCCGATTGTTATTTATTTTAGAATTTTTTTTTTTATAATCATTTAAGTACACATGCGAGCCCCTTGCTAAATTTTACTAAGGCTGGCGAGCCCCTTGTTAGTTTAAGACAAAACAATATTCTCAGATCAAATTAGTATATATTTGCAATTTCTGATTTATATATTATCTACGACAGCTTAAGTATACAGAGTAGTACATTTTTGGTCATTTACATTGATAATTTTACGATAAATTGTATATTTTTTCATATTTCAGGTGTCTTAAATAACAATCGATTGCTTATTTAAGTATTACATATAATTGAATAGAAGTGATAAAAAAAAATCACTCCTTCCCCAGGACACCGAGAATTGCTTTGAGATTAAGCGAGCCCTTTGTTAACGTATTGGCAACCCACCGCTGGTACACATATATAGATATTTAGAGTAGGCGGATAATGTATAATTATAAAATAATCATTTATATGTTCAAGCATGTGTGCAAGTTGTAAAAAATCTCCGTACGAGCAATTCCTGATTTGAATGCTATTGCTTACTACAAATACACGATCTGTATTTGCAAGAAGTTATCTCAAAAACTTTCGCTTTGCAAAACCTGCTATGTAGCATTGATTGAATTGGCATTTACTTGGTAGAACTCCATTGTACTAAGGTAAAAATAACAAAAGTAGTTAGTTTTACAAATATATACATTTTTAATAAATTTAAGACTTCGACTGGTGGAGTTTCAATATTAATATATAATAATTTGAACGATTCAAATATATTTTTAAATAGTTTATAGCTATTTTGGCGTACAAATTCATCAGAATTATTTTGATATATTTCTGATGAAAGAATACGCCAAAATAGCTATCAACTATTTTAAAAAACATATGCACATTTGTAGAATTAAATACTTAGTTATTATTTACCTCATAACTGCAATGTGTCAATGAATATACATACACATAGATTTTGTCTGTCCCGCATTAACATTAAAAATATCTAAGATAGAGAGACAGTGTTTAGCAAATATATGTACATACGTAAGAAAAACCACAAAGAAGTGTATACAAAGTAAACTAGTACTTTCTGAAACACCTGGTTTACACATTTCCGCACGATAAGAATAGTGGGGTGGTGTTATGATTTTGTTATCTATTTCCTATTGATGGTTGACTATTTTAAGACAACATAAAAACTGTACACGAACACATATTTTATTCCAAGAACAATATAATTGGACATCTAGCAATATAATCGTGAATTGATCTTTGTTCTATATGACATAGATAAAAACTTTTAGTTATTGAATGTTGAAATGATTTTAGATCTATATTTTATAACAGACAAACAAGACAACAAAGCATAAAATAAATTGTAGTAAGTGAACGAACATCTTAATATTATATAAAAGAATATTAGTAATGTATATAATATGTATTCTGTAAATATGAAAGCTAGTTTTGTGAAGTTTGATTTTATGTAGTTTTTCTAATCTGATGTAACATATTGAAAAACTTCTGAAAGGTATTCGCGAAGCACTTACAAAAAGTTAAATCTCGGGAAATCTTTTCAGATAACCGTTTATAAAATAACGATAAATTAGAAAGTCAAGAGGGATCGCCCATTTTAGAGACATACTACGGACGCTTATAGCGGAAAAGTTAATACTTTTATTTTCTAGTCTCATCAAATAAGCAGTTACGACAGGCGTCTTCCGCGGCTAGGCCTCGTAAAAAGCATAAAAAGCTCAAAGATAAAACAACACACCTGCTTTTAAATGTTTAATCAAGTGAGATTACATTACCTGTTTAAAAATTACCGTTTTTTAGGCTTTTCAACTTTATGTGTGTAAGGGATGCTGGTAGTTTTGTGAGCTTTATATGTATAGAGTGTTTTTGTTGTAAACCACTTTATTAAGCCAACGATTTTGTTAAATCTCTATCAGAAAATATCTTAAAAATTAAAAATTCTGATGAACTCATAATCAGTCGTTCTTTTAGTTGCATTGGAAAATAATAATAGCAATAGTAATATTTAGTAATAATAAAAAAATCACATTAATTAAATAAAGAATCATATATCATAACGCATTAAACGAGATTCATTATTATAATGTAAACTAAGCGCATATATGATTGAGAACACTTTTCATTAAAGTAAAAATAAATAAATTATTAAGATTTATAATTAAATGTATTCAAAATTGAATATTAAAATATAAAAATAAAAAAAACATGTACCATTTTCGCATAGTTAAGTTTAAAATGATTTATTCCGTATTGCTTAAATTCTACGGTATTCTTTTAAAACATTTGAAAGGAGAGATTTAAAATTCAAAATAAGAATGGAACGGTACTACTGCCTATGAATTTTTGCGCAGACAATGTGTAAAATTGTCTTTTCTACCTGGCTGTGTTTTTTTTTTGTCACGAGGTCGCCTCTATCAGATTGGGCGGGAGATATGACCGGTAGACTCCCCGTGCTCGTTTGACAGCTGTTATTGCACAGTATGTTCAGCCCATTGTGACTCAATTTGCATAATTAAACGGGCAGAGTAGCGCAGCATAAAGGCGTTATCGTATTCAGTTATCGGATTTCAAAATTTTCCATCCTTACACGACCGCCAATTGTCATAGCGCGGGATCGGATAATAACCCGAATTATTGCACGTTTTATTGGCGAAATCAGCATTTAGGGCAGATTCAATTCGTATTGCAATCTACGGTAGTATTCGACGAATCATTAATTGATCATCTTATACTAAAATTAATACTTAAGATAAAACTATCATATATTTACATATTTTTAATTCTGTTTTATTTTTACAATAAAAATACATTAAAATACATAGATAACGAGTCATTACAATTCTTATAGTAAAAGTTATGTAAATATTGCACCATTCAACTAAATTTAAACAATATTGATATAAATAACCCTCAGTTTTTAAAGACATTATAAAACTTGTAACAGATAATCAAAATGCTTGAAAAAATCTGTAACTTTAAGTTTTTGGTAAAATGTGTGGTTGAGTGGTCAAAGTCGTTGGCTACCGCTACGGAGGTCCCGGGTTCGAATCCCAGTACGGGAAGTTTTATAAATTGATTTTTCAATCGATTTATGAATTTCTGTTCAAAGGCATGGATGTATGTGATGTCTTGAATCCCCCTCCCACCCATCCTATCCTATGAACGGGGCGTACCGAGAGTGATTAGCTAACCACTAGTCCTGTCCTAGCCCTTTCATTATGTGTCTACTCTCTTTAGAAAAAGAGAGGTTGGGCAACTGAGTAACAAGCAGTTCTCGTAGAAACACTTCTGTTGAGATAAACTCCATTAGGAGTCCATATGCTCCACATTGGGAGCGGACATGGTAAAAAAAATAAAAATAAAATAAAATAATATTTGTAATAATGGTGTGATGTCAAAATAGTTTTAAACTCTACAATATAAATTTACAAGAGATTAATGTTTTATCTCTTTTAATCATATAATATTAACGTTCTACCAATTAAATGACAACATAATCAATGCTATGCTAAATTTTATGTGTGTAATTTTTTTTATGTATCTTGGAAAATATTTCTGAAATTGTAATGGCCGTCATTGTCTAAACTGCAACAATGCACGTGCTGCAAAAATGAATGTTTAATTATTAAATGAATAGCGCGTCGTGTATTCAAATGCGCTATTAACTAATCACAGGCGCGAGGGATGGCAAACGAGAATAATAAAGTCTAGAAACAATTGAGGATGACGAAGCCCGTGCTGAGACTATTGTGTGATACATCACCGGCTTGTCAGCGAAACGCGGCCATTGAATGAGACACGCTGCCGTGCTGTAGTACAATACCTATGTACACTAGCTATGCTCCTGGCACCTGAGGCAAATAATGCTCGAAAGGCATCATGAAAACATCGAGTGACAAGTGAATTAATTAAAATAAAAAATACCTTTACTTCCCTATTATAGAAATTTAAACTAATTTAACATTGTGAATCAATGAAGAATATAACATAAAATTGACTTAGATTGTTCTACGTATTAAATTACAAACTGTGACCCGTGTTTCGCCTCTTTCAGAAGCATTCACAGACAACTACTTTTGTAAATGCTTGCTTAAGTACGAATGATTTTAATTTTACTATTCTGATATATTATAATAAATATCAAATAAAAATTGGAGGCAAGGAGGGGGTGATAGAAAAACAAACAAACGATAATGGTAATACAAATGACATTTACATTAAGAAATGATTAACTAATGAGTTGCATCAATTAGGGCGGGTTAAGCCGTTAGAAAATATATTTAACAGTAGTGAACCATCTGTTTTATTCAAGATAATTTTTAATAATATTTATTTATTGTTAATACTTTTATTTATTTCTAAAAATTCTAAGCTATTCATTTTTAAGCCTTTTTTATTTACTCGATGGAGTATTTCTACGTTACTGTTATGATTAAAATTATGTTCGTTACTTTTTAGACACCTTATATGTTTTTAATTCTAATATTAAAGTTTCTACCTACTACTACTTACTCAGTTATTCAGTTGTTGAACATGTATTTTTTAGAGGATAAGAATATAAGTATAAAACTGAAAGAGGACTAGCGGTTAGCTTATTGCTCTAGCCAAACTCAGTTTATTGGATCAGGGATATGAAGGTATTGGTCGATTGAAAAATCAACTTATGAAACTGGTAATAGGATTTGAACTTACGGACTGTCAAGTAAAAAACCCCTAATATTTCTAGTAAGATTATCACATCTGTTGCGGTGTTTCGTAGGAAATCATGATATGAAATATAAAAATACTTCAAAACATTTTTTTGAGAATATAACATAATAATAATGTTACCTTTTACTTTGATAGATTTTAAATTTTCAATTCAAATAAGAAATACTCTTTTTTTTGCTGTGTTGATATTAATAAAAAGTATTTATTTAATCATAATGACAAAATTATCAGCTGTTTAGATATATTTTTTTAAATAACTTACGTTTAATCATCTGCACCATTTGCACCAAACTGTTACACACTTCACGTATTTGTTACGGCACGTAAAATTTAATTTACTTTATGATTAGATCATCAATTTTCATTCAAACAGCGGCATTTTAATACCGAATAAAAACGTGATGAACGAGTTTAATTTAGCCAGCGTTTGGTTAAAGCCTAAGCAAATTGTGCAGAAAATATTTCAAAATCAAATTAAACAGACGAGTTAATCCGTGTAAAGACAAAACAAGAAATATGCTAATTCACTAAAAACACCACACGGGTTTTCATGTCAAGCTTTCGCGTCTGTAATTAGAGTAAACAAAGGTGGAAATATCAGAAAAGCTTACTTCAAGCAGTCGAAGGCTGCACAGTTATTCATATTTAGAAAAAAAATGATTAGTCAATTCTAAAAAACGCATAAAAATATTTTAAACTTTTACACCAAAACGCGTGCAATTACATTTGAGACCGCTAACATAATAATTTAAAAAAATACCAAGCGATATCGATTACTTTTTTCTTCCATATTTCGCATATTAAGAAAGTCACTATTAAATGCATGTTTTCATAACATCCTACTTAATAATGAACATTAAGAAAAATTGGTTATATTGCTGTTTTAAAAATAAACCAGCTGTGGAGTTTCCAATTGAATAAAATACATTTGAATCACATGATAGATGTTTATTCGTTTAACAAAAATATTTATTCACTATTCCCGGTAGTGACTTTGTCTTCCTATGTTAAGCAACTCAAAAATTTTTGACAACTATTTCCTGAAATCACGTTTTTCTCATATTTGAAAATATCTCATCGTCAATAATATATGTTAATTTGAAAAAACTGTGTGAAAAACATTGGTACTTTTAAACTTAATGCGTAAAACTGACTTTAAAAAATAATATAAACCCAAACAACCCTGCAGAATAATTAATTAAATACTGTTTAACTCTGGAGTGGAAAAATGCTCATCTGAAAAGTAACTTTAGTTTCTCAGGGGAAAAGGTAGTTATTGCACCTATTTGTTGCAGTTACTGTTTGTTTGATAATAAATTAATAATTCTTCAAAATGTATGCATAGCAAATTAAAATTTGAAAAAAATCACATTATATCATATTTCTTGATTGTTTGTCAGTCGGTTACTGCTTTCTTCCTTGCAAAGACAGCATAGTCTGCGACATTTTTAAAGTTCGTTAATAATTAAAAATAACAACGAAAAAAATTTAATTAAATTAAAAAATATGCTTTTAGTGTTAAATTACAATGAATTTTGAAATTTAATTTAGCTGTCGTAGTGCAGCGTTGAATTGAATGAAATTGTCTCGTAGCAGTAAGAGCAAAGCGCTGTGGCTGGTATTATTAAATTATTATCGCATGTTTTTCAGTCTCTTCCGATTACGTCAAAGCATTCATTTATAATAATCAGCCAGGTAGTAGATACAACACAGTATAAACGTTCAGCATGGGTACACTTAAAAGCAATCTCTACGTAGAAAATTATCATCTCGGTATATACTCTGGATAAATAATTATTGTTTATGCTTGGTGATTGCTAAAAGGATAATGTAATCGGAAGCGGATAAATTTGATACATAACTTGGATAGACTCATGCAAAATTAACTCATTAATAGTATAATAAAGATACCTTCGTGCTGATCGAGAGGATATTAAAATATAAGTCTACGACGTAGCGAAAAAAGTTGTTCGAAATTGTGATATTTAACAAAATAAAGTAATGAAATATATATTTTAACAATCATGGTTGCTCCAAATCTGCAGAATATGTGTTCGCAATAAAAAATTTAAACAAGACTTGTTTTTACGAAAAGTAGTTACAAATCAGTTGGACAACATCTCTCATAATATAGTGTACGAAGCAAGTATTCAAAAACGTGATTGTTATCTAATGGGGTGGTGTGAAAATATTACATACGTTCATGATTTAGGTTCAAATTAAAATTTATATTCTGTAGTCTATGGACTAAAGTTTTTGGTCTTTTGCTCAACGATCACGTTTTCACAAGTTTGAAAACAAAGAAAATGTTTAAGAAGTTTGGAATTAATACAATAGTTATAATAAAAAAGGAATTGCATTACAATTTAAAAACTCAGCTGAATGGTACTTTCTGTATAAAAATAGTCTCCTTTTGAAAGGTTTTGATCCTTAAGTAGATTTTATCTAGTGTAATTAATTTTAAATAAGTTTCATACAACCAGATTAAATAAATTAGTTCATTGCGAGTAGAAATATAAAGAACCCTGATGTTGGTATTGAAAATTTCATAAAGATAAATAATAGCGAAATACAATCATAAGCATTATGTTCAGAATTAGAATTTCGTTTTTTCCGTTTCGAAATAACGAATATTAATATTCTTTACCCGAAAACAATTTCAAGGGTAGAGTAAAAGAAAGGTAAAGTAAAAAGCTCACATAAAAAGCACCCTGCCCTCCATGTAAGTCGAAATGCTTTGGTAATGAATTCCATAAATAATAATATATTGTTACGGCCGTAGGCCTCTAACTCAATGACTCGCTTCTTGATAATTTTTTTGTAAATTTCGTAAAAAAAATGTGCGGTATTTTTGACCAATCTAATTTGAAACCGTACTTATTTATTAACTTTCAAAAACGAGAAAAAACCTCAAATTTACTAAATATTGACATAAATTCTGCATCAAGGAATAAAAAGTAAAAAAAAATACAAAATACCAATTGTTTCATCGGCACGAATAGATTATTTTAGAGCTATTAGCTGTTAACCAAACCTAAAACTAAATATTTTGATTCTTAAACCTTAAAAAAATACACTTATACCAAGTAAATTCCAATTAAATCAATTTAATAAAGCTGTTACAAAAATGTTAAAATGAAAATGATATTTGTTTTATTTTATGCTTGTTTTTGATTATCAAGTATGTTTTTTTATTTTAAACTGTTTTTTTACTTCGTTGGATATTTAATACTTAGTTATTAATTAGTCTAATGGACTTAATTTATGTAGTAAAATGTTTTAAAGTATTATATTTAAGCGGTTGGAATAAAATTAAAGCATTAAATAAGAAAAAAAGTTTTAAAATGAATCAAATCTTGCTGTGTTCTAATTTTTTAAGTCTTCGTACTTATATAAACAAATTCAAGTAAACGCGACAAACGCAGAGATGTGTAGAAGAAAGTCAGCTATGAAAACAGTCTGGTTTTCTTAACTTTATCTCATTAAAAATTAATTAAGTAATAAGAAGGAATTAAAATACTCAGTCATAAATTATTTTTTCCGCAGAATAATAAATTATGAATTTGAAAGTGAGAGAAACAGACATTAGTTTAAATGAAAAAAGTTTCCCTTTTTTATAAATACATTAAAAAATTAAAAAAGTTTCAGCTACGTAGCCGATAAAAAATGTTTTTTTTCGAACGAGTGAAATGTGCAGTCGTTGCCAGTGATAAAGTTTTTTTTTAATTAAGAAGATATTTCATTAAGATAATAGGCTGATGATACTATCTCTCCTGACATCTAGCGTAAAATAAATTTCACTTAGAGGTTCGCTCTTTCAATTATTTTTCTTTAATTTAATATAAATTAGCGGCTGAAATTAACAAATGCATTTATTTAAAGAGATACATAGCATTAAAAAAATAAATTTTTGTTAATTTAAATGATTGGTTTTTATAGTATAAAAGTCGATTGTCATCACAATACGCCATGATATTCTATAATGGAAGTTTTGTTACAGTCGATTCCGTAATATAAAGAACAAATTATGCTTGTCGAAAAAACGAAAATGTAATAGCTATACAAAGTTGTGTGATTATTTTGAATCGCATGATATTATAAAAAAAGCATAAAAGGTAAAAACAGTATTTGGCATTTGGAAAAAATGTCATGCAAACTGGCTCACTGCTGGAGCTTAATAAGGAGTCATAGGTCAAATATTATCTATCTAGTGTATTATATAATGTAAGACGTAGAATATTTGAACAAATCGAAGTATATAAGCAAAATCTACCGCATTAGAAAATCATCATTACCAAGAGTACACAAATAAAAGTAATGATGCCACAGTAAGATACCGAAATATCATTTGCAAAGATTGCAAGTACCTCTTTAATAAAACAGTTTTTTTTTAATAATTTATAAAGCTTTCGAAAGTTTTTATTTAATTTAATATTGGACAATAAATTTTGGATGCATTTGATTTTAGACTAGGCCATTTATATGACATTGTAAATATGATAAAAATATATAAAAAAAACAACTGGCTTGAGAAAGTTTATTAATATCACAGTAAAAAATATGTTGTTGATTAATTATACGATTATCTTCACAGTACCAAATATTTCGTTATGGACTGAAATTATGATTAATATGGAGTGACGTGGGAAGTATTAAAACAGCGATGATACCACGTCAGTGTTTAACATCATGACTGGTTTGTGATTTATTTCATCGACATTATCTGAAACTTCATGCAGACAATATGCCGGGTAATCCTCAAGGAAAGCTCCTCATCGCATCATTCAGCACGTCTCGTGATACGGCCACAGCGATTCCCTACTCTCTTCGCCACGGGCCGTGACTCTGAGAGCGACATAAGCTTGACTAATGACCTATAAATTTGAGGGAATTTACGGTAATCAGTCGACAAATTTTACAAAGTTTGACGTAGGGAAAAATTGCACAGCGTTTCGGTAAATTAGCGAGCAAATTAATAAGCATTATGAAAAATTATAATAAGTGTCCAAAAATATAAACAGTTTATACAAAAAGCAATCATGTGGACACTGTATAGTATTGAGAGTTGGTTATAATTATGTCAAAAAAAATCCCACTTTGTGTGCATGTCGTCACAGAAGCACTGTCTCTGCCCAGTTGGTTAGAGCTTAATCTACTGATCACGCAGGTCTGAGTTTGATTCCCGGTCAGATCACAGTGAATTAGAGAATTATTCAATTCAAAGTTGTGATCGAAGACTGGGTTTTTGTGATGTCAATTCACATTATTTCCTCTCCTCCCGTCCTTTTGATCCTTTAATAACTGGGTGTAGCGATAGCTACTAGTCAACTACTAGTCCTGTTCTAGCCTTATCCTTTCTTCCCTACTCATTTTAAAAAAAACGTGAGGTTGAGCAACTGAGTAACAAACAGTTCTCGCAGAAAAAAAATCTGTTGAGATACCTCCATTAGGAAGCCATATGCTCCACATTGGGAGCGGACAAAGATAAAAAAAATCACAAAAGCAAGTAAGGTAAAATAGTTTAAAAATGAAATAAAAAAATGAATGGTATATTGTGATACCTGAGTGTAAATATCATCAGTATACAGATCATATATATCTGATAACCTAAAAAAAGGTTTTTTGACTGAACGTCTTTTACCATAGTGTCGATGATATATAAATCAATAACTTAATAGATTTTATTATTTGGGTAATTGAGATTTGGAAAGCAAAACGGTCGCTTAGAGTTAAGTGTTTAAGCTTTGAATATACAGTGTCGTAATTATTTTCATAAAAAATCAAATACAATATAATAATAGATATATTACAAAAATAAATTCTTAACGAAATAAATAATTTATTTTTCATAAATATACTATAATCTAACTAAAACATTGCTATCTAAATAACGTTTTTAAAATTTACGAAATATTTTTTCCCATCAATACAAAAAATATGTCAAATAAATACGTAAATATTTGTGAATATAGAAAAAAGAATTCATTTTCAGCGTATTCGGCCCGTGAAACGGTTATTGGGTGTCATCAGGCAGACATTTTATTGCAGTCACATAAATGCTTAAAAAATGTCTCATAAACAAATTTGTATGTCAAAAAATTCAAACATTTACGTCATATTTTTGCGTGTTATTTATTGCCATGTTACAACGTCCTAACACGACACAGAATTGAAATGGCGATAGGAATTTATTGCCAACAGGGTTTTCCAAATTAGTAGAAATGGAAAAGAACATTCGGCGTTAATGCGAGCAATTCTAGTATGGAATTGAAAAACACAGTCGCGTTGTTTGTGACTTGTCTGTGACGCACACATTTAACACACGCCAAATTTACGATAATTAAATGCAATCTACTGTCACTTCAAAAGTTAATTTCACTTATAAAATTTAGATATCAGACGTGTTTTTATATTGTTTCTATCGATTTAAGAAGATTAAATCGTTTACATAAAAAAAAACATATTTTAGATGATAAAATGATGTATTTTTAAGTAAATGTCCGCACTCAATTTGGAGCATATGAGCTCCTAATAGAAGTATCTCAAGAGAAGTTTTTCTACAATAACTGTTTCTCAGTTGCTCAACCCGTGTTTTTCGAAGTGAGTAGTAGGAATAGAAAAGATAAAATAGGACAGAACTAATGGTTGGTTATTCACTCTTGCTTCATCCCGTGATTTATAGGTAAGAATGGAAATAAAAATAAATTTTTAGACATCACGAACATCCATGCCTTCGAACAAATACCGATTGATCGATTGAAAAAATGCTATTTGAACCCGTGAAATCCAGCATGGAAGACAATGAAGTTGACCACTCTGCCATGAACCCTTAGATTATTTCATATAATATAATATTGGATATGTCAGTGAGAAAGAACGAATACATCACAAATATTATAAAAGTCTCCCTTATTTAGATGAAACATTAAGACCTATTTCACTTATTGCGAGCTTAATAAATAAAGTGAAAATAGTAAAAATGTTTTATTGTAAATAATACCTTTCTATAAGGAATTGGCAGTGTATACCTTAAAAGTGAGCAATTTCTTTATAAAACTGTTCATCTGAGAATTTTTGTGATTGTGAAAAAATAGTATTAACATATAGTGAATTTTGTTTTAAGCAATGTCGCAAACTTCTATGCATATAAAGTTAAAGATTTAATAATCAAACTTTTGAATGAAAATTTAAATCATTAAATGGATTGCATAATTGACGATACTATCTGAAAAAAAAAAGTGCAAAATGATATGAATAAATAAAAGGGCTTATGTTTTTTTACTAACATGACAAACATTTTTTGAATCCAATAAATCTGCAATGCTTCAAAAACAAAACATTGTGCGAAATTAATCACGATTAAAATTATCGCTCGACGATTCAGAATAAAAACCATTTGTTATTTTTATCATTTCAATCAGAGTTGAATAAACAACACATCGTTTTTAATTAATTTGCAACAAACGCAACATCACCACTACTTATGTACAGAACTATTCTCTATGATCGTAATGATCTGTATGTATATTATATACGAGTACAATGCGATTTACGTTCACTGATGTATGGGTATTGGTTGAATATAACTTTTATACATTTAAAAATCAGTGTATATAAAATTTACTTAAAAAAAGATTGATATAAAAACATAATTGAAGTTAAGAGATATAAAAAATCTAAAATTTCCAATTAAATTTACATTTTTATATAACATAATACGAATTTCCGATAAATATAAAATTTTTCTTATCAAAACATTAATATTTCTTATTGCATATTAATGATATTAATGTGATATTACATAGTGATATGTATTTGATTAAGTATCAATAAGCCTTCTTAGAATTATGTTAAATATTTGTGTTCAAGTTGCAAACTAACTTAAATCAAAGATAAACATTTCCTGGAATATAACTATAATATGTATAACACACTACGGGAATTCTTAATACTGTGATTAAAATAGTTTTCGATAGAAGTGTTATTTGAAGCTTTAAAGATTAATTAACGTTCGATAATTATTTTATACCAATATTGTATTAGCGTTAATTTGTGGTAACGAGAAATATTGTTAGAATTTGTTTTATTTACTATAATGTCATGTTGACATACTCATCTTCAGATTTAATATAAATTATTTTACTGACGTGTGTCGGAAATATTTGTGGTAATGTCAGCTGAATTAATAAGAGCTTCTATTTAACGAGATGGTACTTGTAAAGCAGGTGTTTTTCGTGACATATGATGTTTCGCTACATCACTTTTCAGTGTAAATGGACATGGGATGATTCGGGTACAGGGAACTAATTATAGAACAAACCACAGCATGATTAATGAATAAGGTTACATTACATTTGTATTGTGGTCAAATACAATGTGTACCCAGCACAATGACATTTTAAATTAGATTTTTACAAAGTATTGTAAGATAAAAAGCTGATTTTATGTAACTCAATCACAACACTAAAAATATGTGTAATATTTTTGAATAAAAAGTATTATTTTCGATTTTAAATACGCGACCAACCCAATAACTTTATTTATGATACTTTCATATCCAGATTAATATTTAGGAGAAGTTGAGCCAGTAGATCATGACAATACGGAGAAATTATATCAGCTGATATAAACTCATTGGAATTTTGTCAGAACAAGTTTTCAATGTCTGTAGTTTCAGTAAAAACTTCTGTAGCTACTTCTAAAACAGTCTTGGCAATTGTTTAAAATAGCAGTATTACAGAATACGCACAGAAAGAAAATGAAATACGTACAGAGTGGTGATGGGTACAACTTTAAGTTTCATGGTAAGTTGGATATTCTATAATGGTTAACAAAAAACAAATTATATGAATACTATTTTTAGTTTTGAATATAAAATTTGATTGACTGTAATGCAATAAGTAAAAGAGGAAATTTTTGTGGTTAAAAATAATTAAATTGAATCAGAATATTAATATTGTGATACCAAATATTCAAGGGACAAATTCTTTAATATAATTTTCTCTCGGCGAGTACTTTTAATTCATGCGCGCAATATAAGAAATATTTAACAATATTTTAGATGATACATATTTGACTGACAAAATATAGCGATTGACAAAGTGTGAAATGAGTTTTTTTATAATATGGCTGCTTGCGAACTTTGAATCTTTTTTAAATTGGCACGTGCAACACATAAACATTTTTGGCGCAACTATTTTATTGGGCCAATCATTAGTCATCCTAAGAACACTTTTCAATTACGGGAAAGCTGAACTGAACAAGCATACAGAGACGTCTATAAAAACAATAATTTAAGTTATTGTAAAATAAATTATTCATTAAGTATATTGCTTGGGTAAAATTTTGACTGGACACCCTTTTAGTACAGTTAATCGGAAAATATATTAAATTTTGTATGTAATTATATTTCACCATCCAACATTTGTTTTGCTAACAATTAATGTTAAACGATTCTGATGAGTGAAACCGGTCTTGATCATATTATAATATGTATCATTAATAATATTTAATTTTAAGGGATATTAATTTATCAGATACGTCATTCATTATCTTTCTCGAATATAAAAATATATATTATATAGTATATTTAACAAGAAAACAAAATCTTTTTTCAAAAACATAACTTTAAAGATATAAAATAGATAATAACACTGCATTTTGATTGATGAAAAAGCGTGATTGAGGGTATTACTTGCAAACCCGGCTAATTCCAAAGTTGTTGAAACATAAATCATTAATGTAATTTAGTAGATAACAATAAATTTTGAAAGTATTTTTAGAAATCAGTTTCAAACATAGCTTGACAACATCCAAAATATCATTCTAAAGTAATGCAAAACTTAAAAATACTTTTAAAATGTACTTTTTCTTTCAAATGAAATTAAAATTTATTGTCTTAACCATTTTAGAATAAACCGTGTTTGCAAGTAATACCCTCAATTTAGAATACCTATTAGGTTTCTTCACGTGAAATCTATGTACGGTTTCTCAAAGAATTCAAAATAAATTTAAATCACGAATCCTTTTGCACTATTTCTTTAAAAATTGTTGCAACGCAATCAACTTTCTCTTCGAGTACACTAAAATGCAGTTCTAAGCTTTGCACGTCACTGGAGACCAATTTACAAACTGGCGCGAGTATGTGCGCGCCAAGCTATAAAATTTCACGGGCGACTAGTTCAGGTCACACGCGGTGTCTGTACGTGACCCACACGTCAGTAGTGCATTTATTCCCATGCAATGATGTAGGGACGGGAGTACTCCTAAATGGTTAACTGGACATGTCTTCAGAACATAAGTTCCTTCAACTTATTCATTTGAATGTTTTATATGATATTTTATGATTATTGAAATCGACTTAAAACGTAGTTATCATTTCAAGGTAATACGTTTATTACACCAGTTGTATTTCAATAAGACAATCATTTATTTATACATGAAAAATATTAAAAAACTTACACATTTAAAAAGATAAATCATCAAACATGAGCTGAAATTTTTATAATGATTATATGATAGCATATGACTCAAGTAAGTGAATACTGTTTTTCATATTTTAAATTATTATTTGTCTGTAAAATATTGTATATATGTAGGTATTACGAAAAAAGTACTATTTTGGATTCCGGTCATATCTGTGTATAAAAATAAACGTGAATCGTGTGTGTGTTGAATTATTGATTAGCAATTTCAATATATTATATTATACAATACATATAAATGACACTCTTTACGTAAAGAAATTTGGATTAAAATTTATTGTAAATTTATTTTATTGTTCGTCGTATTTTTGATTGTATTTAATAATAGACAAAATAATGAGTAAATATTTTACCTTGAGTAAAATAATCATAAAAAATAAGCTCTTCAAATTATAATTGGATAATTATTTTAATCTATCTTTCTATTAGAAAAAATAATTCATAATTGTGTCAACTTTCTAAGTTTCAACATTAGGGTATATTTTTAGCTTTATAAAAAAATAATGGCTCAATATTAATCAAAAATAATGAAATGATGCTGTCAGTTCAGTCAACATTCATTGTACGTGCAGCTCAAAATATTAATACATCACAAAAAGGTGAAAAGTAAGCATTGGAAGTTATTAGCGAGAGCTATTTGGAAAATCGGCTTATGATATTGGTACTGCCGCTTTATTATCCGCGATAGATAAAGGCAGAATACAAAATAGCCCAGCGAGTGTATTGTCACTATTGGCTATTGTTTTTGCATACGCGTAAATGTTTTTGTTTGTTACAGTTCATTGTTATATGCGTGGCGTTTGTACCACTTGTGTATGAGATTATGGAACGGACTCCATGAAAAACAGCCCCAAAGCTCTCCGAACGCAACGCGTCAAAAAAGGGAAGCCCCGATAGTATTGCTAGGCTATTAATTTCCCGCAAACACTAAACGCGGATGTATTAAATGGCATAGGATAATAATTTCAATCGAAAGCGTCAATTTGAACCGAAATTGCGCCATTGTAAATATAGCGTTAACTGTAAATGATGCATATATCTGTCGGTCGATAACATAAATTCAACGATAAAACAATCAATTTTAACAACTAAATATTAAGAGTAGTTTGAAAATAAAATGTGAACGATATATGAAGTTGATGAGAGTTGATTTTTATATAACAGATATAATGAATACAAAAAAATGTAAATTAAAATAATTTTCATAAAAAACCAAACAATACCTAGCAATATTGGTGCAAATCAAAACAGTCGTATAATAAATACTAAATATAAATATCTAAGAATCTTTTTTGGATGAGATTTGAAAATATAATTATACAACAAAAATTTCCACATTCAAAAGTTTGACACGGTGTGATCTTAAATATTTACAGTCGCTAAGTAAATAGACAGAGTTTTTTTAACCGATGCTTTCATTTAAATTGTCTAGAATTTTTTTACAATTATTAACTATATCGTGTGCTACAAAGTGATTGTTTACATTTCGTTATAAAAAGTAAATTTGTGAATAGGAAAAATTAAAATGTTGCTTAAAGTAATAAACATATTTACACCCGTAATTCTCAGATTAAATTCACAAAGGAAGATACCTTCTTAATTTGAATATCTAATATGGAAACAATTAAAAACAATGTCTGCAATAATAATTAAAGCTTTTTCCATCTGCCTCCTTGTATTCTGCAGCTTTTGCGTAGGTCACTCTTGTTAACAAGGTAAAGAGCGGCCAATTTGAAAGTGGTTGAAAATTTTACATGCATTTCGGGTAATTCTATTAAAGTTAATGTTTACTGCGCGCGGGTTTTCCCGGTTCGCCCAGGCGTGACCAACCTCCGACCGGAAAACATTACTGTAAAGGATGGCGCATACTGAAAAGACCCACCGTCGGTCTACACTCATGTATCTTTCAACTTATAATAATATTGCAAACTTTGCAAAGACTAAAAAAATATTACAATGACAGTAATATATTTTTTAATTTAGTTTTCAAATCTCTATAAATATAATATGTTACAAGGTAAAAAAACAAGTATTTATCACAAGTAACGCAATCTTGATCCATTACCGTAATCAACTGTGAATTACATAAAGAAAATATGTGTTTATACAATAATCAAGTTAATTAAGTTTACTATCATTTCACTACTGATAAAAAGTAAATCTTATAAGTTATTTAGATCACCACACTAAATTTAAATGTAAAAAATAGGAATATACTAGAAAAAATCTTATAATATGACACAACTAATTCAGTATTTAAAAAAATATATTAAATTAAATTCTACCATAAATAAAATTATTATTTTACTTCAAACTAATATCAACGATTTTTTTTAGATATTACTACTTTGAAACCAAACCAAATGCTGTTTTCATACTGTCCACTTGTTTCTATAAAATATAAATATAAGTTGACAGGGATACTAAATAGTCAAGTAAATTTTTATGATCAGGTAAATCAGGACACTTGTAAAATCCGTGTTTGTATGCACTTCCGTTAATTATTATTGTATGCTGTGTGCGCGCTCAGGACGCTATGAGTTTTATAAAAAAATGAAAAAGGTTGATATCCCGCGGATTCTGACGAATGCGGTATGCTCCTTTGAGAGTTGGATGTACGACAAGCATGCATTTACGATGTTGCCGTTTCGCGCCGCAAAACATATTTACTTTTAGATGCTTTTTCCCCCGCATTTCTATAAATATTTTCGTAGGTCATAAAACAGCATTGTTTAAAATATTTTAAAATTTCGTTTTATGATTTGGGTGTGTTTTGATACGTTATATGTATTAAAAAAATGTACCCAGAATATAAAATTCATTTCATGAACGAATAGGAAAACTTAGTTTTCTTGTATTTATTATTTAATTTTATTGTAATTTGAATATAAAAAAGATAATCCATTAACTATAATACATCAGATTTAAAAAAAAACAATTCGAATTTAGAATAAAAAGGTATGATATCTTACTTATTTAGTACAAGCATAAATACATTAAATGGTAAACTATAAATAATAAAAAAATCTCGGTAATAGAAGTTAACTTACTATTACAAAAGCGTTTATGTGATACGGCCCGTTAGAGCAGTTTACAGTAAAACTATCATTTACACTATAGTCGGGATCGTGTAATTGGGTGTGTGAATCTCATACAAAATTAGGGATTTGGTTTTTTCCGCGGAAAACGCAAAAAAAATAAATATGGACGAAATGTTTAGTTTTTGTAGTAGTAAATATCCCGCACACAGGCAGACGCCTAGATATGCGTGTATAGCCTTGAATACACAGACGCTAGCCAACATTTTACTGTATGCGCGGCACAGACGACCGTCTCTTAGTAACGACAATGGAATACGACCTGGATTTGAGGCGAATATTTCAAGCCAGCGCATAATTCGAGGTAGTGTAATTGGGGGTTCCAATGTATGTAATTATGGCGTAGATGCGTCGTAGCATGCACTTATACTCAAAACGTAACTGCGTGATTTTTACAAAATTTACGTGCACATACCGTCTAAATAACCGCAATATGACAACAATATTGGCAATCACCGTAAACTCAGAACACAGTGCGTAAAACAGGGAGTTGTTTACGCGGTATTAAGAATTTCCTTGTCATCAAATATGTATTGCTTTCATCACGGTTCCCTGAGACTATTTTAATATTAATTCCTCATAAACACGACATAACAGTCTGTTATATTTCAGCGATATCATTTTATGAAACAGTGGTGTTCTCATTATGGTCATATATAAAGTAATTCAAAACTAGCAGTTTCAGCATAAGAAATTCAGGCCTGATTACTTACTATTCGTATACACATGGTTAGTGTATTATATTATACGTTTTATTATTCACCAAAGATTAACAGTAAAAGTAAGGTCAGGATCTAAATTTTTAATAAACTTTTAAAATACCTACCATCCGCGAATTCGTTCGTGAAATATCTCAAAAGTTTTACAGCGAGGTAGAAAAACATTATAACCCAACGATCTCTAATCTCCACAACTACGACGAGACATTGCCTGAGAATCGTTTTAGACCCAGAGCAGTTCTGCTCGACGACCCTCCATAGATCTTATGTCGTCTAAAATTAACAATTTAAGAACGAACTTAGCATCACAAAAATGACTCTCTTTGTTTGAATTTTTTGTGTACTGTATGTGTGTATGTATGTATGCGCATGTGTGTGTACATGTACGGATATAGTATGGAGGAAGCATATAGAATGTGATTTGCAAAATAATGCATATGGAGTTCCCGTGAACTTCTTATCTCTGTAGTGATCGCGCCCTTCCGTCTGCAAACGATGGTAAAGGGATGCAATTTACAATTTTTCAAAAACTTTATCGATGAAGGAGACTGGAAGAACCTTGACGCTGGCGCGTCCTGGTACTTGAAGCTCCATAAATTTGATATAAAAAAAAAAAAAATCATTGAGATGAATATGCTTAAATTGAAATTATATATTATGATGAGTTTTTATTATTTTTTATATAAAAAAACAGAACGTGTAGAAATTTTAAGGAATATTTTTAGACAAATTAAAAATATTTTTTTATTTCTTATAACTTATCCACTAAATGAAACATTAGAGATATAATTCCTAGTCTTCTTCGACCCTTTTCTATGCCAAAAAATATGTGTGAGGCTGTAGATGAAGTGGGTCAAGTGGTATTTTGAGTAAAATTTAGTTGGATGCGATATAATATTCTACATGTCTTAAAGTATCTTAAAAGTGAAATGAAGTTAGTAAATATACACTGCAATAGTATTATCTCCCTAAAATATCAATATGCAATCCACCAAAACACCAAATAGGGTCGTTATTGTACTGAGAAGTCCAAAGTTTTACCATTTTACTACTTGGCTCACTTCACCTCTTCAGGTCTCATATGATATATATATATGAACAATACGATTCTTGAATGGATTTTTGAATTCAAATTGGAATATTTATTTAGCTTGTCTAATATAAATTATATGTAATAATTTTTTTAATGGCGTAACTTATTTTTAATTGAAAAATATTGTCGACGCCGAAAAATTAAAAGAGAAACATTAATATTTTTTTTCATTTCATTTGTAGTATTTTAAGGAGAACGCTTGGAAAAAAATCCACGGTTGGTTTATTTATTATTACTCCCATTTGGCACGCTACTGAGTCATGAACGTCAAAACTTGAATCGCCAATTACAACCTTCACCCTCTAAATTATTCCGTTGCAGAGCTCTGTTTCTGGTGTCGAGGCCAATGGGACAACCAAACAACTTGACACTGCTTTAGTATGTAAAATACGTGTGAACTGTATATGTGCATGTAGCAGTGTATATTCAGGACAGTAATTTCATACAAAAGCTGGGTGCACCGCACCCCGAACGGAACCCAAGGATGTCAAGTTGAGAAATTATTAACTGATTAGAACAGTAATTTAAAATAAGTATAACTTATGCTAAATATGGCTTTAAATTATTTTCAGTACATACTAGAGATTTTCAAAAATGGCCAGTAAATCGCATAAGTTTTCAATTGAATATCAAAATTGTCAGTATATACATGTCAGTGTGCTAAAAATACTGACCGTTTATGCATTTTGCAAATGGTCAAATAATGTGCTGCTTTACAAAGATGGAATATATTTCTTATCATAAAAAGACTTTTACGAACTAATTTCACATTATTTAATAAAATACAGAGATGGTTTTACTCACCAAGAGTCAAACAGATGATATAAGGAATAGTCGTTATGAGTGAAATTGGTTTAGTTTTAAATAAATAATGTGGAATCAGTAAAAAAAAACTTTTTTATCTTTTGATAAAGGTAATGATTTTTCACCAAGAATTGAAAAAAAAAACTCCTTAAAAGTTACAGTTTTTAATATGATTAACATTATAAAAAATGTGTGGCATAACTTAAAATATTACATATGCTATGAAGAGTAAAGGATACTGAATATTATCTTATAGTAAAGATATTTTTGTCGTAAAAATCAATGATTCTCAAAGATCCATTTTTAAGCACATAAAACATAATAGTTAAATTTAATACATAGTAAAACTTCATCTCATACAAATAAGCTTTAGTAAGGCTGTAAATATTGTTGCCAAAAAATGGCCAATTTTCTTTTCAGTTCCCTTAATTTAATGCGCAGTTGGGACAAGATTATCCTGAGGTATATCCTTACAAACGCGATGTTCTCAAAATCTAAGTGGTACACCTACACATGTACACCCATAAACCATTCACACCTCAAGCCGTACTAACACATTTACTGCGTAAAAGGTTTAGCTGGCATAGATTGTGTGTTTTTGTGGAGTAGTAGAATAATAATATATACGCTGAATATATTTCGTACGGGCTATGTGCGTTAATTTCAGAGTATTATTTTGGAAGTTACAAAGTTGGCAGTTTTATTGCTTCACTATTTCGTATAATCGTTGTCGCTTATAAGTTTAAGCCATAATTCATAACACATTATATTATGGAATACATTTGTTAAAGCTCGGTACGTATTAAAACAAAACATATGTATATCTAATTAAAAAAAACATGAAAATACCACAACGGTGTACTGTATAATATTAAGTGTTTGGTGATTTGGTATACTGGGAAAAGATTTCTAACTTGTCTATACAAAAACTATAAAAATCTTTTGACATAAAGTCAAAATATATCAAATTAATATAAAGAAAAGGTGTGGATGATTGCAATTTACATTTTGTATGAAAAAATTCAAAAGTTTTGTGTTTCTGAGAAAATTAGAAAAAAGCACTTCAAAATATTTTATTCAAAATATATCACATATTTGTTGTTGTCAAGTTAGTAGATTACGCATAGAGCCTCAATGCAAACACCCTCTACGAATACAGTCTTAACGCACACATTCGCCATGCACCATGCGTATCATACGCAAAACGCAAATTAATAAAGGTAACTGCGGTGCGGTATGGTTGGTTTTATGATAATTACAAGTTCTCCCAAGGGGTGGCATGGGACGCGTTCGTCCGCCCTCGCCAATCCTCTCAAAACCCTCCCGCGCAGCCTGAGAGCGAAAGGCGGGAAAGGCAGAGTCGGGTCAGCCAGGGATATTGTCGCTCCGTTTGGGCCTATGATTAATGAGATTTTTTCACCCGGATAAACAGGAGTAGAAAAAACGCCACGTCCCTTTTGACGTTACTATCTCGCGTCGAAAAAATACCAAAATAATTAAGGCGGGCAAAGTAGTTAAAGCAGTGGTTGTTTTGTTTTTTAAAACAATAAATGATCATTGAAATGTTAAAAACTGAAAGTCATTCTTTAATTTAGAGAGCTTTCATTAAAAATCAATTGTCACATTTTCGTTTAACAACTTTACAAAATGAATTTTAAAGCGGATGGAGAATTCTTGATAACTGATTCAAATATTTTTCTTTTTTTTTTAAATTTTGAATTTTGAATGTATAAAGTGATGATATTAAACATATTCCGGCTGAAAAAAATACTTAAGTATTTCCAATTCAGATACAAAAATGGTCGATATCAGAAACAATTTGTAGAAACATTCACTTTTCATACAAGTCAACAAAAGTGGAAATATGCGTAGAAGTTTTCATAAATGTATACTTATCAGTGAAATTTAAAAGAACATTCAATGTTTGTTATACATAGAAAATTAGTTGTTGGTTTTAAGTGTACTGTAAATAAATAAAAAGTTTTTTTTCTAACCTTTATTTTTTTATTACATACATACACATATATATTTTTTACTAAAAAGTCAATTAGCATTGTATTTGAAATAGTTATTGAATCATTTCATTATTTGGCAATGCATTAAAATAATTGTTAAACTGTAATTTTAATAATATTCTCGCAACGAACATTAATCAAATTACACCAGTGATTTCAAACAAGTTCAAAACAAATAATTTATATTACAAATTTTATCATAACATTGTTTTAACAAAACCATAAATAACATTATAAAATTAACAACGTGGTGCTTAACAATCTAGCTGCTCCCATACAATTATAGAAGCGCCGTGATTTTGATTTTGGATTAAGCAAATAAACAATATGATTCTCCGCAATGTACAATGTTTACTTGCTCGATGCAGTTTGTTGAATAGCCAAATGTTTGGATGAATAGGGAGAGTAATTGAAGGTTCTGTTTGATTTTATTAAGCGGGAAGCAAATAATAATTGCTCTGTTATTTAAATTTCTTCGGCAAGCTCTACTACGAGAAGTCCTTTTCAAATGAAGCGGTTTCACTGTGTGCCGTAAAGTTCGTGCTATGAATATCATTACGAAGAAATCTTGTGTTGCCTTGTTAGAGATGTTTAAAAAGTCATTTTTACTGTAATCATTTTTATAATTTGACTCTCCAAAATTTAGGGTGGGCTTCGTAGCAGTTAATTTAATCTTAAACATTTTATGAATTCACCAAAGATTGCAAATTTACATCTCTAAATATTCACACAAAGTTTTGTTTGTTGAATTTGCATTTTAGAAGAAAAACATTGAAATTAATTGAAGAAGTCGGAGCTGTCTTCGTATATGATTTGGAAAAAAAAACATTTTTTCCTTTAACACCTAAATCAAGCATAATATTAAAATGGAATACACAACAACGAACTTTTGCACAAGAAAATAATAAATAAAAACATAGTTTACAGCTGAAAAACACCGTATAAATTTGAAATCGATTGTGTTTGAAAAATAATTATGTATAAAAGAGTATTATAATTTAACTTATAAGAGGTGAAGTGAGCCAAGTAATATTTTAGAAAAAAAATAGTTGGATGCGTTATAATACTTTACGTGTCTTAGTGTATCGTAAAAATAAAATGTGCTCAGTAAATATACATTTTGTTATATCCCTAAAATAAAAATATGCAATCTACCAAAACACCAAGTAAAATCGTGATTGTATTTATACTTCAAAGTCAAATAGAAAATATTTACCACCTTGGCTCATTTCACCTCTTCAGGGCTCATATTATATTCATATGAAAATAGTTGGTATGTAAAATTATGAATACTTGGTTTTATTATTACAATTTGGTGTGTGTTTTAGTAAAATTTTATTTGTCAAAGTATTGACAGGTGACAATTTTTTTTAATAAAATTTTCCCGGAAAGGTTTCTGAGAATAATAACTATAAAAAATGAGGCTATAAATAACAGAATATGAGTATATTCAACAAAAAGTAAAAATAAAAAGAGAATAGGGCCAAAATAACATCGCAAAAATATGACTTATTAAAATACACCTTTCGTATGGGCGTCAACTTTGAAAGGCAAAAAAATACTTTATTTTTATGCCATATGGTTTATGGAAGAAAACAGTAGAGTGTGCGTACGTTACAACTTGTTACGGTCGAAGAATAACATAGAATCACTTTTTTATTGTATCCTCTTCGAATATATTATTACACAGGCATTTTCAAAAATTCAAATGCGCCGTAAGGCCGGGCCAAAACACAACAGGTGTGGATAATAATATTCCTAATGATAAATACGAAGTAGGCGGGGGAGAGATTTCCCGAGTGAGGGGACTGTAGAGAGTGCGAGAGAGTGGCCTGCCCAGTAGCGTCCTGATAATGAGATCAGGGGATAAACTGGACTAAAAAGTATCAAATGAAAAAGGTCAGAACCTTTCATTTTATTGAAAAATATAATTAATGTATACAAAGATTTGGTTACAATATTTAGTAATCAATACAATATTGAATATCATATTTTTACATTAAGACAAGGAACCTCTTTCATCTTTCATCTTTCGTACAAGTTAATATACTATTTTTGATTATCTGTTATAATAGTATCACATACTTAAATTGACTGCTCTACATAAAATATGTATTTTAAAATAAAAAATATATACAATATTTAACAGTTCACTCAAGAAATTTCAGAAAAAAGCATTTAACTATGTTTTTTTTAATTGAATAAATTTATTGTGTGTTAACCCGTAACATGTCATCCTAAAAAATCACGTTCCCTGCCATGATGGCATCTCAGTTTCAATGTTTATTGACAGTATTGAAACCTAAGTTAGAATCTAAAAAATAATTTAAAAAATATATATATGCTAGAATACCTAAAATGATAAATACTTATTGACAATATTAAGAAAAATATTGAATGATTCAATGGCTCAACTATTTAAGATTGCACCATGGGCATGGAGGTGTTAAATAAATATTATAAATGTAAGATGATTCAGAAAAAAAACAATAAAAATAATATATTATGATCTTTACACGTTAAAAAAGTACTTATTTTTTATAGATAACGTCTGTATATCAAGATTAAATAAGTTTCAAAATGAGTTATAAAAGAAGGAAGACTTTCAATACAATATCAATTTAAAAACCAGTAGTTAACGAGTAGGCAACTCGTTTTAAACAATGATTGAGTTTAATCACTCGGTTGCACATATCAATTTCGTATAGTATAAAGGTAATTTGCAATGTGGTAAATTTATGATATTTAAATAATTCTAACTATTTACCTTGAAGTGTTGTGTACAAATAATTAATTTTATGAGAATATATTATTATACGTCTGTTAGATAGACAGGTAAAATATATGATATTTTTAAAACGCTACTGGTTCCTGTATATTGTGTTTGCATAGCAAGACCGTTCATACAACAGGGACGACAATTATACAGGCCATATTATCCAGAATTAATCCCTCAAAACGGCAATGTCGGTTAATGCAAAACACATCTCGGGGGAGTGAGCTCGCTTGCCAAATGCTCGGTCAAAAATATCGCAGTCAAATTCTATTGTTTAATGTGTAGTGGACGCTTTGAGAATTTATTATTAAATGGGGCCGTTTAAAATACGCGACATGGTTCGCAGAAATTAATTTATCATACTTTTCAACAAAAGCATTTTAAGAAGATATTCGTTGAAACTTCTTTGAAATACAACTCAACAGTGTTTTTAAAATGAAAATCAACAAAAAAACTTTTTTGAATAATTATTATTACTTTTTACGCTATTGTGGTTTGATTTTCATTATTTTATCAAATTTTAAAAGAAAAATGTTTTCAATTCGTGGCAAAAGCAATCTTAAATGACTAATGAATTTAACATTTTTCTCGTGTTACGCGGATGCATTTATTTTTAAATAATAAAATAACATTACAATAACTGGAAAATGTGATAAATAATGATGATTTTTCAAGTATGTGTACTAACAATAAAAAAAATGGGTGAATTTTTCTGGTATTTATTGATTGCTTCCGTATTTGCCTTTCGTTGAAACCCTCTCTGCATAATGACGTCAGTGTGCTTTTGCCATACGCTTGTGGTAGGCTACGACAAAAAATAAAGGCATGCATTGGCGCTCAAATGGTTGGGCCTAAGCGTGAAATAATAAAAGAGATTAAAGATAATTACTTAATGTATGCAAGTGGTAATAGAAAAACTGTTCACTGGAGTTCGTCACACAAGTGTATCAAATACTTTTATAAACTTGAAATCAAACTAACTACCAACTGTTAATATAATATGTAAAACAGAAATTAATGAAAAAAATGATATCTATAAATGAATCGTGTAGTTATTTGACGTTGATGGTTCATGGATGTAAAAGAATACTTTTAGAACGAGTTAATTAACCGAGAAAAGTTTTCTGATAAAAACAAATACACGTTTATTACGTTCACTTCGTAGAACTTGTGGCAAGCATTTTTCGAAACAATTAAAACATCCGATAAAGTTTATTCTAAGTTAGAACCGACGTTTCCGTTGATGATTAAAGTTCAACCGAAACAATTTATTACGCAGATTAGCATCTCAATTACCCGCCAAGCATCGGCTATCTTCTCACCTAGTCGGCGTGTTTCGGTCAGCCATCTGTACACGCCCCCTCAAATGGATAGTGCTAGGTTATACAGTGATATACCGAGAGGTGTGCGGTATGGTGAACGGGTAGGAGGCAAAACTAACTTTGCCATTGCAAACTATTGCCGAATTATACTGGACAGAGTCGTCGCAGCCAGTTCACACCGCAAGCGGTCTGTTAATCTACGGAATAATCGGCAAGTATAAGTTTAAATCTAATACGGTGGTATCGTTCCAGCCCAGTCTGGGACCGGCAATACGACATGGCGTCGAAGAGTTTCAAGGATTGGGCGACCGCGGAGATCACGCCTCGGTCTGGAAACGACCCAGGATCAGAAAGTTGATACACCAGTCCTTAATGTTGCGACGGTCCGTTACGGCGGCGCTTGCCAAAAAAGCTTCTTGCCTATGGGACCTGCTGACTGTAAAAACTGCGGGCTTTGTGCTTTTTGAGTAGGTCAAATAAGCCGTTGCGGTGCGGCAAAGCCGTTGGTATTTGAATAAATTAGTGAGTGGTGTTTTTATATATAGAATTTATTTTATTTTACAACAAATCACTGTAAAAATATTTCCATTCGAATACAATTTTGAATAGTAAAAAGAAAAATTTAAAAAATTTAATTTTCATTATTAAAAAAAAGCATATCACCAACAAAGCTTTAAATTTGGAGTTCGTTAAAAAAATATAGCGTGACGCAGGTAACATAAAAAGAAATTCCACAATTGTTGTTATAAATGATAACAATTTCCCACTGTTATTTTTATGAATGAAAATTTTTAATCATTTCGTTTTTAAAAAAGTTTATTTCTTAGATATGAGTGATGAAGCAATACAAAAACGGATAAATAAATGTATACACTTTTTATAACAACGAATTTAAGGTCCTTTACCTTGACATAATGCATTGAACATGGAAATGGAAATAATGAATATGTATTTTAAATATTGAAAAGCTTTAACGGAATTACACAGCTTATATGTTGGTTGAATATTTATAATGGCTTTTAAACCAAGTTCACCAATAGAAGGATTGTAATTTTAGAAAAGACAAAAAAACTCGTGACAAACAAATCCATAATATTGAATAATGGATTTGTGCTAAAAACATTCATAACGTATACATGCGTTTCCACCACCTCAATTTGATCCCAATTTTATAAACCTATTTTACATTATATAGTTAACTTCGATATTAAAAAATATTGAGCGATAGAATTACAAAAATAATCTTGTATCAAACATTTTTTTCAAATCTATTATGAGTCAATTAAAAAAATGCGACTGCACCAGAAATTAAACGCTACCACGACGTGTGATCGATTGATTTAAATTCACTTTGAAATATGTTGTATAACTGATGAGGTGGACGAGGCACTTTATTGGATGTTATAAATGAAACTCATTGATAACATATGCATCGGATATGATTAGCGGTTAGCTAATGTGTGCTCCGTTAATGTGATTTTGATTACGGGGCGTATACAGTGTGGCCGCTACATTAGCGGGCCGCGACTACTATAATGTGTGCAGATTTGCAGAATAAGTTTGTGTCGGTTATAAAATGGACGCTAAAATGAATTCATTTCACTTAAGGGAAATGTGGTAAAGATTGCATATTATTGCGTCAGCAAATGATGGTGCTTCTTGGACCACCGCGGATGTAATTATACTACAATTATCAAAAAGTTATGAACTAAAGGTTAAAGTAACTTTAAGTTTATTCTTCGGCAAATCTTTAGTAATTTTTAAATTAAATTAAATCGAAATTTTATAAAAACTTAATAAAATTATAATTTATCAACTTTTAATTAGAGAAATGCAAGTCCTGAAAACGCATAGTATTTACATATTTTTTATTAACTGATACTCAACATTGTAAGCTGTTTAAATCATATACTTATTGAGAGAATTATAATTTAATTAATTCATTATTATAATTTGAATGAGTCTTTTACTAAAATAAATGGACATCGAGATTATAAGAAATAAACTTGTGAAAATTCACTCAAATGTAAATTGGTTCTTTTATAATCCGCATTAGCATCCAAGCAAAAGCATAAATGGATTTTAAAAAAATGATTGCCTTTTGTGGTTGAACAAAGTTAACTTTATTCGGGTTTCGCTTGGTTGAAATGAGATTTGTAGGCAACCATTGAGATGAGATAATGACTCGGAGCGATCTCTAGCGAGCTATCATGTTAAGGTAATTAAAAACAGTCTACTGCGGAATTGCCTCAACTGACAGCTGTTTTATGATCATTGTGAGAAGTTCTACATCTCAGTTTGTTCGATTTCATTTGCATAAAACGGACTGCGTTCGCTTTGGTGATTTAACGTGGCGCCCTGTGTTTCAGTAAAGATGTTTTGCGCGAATGAAAAAACATGAAAGTTGTCTTTTTTGTGCGAAGACACCGAGTCGTAAAAACAAAATACTGAAAAAGTCAATACGTTTTTTTATTGCCATCTGATAGATTTTTGTTTTACCCAATCAAAAAAAAACGCACCGGAGTGTGAGTTGATACTACATTTGGAAACAATATAAAACAGCCATGAATTTATGTCAACTTCGATTTTACAATCGAACGATCGGAATTTTCGAGAGTCGTAAAACTACGACGCTATATACTACACTTTACTAAAATTGCTAAAAATATTTCAAAACATCAGATCTTGCAAAAAATATTTTACACCTGCGTCGGCTAAGTGAAATGCACGTATTGAATTAAAATAATATGTGTGCGTAAAATGCATGAGAATATTCAGTAAAAGTATTGTTGATACCTTGATTAACTTGATTCTCAATTTAACATATTCAAACAGCTTATTATGAATCAATTTAGTATAAGTAAAGACTTTTGGATAATAAATATTGAACAGGTAAAATTTTCCACATCAAAACGATCAAATACTTAAAACCAGCAAATAATTAAACAAAAGAAGAATCCTTCAATATATATAACTAGAATTATAGGCGTTCCAGTATCAATATCACCAGATAAATATATTTTTAGTATCATATTTTTTTACATAATAATTATTGATAGTAAAGGCAATTAAAGTATTAAATTTACATCTCGAATTATGTTTTAAGTTATAAAGCGAATCGGTGTAAATACCTAAGGACAAACGTAATAGGTAAAAGGTGAAACTTTGAGTGGAGGTGAAAAGACATCTCGACAATTTAACTTAAACTAAGTTAAAGTGGAAAAGATCACTTTATGGCCCGTAGGCTGGGAAATTTGCGGATGAGAGAAATGCGTCATTGTTCCTCTTCTACACCATATAGATATTAGAGAGATAAAAGGCAGTTTCTGTATTGGAATGGAACATTTAGTATTTATGAAGTTGTGAATAAGTAAAGTCGTCACGGAGCTCTTATGTGTTCTATATTGAAACGTTATTTCCATGCAAATGTATTTCTTTTGGTTCTACGTTTCGAAAACATTACTAGTAAAATCTTTTAACGTGTTTTCAATGGTTTCAATATTCGATCATGCGGTAATAATTCATCCCAACAGCGCGCGACGTATGATTTAAGTTGATATACAAAGATAACAAATACATGGGAAATGTTTTATATATTCTGCATAAAATATTTTTAAAAAATAACCATAAAAGGTGTAAAAAAGCTGTCGAGATTATAATGCAGACTGTTTGATCAGCTTAAATTGATAAATTTATCGAAAAAATAACTTAATTTCACTTAAATATCACGTAAAAAGTAAATTAAAAACAGCTACTCGATCAGAACTAATTAAAACTTACACATAAAAATATCAATTGGCGAGTTAATATTCGTGAAAAATCTAAAAGCAATCTTAATTTGTTGATAAGGTAAGTGGTAGCATTTAAACCAATATCTGAGGAAAAAAAATGAAACTTTGTGCGGAAAAAAGTTTGAAGTTGTTTAAGTATGCAGTTGAAAGGAGGATTGTGTTCTCGTATAGCTTTCAACATTCTAAAGATTCAAGGAAGATACAGTTTTAAGATAGAGTCGAAAGCCATTTTATTTTAATCGACAAAAAAAATTGTCTCAATATAGGGCGAAAATAAAGATAAAAATATATGTTTATCGTTTGTAGCTGTAAAATGTGATAAAGCGAATTAAACTTAGTCAGTGTTGCAATTCAAAAACAATTGTGACGAAGTAGATTTTTAAAATTTATTTATGTTCAATATTCTTGAAGAGGAAACTTTCTCGTCGTAATTGATGTTATAAAATGAAAATCCTATCGACTATGCCTTCCCGCGTTCATAGTGCACTAAAAAAGTCGCATTTATTCGCTACAAAAAAATATTTCTTACCATAATATAAAAAAATAATCATTTGTTTTTGCTTGCTTGCTGAAAAGTCAGTATATTTTAATGATATATTTTTCTTACCAACATAGTAAGAAACTAAGATGTTTTAATCTAAAGTTTTAAAAAAAGAGAGAATTACTTATTTTATTGGTAGTCGACAAAATGAAGATTGATTAAATTATAGTGACAATTCTTCATTTTGATATCGATTGTCCAGTATACGCAATATTAACGAGCAATATTCCCAGAGAAAAAAGCATAATATAATTTTTCGATAAAATTTTTCTTTACAAAAATGGTTTTTAAGTTCAGTCAAAGATGTTCACTTTTAAGGTGTTCAATATCAATATTTGTTTCTATTACTTAAAAAAATGTATTTTTGTGTTTATCACTTAAAATAATTTCGTAGTATCATATATGACGCATTGGTGTTATTATTAAATTTTCTACATAGTCATGCTTCTTTCCAATGAATAATTACTCCAATTTTGGTATATTTGAATAATATAAATTCATTTTACAAAACTTGGACCTAGACTACGTTGCAATGGGATGCACCGGTTTGGCTGCATTCGAAGCGTTCACTTGTAAAATCCAAAAATGATTTCCATATCTTCGAGCGATATTACGGCATGTCTTATACGAGTGTGTAACGAAAACAGATTGGCGTTTGATATTGGAGAGCTTAGGAATTTTATTCCCGCAAGATATGAGTAAAAAAAACACCATACGTTGAGTTCACTTTATTGGATACGTAAGGCTTGAATAATATGTGTATGAAATATTTGCAGAGAAAACTTTAACAAAACGAAAATACGAATTGAATTTACATAATAAATAAATACGGATGTTAACCGATATATGGAACTTATGTATGTATGTAGAATAACTTGAAAGAAATTTTAATAAAACATTTATACCATTCGAAAAGACATATTTATTTAGTTGAAATTACACCAGTTTTTTCAAATATACATTTGAGATATTTAAAAAAAAGATAGCGCGCACTGACGATTAAGCCACTAAGCGGAATACAATATTCAATTTAAATCATTTATTTTGTTTAATATTATATAAAACATTTGTAGAAATAATTGTAAAATAGCCAGTGAGTGCTAAAATAGGCGAACTCGGTGTGTATTTTTATCGTTATATCGACCTACAAACTATTTTTTAAATGAATTTTAATCCACTAATATATTAGACTGAAAAGTTTAAATACTCTCATAAACATATTATTATCAATACAATTAAAAGAAATTTACTTCATAGGAGCTTTTATTCAGATTAAGTATCACCTAATAAAAAATATTGAAATATAAACATGTATTTACGATTGTTCTTGATTCGGGTCGTAAGTTAATCATTTTGTTAATGTTTAATACGATCTAAAAAACTCGCATAATAAAAATTGTAGAATTAGATAAGAATAAAAATTGTTTTAAATATGAGACATTTTTAAAGTAAGGTATTCCTTACGGATAACTTCAATATTGATTTTGAGAATGATACTTTATGTATGAGATAGATAACTTTATAAGGATTTGAAACATACGTCTACCAAAATACTTCGAAAGATATATCATTATTATTAAAGCACTAAAGAAGTCTTGCCAAGTTAGTTGAGCCATCAAATTGTAGTTTCCTTGTTTTTCGTGCGGCGCGAGAACAAAAAAAGCCGAATATAGAAAAAAAGATCGTTAAATTATACGAAAACGAAGTCGGCTTTTTGGTGAGTTAAAACTAAATGAAGTCTCAAAGAGGTGATTAGGGACAGTGCAAAAGACGCGGCCGAGTGCAACTGGATGATTCAAATCTCAATTGCTAATATTCTTTCGTTCCGTTTCTTTCTAACGGAAAATAAAGAAACAGGCATTGGAATAATTTGAAAAAGATTCACGTCTTTTTGATGAGTTTCCATAAATAAAAGACTATAACAGACATCAAGTGAATTATTTAGTTGCATTAGTGGAAAACACACTTATGTATTCAGATATAGCTTGAACGTAACATTTTACAAACATAAACATATCGTATTTGACATTTTTGTGATACAAAGAATAATAATGCCGAACTAATAGGTGTCATAAACGAATGCAATATTTTAATTTCCACAAATCGATTGTTTACTTTGACAAAATCCTAGTTATAGTCCATAAATGCTTTACGGTTTTATGTTTCCGATTCAAAGTTTTAACGAGAAAGTCTCTATCGCATACGATAAAACGAATTAAGTTGGACGCTTGAGTGTGTGATGATGTATGAATATTTCATTCACATATTTGAATGTCGGTTTGTAGGTCACACATTGTTGTATGCAAATTTGACAGCTAGATGCATCATCGACTCGACACATATTTTTTACGTCTTTTGCAACACGTACAATTTTTAAAAATATGAAATCGAAATTGTGCCATGCACTCTCATAATGAACTCATGAAAATGATTTTATGTTATAAAAAAATGATCACAAAAAAATATTGAAAGATATGAATCAAATAAATTTAATTATCCAACAGAGAAGGCTTTTTTCAAATCTACGATGAGTTGAATTTTGGTGGAAATTTTTTAACTTTGTGATAATAAAGAATTTTAGATTATTAACTCTCAATGCAAAGAAAAATATAAGGTACACACGAAAAGATTATATTATTTTTCTATCCCAATGCACAGATATGTTTAATAGCTGATAATTGACCTTGAAAAATCATATATTGCTTATTGTTTTCGAAACACTAAAGCCATATTTAATAAATTTAATGTAATATAATTAATTATAAATATCAGTCTAAATTATCCTAATTAATGTTTTAAAAACCCAAGACTGCTTATCGTTCTTTGAAACACTTGAATCACATAAAAGGTGCAATATTGTAATTATAATTTGAATTAAGATGTTAGAGTGAATAATATGATGCATTGTGTATCTCTTCGGAGCCAGTATATACAGCTGAGCAAAATGTACGTTTAAGCATAGTTCTGACGATGGCGAAAGCCGAAATAGCTATCAAAGCATAAATATATAAACTGTATAACTAAAATACGTTGATGTTTTTACCCTATTATAATTAAATTTGGTGAATATTTATTCAAAAAAGCTTATTTGTTGATGTTTCATAACAAAAATGAATGGAACGAAAAATTAAAAATATTTATTTAAGAGTCAATTTTCTTTTCCAATATTAAGATATATAAAAAAATGTTAATTTCATATTGTAAGTTATAGTTGTGTGAATAATACAAAGAAACTTTTAAATGGCGAAAATAAATGTTCATTTAGGATGTTTTAGCTCTATTATGTAGAATTCTTTGAAATCTCACAAAATATTTATTATTCATTATAGAAATGCTGATTTTTCATTACATGTATGTATACATTTACAAATATACGTAATAAAGCAAATATCGCTTTTGATGCGCTTTTACAGTTTAAAGACGCTTACGACCGCATTTGAATTTGAAATGTTGCATTAGAGAAATGCTACCAAAGTCGTTTAATAATAGAAAGCGAATGAACGGTAAGACTATTGTCGCAAAATCTGCACAAAATGAAATGTGCATTTGCCAAGGAATGGAAAAGTCTCGTATGCATTCAAAAGATAGCAGCTTTTCTTATTGCTGGAAAATTCACAAAGAATATATGAAAAGACATTAAAAATCATTGAATTATTCACGAATAATACAGTGCTTTCTGCCGAAACGGTTTATATATACTTGCCAGTGTAAACAACAAATTTTTTTTTTAATAATGATTAAAAAAACAATCTTATATAAAAACAGTTATCCAATAAAACATCGACTTGTTATTAAAATATGTACATTGTTTTGAACTATCTCCAAATTTGATCTAAAGTGTGTCAAAGTATGAATATCAATTATCAAATAATTCCAATCAAGCTTTAATTGGCGTGGTTTGAATTGATACTTTCCTTGAGAAAATTCAATTTATATCAATTCAAATACTTTAAATACATTGTTTGTGGTGTAATAAAAGTAAGTTGTGAGAGTAAGAAAGCTTTATAAAGATTTACAACTTGTTTTTATCATATGTAATTCGAATTTGATGAGCCTATTATTCCTCCATAAGAGCCCGTCTTTATAGAAAACGTTATAAAAGAAGATTAAGAAAGGCATTTTACCCAATTAATGCTTAGAATTTATCCCGAAATCCCATTAGTGTATCTCTATGTTGACTTTCAAAAAGAGTCTTTATCCGCAAAACGCTGTCAGATTGAAACGGACGCTCCCCTTGCGTGTCTGAAGAAAGCCTCGGGTTGGACTTTTATGCGGTTGATGGGAGATATTTATGATGTAGATAAAAGATAGCAGAATGCGCGCGCATTTGGTGACGTGAGTTAAGGCGTCGGGCTCGTCCCCGTCGCGGTGTGGCGACGTCATTTCCTGATGTCAGTCGAATAACAAAAAAGCTCCACAAGAAATTTACCAAAGCACATGCACAATGGTAATGCAAAGACGAGAGCTCAGTTACCTATTTTAACCGATATCATGACGCTATGTGACATGCTCCGGAAAGTATTTCAAGAATAAAAAGTTCTATTTTCACGATAAAAAATAAATTTATATTATTCAATATTTTTCAAAACAACAGTTATAAAACAAATATTGAAATAAAATCGAATACTAATAAATTATGCTCAAAAGATTTATGTACGAAAAATACTATAAATTAAAGAAATCTTTACAAAAAAAAACGAGAAATTAAAAATGTATATATGATATACGTCAAACTTTCCCGATTTAAAAAAAATAGCATTAGAGATTTTTTTTAAAAACTTTAAAAAATAAGCAAGTTTTGAACTATTTATGTTAAATGTAAAATTTAATAAAGAAGGTAACAATAGCAATTTTAACCTTCCTAAAATGAATTCATTTTTATTTGACATAAAATCAATACCAACGCCGCACATTTTAAGCGTAAAAAATCTAGACACGAAAAATGTAGATATTCTGATATCTGACTGATCCGAAGAAATGATTTCGCATTTTTTTCGAAAATATCAACGCTTTATTTGGAAACCAATCAGTTTGAATGTCAAAGAAAGTGGCAGTTCTGCAAAACTGTCAAATTATCACTGAAAGACTTTTGTATTTCTACAATATGTGATGCGTGCCAAACTATATTTGAGACAGACGTAAAAAAATCTCGGTGGACTTACCTCTGTGCCTGTTGGTTTGTTTGTCGAACATAAGCATGGCATCCTCGATCTGAAAGCAAAATAAAAAATTCATGAAAATTCGGTCAGATAATTCAAAAATATACTATCGGTACACTTCAGGTGTTGTGAGGGAGTAACTTTTCATGTGATTGGCATAGCATAAAATATTTATTTGCCGGAATAAAAACTCGTTCGAAAAACAAACAATAAAACAGTGTGATTGAAACACAAACCGGTGGAAAGATATTTATTTATGAAGTAAGTACGTAAATTCACAATTTATTTTATATCAGGCTATCTTTTGTAATAATTCTTATTTGAGTTCTAATTGAATAGGTACAATACATTCTCTTCGTTAAATTATTGTGATGCTTAATAAATTTTAAGCAACAAAACATGAATTGTATTTAATACAATCATCTACTGAGTAGTATTTTTTTTTAATATATGAATAACATAGCATTCTCGATTTGGCTTATTCTTAAAAAGACGGCTTATGTTACATAACTTACAACATTTATATGATTAGAAAAAATGTAAACTATTTTAACTCTAAAATTTTCGTGGGCCTAAAATTGCACTGCAAAATAACTGTATAAATGTTGTAGTGATAAGTAATATAAGATACTCAAATATAATATAGATATTTCTCGTTATAGAAAATAAGTAGCAGTTTGTTGCTTATAATAATTAAAAAATGGTCGAGGAAGAATAAAATTTAATAAAACTTGATTATTTACACTAAAAAGTCCAACTTGGAATGCTTCTATCGCAATCGTATAATTTGTAAAAATTGCACTTAAAACAGCATTTTAAAATAGATGACGTGTAATAAACTTAATAAATGTAAAACTCATTATTGTTCGAAAACAGCTGATATAATGAATTATAAGAATAGTTAGTTATGAGTGAATACAACAACTGTTTAAAGCAAGGACAGGTATGTGTTAATTTATTGAAACACTCAGTGTTATTTGTAGTGGAAATCAATTTACGCAAAATAAAATTTTAATTCTGATTAATTATTACTGTAAAAGTTATATGTTTGTAATAAAATTAAATAAAACTATAATCGTATTTAAGTTGCAACAAAATGTTTGAATAGTGTATGTTTTATATTTGTCTTTACTTGTTATCTGTTAGAAAATTATGACACTTTGGGAAATAAATGTCAAAAGATGTATCTGTGAAATCTCACAAATGATCATAAGATGGCCGTCTAATAATGGGTATTGTAAAGTAATCATACACTGGCTTGTGAGTGAGTTCGTGGCCAGAGGGAATGTCCCTCGTTTAGACGCTATAATGTATCCGATGGATGGGAAAGAGAATTCTTAACTGTGTGCTGGCACGCAGTCGAGCTACGAACGGCGAGCAAGCATCGAATCGTTCGACTGAAAGTAACTATCGTCGATAGCGACGTTCTTTTTTACGGATGGAAAATCCACCATTAGTTGGTAGGAATATTTTATAGCCTAACCCTGATTTGAATAAGCCAATTTACTTTGTATTTATACACGAAGTAGTTCCTATATCGTATTTGAATAACTCGTCATGTTGATCGATATTACAAAAGCCACGTAAAATATGATAATTTATTATACGTGTACTTTTTTTTAACATAATCAAAAAGCTAGACAAAATTCTATAAATATTCTTTTAATAATTAAATTACATTCTTTTTTGCACCATTATCAAAATAAAGTAAGCGACACGCTCCTCTTAAAAAATCATTATTTTTAATACTTTCTCTTGAAACTGATGTCATCAAAATTTAGCTACAGCTATAAATAATATTAATGCATTTATTTTAGCTTTTTGTATTTATTTAATCAGTCAGCCTAGAAATTGTTGACATTATTCCAAGCAAATGTATGAAATTAAATTTATTGAGATATAAAAAAAAATACTAAATGAATAGCCACAATTTCAATAATCATTGATGCACATACTGTAATATATAATAATGTAAGATATTGTCTATTGCTATTAAGTTTAATCTGGAGCGAGTATTTGATTACATTTAATATTTAATTAACAACGATAGATGCATACAAAAATGAAACTCAACACAAAATACTTATTTAATATAATATATCTCAAATAGAAAAACATAATTATTTTATTTAATTACTACCACCTTAATACTGTTGGTATTAAATGCAATAGAAGATAACTAAGCAGAAATATCTACGAACTTTCTTTGCAGAGCTTAATATGGCTTTTTATTAATTAATTAAACTAACGAGCAAGAATTTTGTACGCTTAATAAAATACAAACAAATTCTTTCAGGTAAGCAGGAAAAACTTAAACAAAACAAGCCGCTAAACCGAAAAGTAAGCAAGCAATGCGTTGGCGTTCCCTAACGACTGTTTATTCTGTTTTCGTTTCTGAAAAGGGAACGAAAAAATATTTCATTGTAATAATTTTTATTGCGGCACACACTCTTCGCTCCATTCATTAAAATTTCTCATTTTTATATTCCTATATATCGTTTTCATTGAATGGAAACCGTAATTACAGCATTGCGTGTGACCAGTCTGTTTCCTTTTAGGTCGGTCTGATTGTATCTACATGTAAATTGAAGCAGTCTCCCACGCTACAAGGAAGAAATGCCGTTCGTAAGTATTATAAAATTTTCTTTAGACCTTCATAGATACTTCAAAGGCATCATCTTGAAAGATGATATATATTATATCAGAAAATGTTCTTTTTACTTCGCTTTACCAAAAAATATTCTCTATTCATATAAAATCGTCTAACCAGTAACAGGTAGAAAAAAGTTGTATGTATTTTTAATAAAAATCGAAGCTACATATATCATTATAAATCTAATATTATTTTGATTTTGCGCTAATAAAACTAGCTAGTAATGATTTTCAATGTCGACTTATATCAACAGCGATTGAGTAGTTTGCGCAATGAACCTATTGGTACAATAGTACTTAAGGTAACCCTATTAAAGTGGTGATAGCGATGGACGTGCAAATAAGAACTGTAAGTTATATTTATATTTTTTAAATACAAAATATCAAAATAATGTAGTTAACACACTGACTGCTAAGCCCCTACATGGTAAGGACAGTGTTTTTCTATAGAGTTTTCCAACATGTATCTTGAAAAAGGGATAATCAAAAAAAGAAATACTAGCATAGCATTGGGTCAGCAATACTACGAAATTCATACGGAATCGGTGTCTATCGATGTTAAATAGTTTAAACATTTCTTATCGTAGCATTAATGTTGATATACTTTAATGAGCATTGAAGGTGATACGTTCGTTACATATAAGAGTCAGAATTTTTATTTTTATTTTTTTATGCACATATAGTAAATTGATTTCAAATTGGAAATACTATTTATGTCATAAGTTCCAAACCTTTTTCTTTCGGGTGACGACCCCTTTTAATAAAAGCCATGTGACCGGCGACCCCGATGCAATTGAAAAAGGCATTTTTAATAAGGTAATTTTAGTTGACTGTATAAGTTGGTGACCCATAAGTTGGGAACCCGTGATTAATGCTATCGCTACCTACAATTAATTAATAAACGTCAAAGCATTTTAATTATTTGATATTTTAACGCATTTGAAAATTCAAACATATTTTTTTGGTTTAAAATTTTATCACTTAAGACTTTTTTTACGATTCAAAGAAATTTCATGCCAGAATACATTTTTTTTCTATTATTTCAACATAAAAATCGTATATGCGATCATTTATAGTTAGTAAAATCAAACAAAATATAATTATTTGTTGAAAATACTTTTGGGTTTTTGATTTCTTTTGAACTTTGCAAACTAAAAATGCATGTTTGTTTTTTTGCTGAAGTAAAATATGTAAAAAAATCTACTAGACCGGCTTATTGATCACATAAATTTAAAGCATATGTCTTAATGTGGCTATTTACAAAGGTAAGATTTATGTACTGAATGAAAGTAGTTTGAATCGGAATCGCAATGTTTACATCGACTGAGAAAGGTGACTGAGAATATCGATGTTAAACAGTGACGTCCTACTTTCAAAGATATTTTTATTTAAAAAGATATAAGTTTAATAAATACAACTATATTATGACAGTTATCATCACAAATTTTTATTTTAAATATGGTTCATTTTGGTAACAAAATATTAAGATACACATAAATTTGAAACGGTATGTTTGACTAGCGTACTTATATAAATTTATCACGTTAAACGAAGGATAAAACCCCCAGCTGTTTTATTATGATAATAAGTTAATCTTGAAACCATAATGTGATTTAGCCGAAGAAAATAAATATTTTATTTGAAGTCAATTTGGAGTTAAATGACTATCTTTTAAGTATAAAATAATGTAGTGTAAATTTTTTGTAATGTATTATCAATATATTATTCAAATTTTAACAAAAATAAGTAAAATATAATTTCATTTAAGTTTTCATAATTGAATATTGATATTAGAAATATTATAATATTTAACTATTTTTTGTAAAAAAAAAACCGATAGAATATTTTTATAAAACAATATCATTTAATAACCGTATCAAACATTCGCCAATCCACGGAGAAGATAATTTAAAATTCTTGGTTACCAGTCTTAAAAAATGTGGATGGAAAATTTATGTTAACGCCACTGGTATTGTAAAGCTTGAATAGGTATATCGATGCTGGGCTCGCAGGTCCACAGAGGGCAGTTGAATGCTGGCGGCTGTGCATAGAAAGACGGAGGGTGGGCTTCGAGCCTGAGTTGAAGGGTGGGGCGCTGCCTTAACTGCTCCCCGGGGCAGCCTTCTGCTACTAACTTACCAATTCAACTTTTTGTTACACTTACTTACAACCGTGACTACGCGTGTTTCCCGTGTAGGAAATTTGCCTTACAGGCCGTTAGGACTCTGCGTACTTCAGATCGCTGAAGTTGGGCGTCGATTTGGATACGTTGGAAATACGCTAACCCTTAAATCTACGCTGTTATGAATCTTTCATGCAAAAAGACTACTTCAAGAAATGGCCAATACTACTTGGGCTTATGGACGTTTTGCATAATATGCAATATACACTATGTTTCTAAAGACCGGGCTTATAAAAGAAAGATTTCAACGGAGAAATTGTATGTACATATCAATTGTATTTGGTGTTAATGGATAATAAAACAGAATTTTACGAGAAAAAAAAACTTAAATAATTTTTTTTTTTTGTAAATCGAACGTCTCTAGAGAAAGAAAAATGAGAAATCATTTTAAGAAAACAAATTTTGACAGCATCCAATTCGCATATACTATATAATATTTTTGCATTATACTTTATAAATATAAACTAAACAGTTCAAATTTAATAACAAATTTTAAAGGGATTTTACAATTTAAAAGGATGTTTTATGATTGAAAATATTTAGTAAAAGATTCTTTTTTATATATATATTTCAATTTAAAGGTGACAATTAAGCTTCACAATAATATATAAACGTGCTATAAACTTATTAAAGTTATTAATCATTCCATGCTTTGTTGAATTCTATAAACTTAAAATGGATGTATGCTATGTATCATTTGAGAATATTTTCATTATTTTCTGCAATTTAATTTATCAAACACTTAAAATTTCAAGAGAGTATTCATTATTTTGAAGTATTTTTGATTCTTTTGATAAAAAAAAATATTAAAAATAAGTATCCACTTTTGTAGTTATCACAAAAAGACGTAACAATGAGTATGGGCTGTATTCAATATTCAATGACAAAAGAACACGTACGTCACAAAGTGATTTGTAAAAAGTGAAATTGTAAAGATGAAAGTACTCTTTTGGAAGCATACGATGCGGATACGGCATTCAAGCTGGGCACAAATTCAAAAAAATAATTGTTACAAAACTTCAAAATGGACTAACATAAAAAATAGCTTTTTACATATCACGGTGGTCAATTATTTATAAAACTCTTTAACAATAAACAATTAGCTATTTGACTGTAAGTTGTCAGTAAGTCGACAAAAAAAAAACTTTTTAGGATACTGTTTCGAATTTTTTAAGTAGCTTAACTTCACAGAAAGCAAATGACTTTGAGCATTTAAATCTGAAAATATTTTTTAATTCACATCAAGACCTGGAAAAAAAATATTTATTACAAATTTCTTTACCCGAGAGCTGTTAAAAATCATTTATTTTCCTATTAAAATGATAAATTATTATTGTTGATAAAGAATATTGTCAAAATATCTCTGATTTAAGAATTACTTTTAAACACATAATAAGTTCATGAACTCATTCTTGCCTAATTAATTTGGTTTTATTTTTGTTTTAAAATTATAGGTTTGTAAGAGGTCCTGAAAAATCTTATAATATATTACTCAGTGCCTTTAATTTATTATCATTATTCATTTATTTTTAGATTTTTTTTGTCACATCTTGTTATTACTCTCACGTACTTTTGAGCGGTCTTAATTTTAATATTAATGTGGCCATTTCTAAAAAATATCATTTATTTTGGTATTGGTAACATATAATAAAGAATATTACCAAATAAGATGGTCACAGTTTAGATCAACTCACTGAAGGTACATTTCATTAATTGACTGATACTTAAATTCATAGGTTCACCCTTACATTTGATTATGAAAATAAACATCGCGACAAGACGAGCGACTGATAACAGTCATGTCCCGTTAAATACATATTGGCAAAATTCTATTAGAAGATTCTTTATACAAACTTATGCTCATATATATATGTTTGTCTTTTTGTTGGATATACCAGCAATAATTTATTCTTTTCAGTAATTTATGATCAACATAAATTTACAATGATTACAAAGCGATCGGCAAAAAAATTCGACTCGTACGCACATGTTGGTACGCGTAAGTAGGTGACAAAATTCTGGGATCAGGCACGACGAGAATCTAAATGAAAAAAATACCTGTTTTTTATGACAGAGATCGCAAAGGAGTGGGGAGTTGAAATTCGGGAATGGCATTTTATCTAACGCGAAGTGAACATGTGCGCCCAAGCGGGATTGCTTTTGTTAGCCAATTGTATTAGAGCGCGTACCGTTGCTTTTATGTAAACAGAGATCGCCAACTAAAATCCCACAACCAGAAAACTAAAACTCTTTTGCTAGTCCTGTATTTTATTCCTTTGAAGCATCTACAGGTTCAATGTTCTTTACAAACAATTTCATATATTACATTTTTCATCGATTTATGCACTGATGTTCATTTTCACTTTCACTCATTCGATAAAAAAAACATATTGAGACAAAATAAGAATCCACCCGCTGTAAACTTCTTAAAAAATCATGTACATATCAGCAGTACATATTAGGGTATCCAATCCCGGAGCCTTTTTCCAATCCCGGGATTTCGGGATTAATTAATTTTCAATCCCGGGATTGGGATTAGCTCACCGAAGAATTTGAAATCTTCAATTTGCCAATTTCGTGTCAATTTTCAGGATTTCCTCAAAATTTCTCAATCCCGAAATCCCGAGATCGCGACCATATCAATCCCGAGATTTTGGGATCAGAAAATTGAACGAGATTCTGGGGTCCGGGATGCCTCAGTACATATGCTTCAGATAACGGCGAATGAAAAAATGCAATATTCTACTGAATATTTTGTATCCATGTCCTCTCCCAATGTGGACCATATGGCATTTTAATCTCAACAGAAGTTTTTCTACGAGAACTGTTTTTATTCAGTCGCTCAACCTTTCTTTCCCAAAGAGAATATTTAAGCGATTTTATTTTCGGCTATGAAGGCGATTTCATTTTTAAAAATCACCTTATTAAAGACAAACTTGCATTACAGTATAAAAATAATTTTGATTGAACATAAAACGAATATTTATGGATGATTTGTATTCAGAGAATGATTATATAGTAAAGAAAATTCTCGGGACAATCCTAGCACAAAACTGAATAACGCATAACGTTTGCTACGCCACGGGAAACGTCTGTCAGACACAGATGTATAACCGTGGTGGTGGAAGAAATTATGCAGTAGAGAAATTTATAAAAAGTACAAAAAAAAAAAAAAACTATCACTCTGAATTGAAATTCAATTAATTCATAAAAAAATCTATCCCTATTTTTTTAATGAAAAATTACAAACAATTGTCTTGAAAAACTGAATAAATAAAACACTTTTCAGTAAATCGGGACTGGTTCCTCCCGAGCAAAACCAATTATATAATAAAAATGTGGAATTACTACACAAAGTGTTTTATTTAATTAATATACTGCCTTTCCACCAGAAATTGACAGTGAAGACCCTGAAAGTGTGTTTAATATCGTTAAATATGTATAAAGTTCACAAGCCACCAGTAAGTTGTACCTGTGGTAGAACAACCTGAAGAAAAAACGGATTTTACGAGAAAATATAGGCAAATAGTACACTTAAAAAGGAAATTTACGGATGTTCATGACGGGTTATCTCTCCACTGCGAATGAAAGGTAAGTGAGTTGATGATGATTTCCGAAGCGGGTGTAAGATTTTTCAAAAAGTAAAATGAGAATTATAAGCGCTTTAGATAATTATAAAAATACTTAAAAATATAGCGTATTTTTTAAAGTTTTACTCGTTTAAGAGATGAAAAAACCTAAAAAACAAACATTTTCACGAATGCGATACTATTTATTGGGAAAAAAAATTTACTGTGATTTTATTAATGACTTTAAATTTTTAATATATAAATATAGATAAGACGGCTAAAAAAATTATTGTTATTAGTATTTATTATCTTGTTTATGATATTTACTTTTGTAAGAAACTCTATTTTAATTAATAAAAAATGTACAAGTAAGAATATTTTTTTAATTTTTAATTACACCATAATATATCATACCATATGTGCATTAAAATGTATTAAGATAAAAACGTAACATTTGTTTTGATATATTTTTTTTCAAAAATTTAAATGAAAAATAAAACATAATATAACGAAATTTCAAAAACTTTGCCAAGAAAATGTGCATAATTTTCCACGGAAAAAAATACACGTCAAAGATCTAAAGAACATTACCAATGATATTTCGTTATTACATATAATTTTATGTATTTTACCATTGCACATTTTCCAGGAATAATTTACACAGTAAAAAAATATACGTTTATGTGTTTTATGATTATAATAAATAAAGTACGGAGAAATAAATCAAAAAGTATAGCCAAAGGGAAACGTCTAATAGAATGACTTTATTATAACAATAACATATTTGGCGATGAAGTTGTGAGAGATATCGCTTTATCTGCTACTGCCAGACGAAGACTACGAAGCGTTGTTCCCGACTTTGTGGGCAGAGGTAGACCCGTTCACTACCCGGAGCCATCCTCGAGTATCTAATATAAATCCTTCCGCATGTAATCCTATTTGTCTGACGACTCAGGGAAATGCCTTCGTACGACTTCATAGTATGATATGCAGAGAACTGCGCGGATTCAAACAAAAAAATATGATGAAACTAAAATATAATAAAAATAAAGGTGTGAATTTGGTACTAAAATTCAGTAAATTTGAAGTGTACAAGATAAAATATTTTTATGTAAAATTTTTAATAATGATATATAAATTAATATTTGATATTATAGCTAATGCCAATGCGTCAAATATTTTCATGTTGAAAGATCATATGAGAATTTTTGTAAATCACTTGAGAATAACTCAACAAGAATTGACGTCACAAACGTCTTAGATCTCAAATTAAAATTTAAAAAATTCAATTTGACATTGAACTTATCAGGAATCAATTCTAGACCCACGTTATTGGTAAAGCAAGTCCGGGCGATTATTAATTATTGATATAAAAATAAATTGTTATACATATATCGCCACAAGCATAGACTGTTTTTGAAATAATGTTATGCGTTCATTTAAGATATATTGAAAAGTTTTTATTTTTTATTTAAATAATAATTGAAATATAAACATTATTTATTTCAGTTTTCTAAAAATTGAAAAATATCATATTATTACCATTTATTGACGCTAAGATCATACAGACATAACTTTTTTTTACTAAAGCTATGATTTTAGAATGACAAATTAAAGAATAATTTAGTAATTCAATAACCAATGGAAACCTTGTAAAGAACATACAAATTATAGGAAAATAAATAATTTTAAAAATAAAAATCGATTTTGATATATCCTTTGACTGAACAATATCCGTTGCATAAGAAAAGAGCTTTCAAAAAAGCGTGTGTAGAACGTTTATATATTTTTCAAAATTCTGCCCGGAAAAAGGTTACAAAAATCAGTATTCCTTGCACGTCACGTCACTATGGAACACATAGGTATACAAAGTAAGCGGCGGATAACCTGTTTTGCGAGTGTATTATTTTCACGACGGAGACGTCTCGGGTAGCGGCACATTCGATTGTGTTGCCAACCACTGCCGGCGAGAGATAACGGAATTTAACGAAGCGCGCAATACGATTTCATTCGTCTTTTTGTATAATTCTTGCAGCATTTACGTTTTAAAAGGAAACGGAATTTTTTCATATTTTACTTTTTGAATGTTTTGAAAGGATTTTTTCTTTTGAGATAGATGGAAATATTTAAAAAAAAGCATGTTTATTGATATTTACGTATTTAATATATCGAATGTGAAAAAGAAAAAGGACGTAACCCAGATATATTTTTTTAAGGGAGATAGATATAAAAAACGTTTTTTGATGATTTTGGGCCAAATGCAAATTATGAAATAAACACAACCTTGAAGAGCACGGTGACTAATAAAATGGCTTTCAATTGACTTTATCTGATATTATTTTTTTTCCTGATCATAATTAACACAGGCCCGGCTCTCCTTTTATTAAATTTATAAGCTAAATTTACATACAAATTCGGCATTTTCAGCTTACACCCTATTGATAAAACGTGTATCAAATTGTATACATTGTGATTATCGAAAAAAAACTGTGGGTTACGTCCTTTTCACATTCGATATTATTCCGTGTGACTATTTAAATGTCAGTAATTAGTAGTGTCCTATAAATTATTATCTAAAATACCCAAATCTGAATCTAGTCAATAAGAAAAGTATAAAAGTTTAAAATACAAAATATAAGGTAATATCTAAGATAAAAAATCCGTTAGATAAAAATGTAGACTACATAAAAAAACTTTTACGAATTGAAGACAATTGGGATTGTTTTCATTAGTTCTCAAATACAGTAGGCTAGTAGTAATAACGCGATAAGTGCACTACAAATAAGTTGATATTAACGTTTGATTTCATAATGGATGCATTTGGCTATAGAAAATCGTATATTTATTATTGAATTAATATTTCCATTAGCAAACAGCAATAGATTAACAATTTCTATGTGAGATATTGTTTTCATTTTATCTGCGTAATTAGTCACTTTATAAAGCTGTGTACGGACGGACAGGTGGAAATGAACATTTTGAATTAAAACACTGCAATAAAATTGCCAAAAAAGGCGATTGCTGTCAACTTCGTCACGTTTGCCGGCCTCGACCGCACGTCAAATGAATTCATGTTTCATTAAAATAAAAAAATATCCATTATTTCACTTGCGACTCTTGAAAACGAGCGCTTTTAGTTGTGCGGCGGTGATATATCAAAATGAACGAAAAAATAACGACAAATTATCAAGCGCTTTTTGCCGAGTTTACGGATATGACATTAATGATATACGATTCAATTTTGGAACAGGATGTGTGGCGATTATGAAATATAATAAACAAAAACCAACTCTGACAATAGACCAGGGTTACGTGCAAACATAACAGACATGAATGATGAATCACGAAAGCGAACCCATGAACATCTCATTTTTTAGTTATTAAGCATGCTTAAATAAAAGGGTGGAGCAAAAATGTCAGTATTTTACACATTTGTTTTAAACACGAATTAAATTCTCGTTAAGATTTTAATAAAAAAAAAACTAAAAACAAAATGTAATTAATTTTTTGTTGCATAACTTAAAAATATATTTATTCATTCGTACAGTGTTTAAGTCAAAGAAAGTAGATAAATTGTTTTTTAATTAATAGTAAAAAATCAGGTACTTTATAATGGTGTTTATCAAATTGGTCATCAAAACGATTTTTTTTTAAATATTATGATAAGATGATTTAACGTTAAGTATTTGAGTATATGTTCTAAAAAAATGGTAAAAAATTGTCGTCTGTATTAATTGTTGATTCCAAAGTCTGAAGTTAACAAATTGTAAATTATGATTTCTTAATGACTAAATAGAAGAGAATTCATGACTGACTTAAGCGAGTAATCTATTATAAATATTTTAGACAACAAAAACACAACAGCTTTAGTCTTCAGGATGAATTAATGATAAAATTAAGTAATTAAAATGCCTTTGTAAAGTTTGTAATGTAATGTATGTGCAAACTGCATACCATATTAATTTTTTTGACAGTATTGGCCAAAATTCATGTCAGATAAACATGTTAAATAATATATTTGCAAGAGTCTCAAACAAATTTAGAAATTAAATTCTACAGTACAACTACACCCCATTTAACATTATATCACGCAAGATGAGTAAGCGTTTTGAAAACTTGATACGGTATTGCTTTTTGTTTATTTAGAAAAGATTTGCGAAAACATTGCGTGTTCGGTGGCTCTTTGTTGAATCATTTGATTTACAAAATGTGCCTAAAGATTAAAAGTGCGGCAAATGTAACTATTAATAATCAAATGAAACACACAAAAATATGTAAAAAAGCAAAGTTAATTCATTATTTTTTAATAAAACAATTTTCTTTGCTTAACAATAGATTTAAAAGACTAATTGTTTAAGGTAAAATTGAAAATGAATTGTATCACAAAAATATACTTGAAACAAAAGAAAATGACTTCAGTGAACATTTAATTACAAGTTGTCCTTTTATTATATATATAATATATCAGCAAATCATGGAAAAAGTAAATTATTATTGAAATAACCCATAAATGAGGTATTAACATACACGTTAAAATTCTAAATAAATTTAAAGTTATTCTAAATAATGTATCAAGTTTCTTCAAATAAAAAAAATGTCATTGACTAATAATGATTTTAATTTGTGCATGAAAGCAACCTGAGAAATTAGTTGTGTTGCTCTTTATAGCAAACCCATGATTTATATTTATTTTTTATTTATATATAAATAATTATGATGACTTAAAAATGTAAACATAAAGCTAAAACGTTCAATATATATTTTTTACGATCTATCTGTAATTTAAAACAGCTTTTGTAAAACCATTAAATGTGTATTTAAGAACTAAGGGGTATTATGAAAATTGCTTATATTTTAAAGAAAGCTCATTGGATAATTAAATAATGTAGAAAGATAACGTAGAATAGGGATTAATATAAACGATCAGCCGTAAATTTACATATTTAAACTATAAATCTATTTTTTATGTACGGCAATTGAATAAAATCCATAAATTACGTTCGAATCCCTGGCAGTGGATAACATTATCATCAAGCGTAAAGAGGTAAGGAATACTGCTGAATTATGGCAAATAAAATAACAGGGGAGTAGAAAAGAAAAAGGCTAAGGTCCGCTGGTGGCCATAGATCATCGGTGCGGTGATATCCCCGCCTCGCGCCGAGAATATGGTCTGGAAAATAGGGAAAAATGAACTGGATCTTTTATTTCACATAGATACTTTCACATAGTATGCCGAGAAATGATGACCCATCGGAAAAAAGACATAAAACTTCCGAAGATATAAAATACGCTAGCACACACTTCAAAATATTTATAATACTTTGAAATTGATACATTTTATAAAAGACATATTACTTCCTAGAATTTTGTTATTTGTTTTAGTTTTAAAAAGTAGTAATATTGCGTATTTAAAGAACTAAAACAACAGCTGCTCCGATTGTAAAGATTAACACAATAATAATGGTTTATCACATTCAGAGAAATTTTATTATTATTAACTGTGCTGCAAAAAAGTGAATCATTGATGATATTTTTTATGCATAAGAAAATTATTTTGTCAACAAACTTATGACTCAAGCGTGGCGTTCGGCAAAAGTAAAACACAAATTAATTTTAAAACCAATAAAATAATTATACTCTACATATTTAACATCTTTGACTGAATGTGCTGTTTGGAACATGAATATGTCACTCTTGTACTTTTCCATTTAGTATTTTAATTGATCAAGATTCAAGATTTGCCTTTTATCATTTCCAAGTCTTAAGGGTTCATTCGTTTCGTTTGTATTTGTTCAAGTAACAAAGCGTATTAAAGTGTATGAAATTCGGAGGAGTTACATTTTCGATGATACTAGTTCCAAATAAATTTTGAAAGTTTTCTGAAATATACCAAGATTTTAATTTTGTGGTGTGTTTGATAAACAATCATATATTGTTATTAAGTAATAAATAATAAAACCTGTTTATGTGATATGGAACGCATTTTATGTAAAACGCACAAATCTAATACTATCAATTTTGAAACTTTTAACGAAAGAAAATTATACATTACAATGTAATATTCTACAAAGAACAGTTCTATCGCGCTGAAGCAATAACTCAAAACATTTTCGTGCGGGTGAAACGTATGATTGTCGATGGGAAATCAACATGTGCTGTGTGAGAAACAGCTGCCGAACGCAAGATTTATGCTGAAAGTTTAACCCATTTAAAACACGTGATATTTCGTTGTTACTAAGCGCACGATATAATAATTCAAGACTTTAAGGAAAATCCGCTCTGCTCCGCAAAGGAAAAGGGAAAACTCGTAAACTGTTCTCGATTTAAAAGTCGGAAATACTCATCGAGAGTTTGGAGCTTTTTCACTTCAAATGCAACATAAAAAAAACTCGCAAAGGGTTGTTGTAAATTACTGCTGTTTCAAAATTAAAAGGTTTTATACTGAATACTAAATTCAAGCAAATACCGTGTTCATAAAAAATACAGAATACAAAAGTTATAGATGCGCTTAAAACCGATCATTTCTTTTTAAATTTCTGCTTTTAATGTACAGTATATGATCCACCAAAGACAAGCTGTCTTCAATCGAATGGAAAGAGGGCTGGACGCACGAACGAACTAAGTTAATTGATGAAAGGAGGCAGAAAAGATTATTACGTATATTTATTTCTAAGCACAAAAATCACAATCTTTACAAGGTTTGATTCTTTGAACATGTAACTAAGAATCGAACCATAAAAATCGTTTGTTTTAAAATTAATTAAGTACTTGGTTAATAAAGAACTATTTGACATATTTTTTTAAATGTTGAGTTCAATTCAAAATGTTAGATAAATAATACAGTATTTTAATTCATAATAGAATGTTATAAACGTCTCAATCTATGCAATATTCTCCTGTAAGAGGTTTTGTTTTTGCAATCTTTACTCAACCCTTCCAGCAACGTTTTCAGAATGCGTTATTAAGTAGTACAGAAAGCACTTTACATGCTTGTTTTTCTATTCGAATCGCAAGAAGTAATCTCATAAAATAAGATACAAGACGGGCTCCGGGGTATTTTTTTTTATTTGATCACTGCAAACGTATGTCTTATGAAAGACAAAACAATCAGACGTCTCAGGAGGGAAATTCTTTTCACATATGTATTTGATAGTATTATTTTGTACAAATGTGAGAAAACGCTTTTGCAATATAAAAATGCTTTTGAAATAGCAAGCGTAAAAATAAAGATGTTACGGTATGAATATTCAGTAATGTTTTTAATAGCTTATTTCTAGATGTTTTAGTGCCTGTAAATGTAAATAAGCTATTGATTGAATATTTAATCATACAAAAAAACTACCAGACCCGTTTTCATTCTTTTATATGTAAAAAGACACGGCGAACAATTTTATATCTCAACCAAAAATACATTTTTACATCGGTCAAAAAATGCCATAATTATTAACATTTTACAGAGAATGAGCCTACAGTTGATAATTAAAAAATGCAGTTTGCAAAATAACATTACACATAAAACATTTTCATCCTTTTGATTTAAATGGCGTCAAAATACACTGCATTCAGTATTTCATTTTTTTAATTTCAGTTGAAAGGTGTTTCGGCTTTACGCCCTAGTCAGAACTACGGTGAGATCTAGATCGAAGTTTGTGCTCAAAGAATTAAAAACAGTGTTATTTTATGTTTATCTAACCAATGAATGTTATTTCAATTAATATGTTAAAGTATAATACTGGAAAAGCATAAATACTGATAATAAGTTATAACTAATGATACTCACTTTGCTATTACTCCGATACAAAAAAAAAAAATGTTCTATTTATTTTTAAGATATGTACTAGATAGATACCAAAAAATCTTGTAATCTTTCAAACCATAAAGGTTTTACGAAATTTATCTCTATATGCTTGATTTTTATTATTTTTATGTTAAAAATAACAAATTGACATTTAAAAAAATGCTGATTTGAAGCTGATATATATAATTATATAAATAAAAGAGAAAAGTCATTTTTTTACATTAAATCAATTGAACTGTAAACGTTATTATCTTTTTGGCGTTAAAAATGTAAAGCATTAAAAATCCTCACATAATATAAGTATCCGCTCTATTTAGTTTTATAATACTGCACAAAATCGTTCAGTGATCGGCGGGAATCATGGTAAGCCCATTTGAGGCGATTACAAATACGTGTCCACGTTTATTATACTCCTACATTTAATCCAATGCAAGCTACAAGGAAAACACCCACCCTTTCGAGAATGAAACATTATACAAGTTTTGTAAGCGACGAATAAATAAGTACACATAATTTGCTCAAGAAAGTTACACTATAGACGTATTTTATTGACATACGAAACAATGCGTACAGTATAAATTTCAATTATTTATTTTACCACATAAAATTATAATAAAGTTACGCCATTTCCTAATAAAAATTGAAGAGTGCTTAAGTTTAATTTATTTAATGATGAATTTACAAACGTATTTCTTCTCGATTTTATCTAGTAAACAACACTAAATCAATAGTAAAGAATGAATGTTAGCATAAAAAAGACAATAAACATATGCTATATAAGTGCTAAGCTTAAAATTAAGTCAAATACAAAAGCGACATACCTGCTCATCTAATCATCGGCTCTAAATACTTTGCCGATGAAAAAAAGGATGATATTTGTTTTATCAGATATGTAACATTGAAGAATCTAAAACAAAGTTAGTCTCCGATATGGGTTAATGAGGCAGTGATAATGAATATGATTGCTTAAATTATTTAATTTCCATATTCGTCATATAATAAATATTTTGAACTAGGTGTTAGTTTTTCACAATATTTTATTATTATAAATCTTGTTTGTTTTATTAAATACGAATACTGTTGAAAAACATTTTGAATAAATCTGGTTAACTGTTTTGAATGTGATATTAAATTTCTCTAAGACATGACACAATTCAAAAATTTGGGTACGAATAAAAAGTTTGGCGGACAAAAGTATGGTTTAAACCAAGGTTGTATTAATTCTATCTCCATTGAAATAACTAAAACAAAAGAGACGCATGACTCCTACAAGTAGACAATTAAATTAATTTACGCCTTTCAAAATAAGTACGCAGTTGTCAGATAAGTTCTCATCGCGCAAAAGCTTCCCAAAACTTTTGCATTGCTTAACAAGCTCTTCGGTTACTTTCAAAATGTACTACTAAAATACACGAAGCTTTACAAGTATATTTTAAAAACTTCGTGATTTTTTTTGTTTAAGTTATACTTAAACAATTGAATATAATCATTAAAAAGCCAACTATTTAATTGTCGGAATGAAGTCAAAATATTTTTTTTGGTTCTGTTTCTCATAATGAACAGTATAGAACATATTATACAAATTACATTAAAATAGTCAAATTCGGAAAAAAATGATTGTGTATTTTCATAAGAAAATAATGCTCTCAGCAGAGTTGTTTATTTGATATTGATTCAAACTAGTTTTCTGTTTTATGTCTTTTATATAAAACGGTAATAATAAAGTATAACTTAATTAATCGAATGAGAAAAAAAATCATTTTTTTACTTATATCAACAAAATTATTAATAAGATTTCTTGTTTGATAAATTTATATGTAAAAAAATGACGATTTAAAATAGAATTAGCTCATTCGTTGTTAAGCGGCAGATTGAATACTGTTAGGCGCGTTCATCACGTAAACAGTATCGAGTACCTGTTTGCCAAGCCGCAAAAGTAATGTCGGTTATAATAGTTTAAGGGCACAAGGTGATGTCCCAGTAAGGCTTCTTCACTCGTCAGGTGTTAAATCGACCACATGTTAACCGGTTGAGCCTCCAGGCTTGGGTTAAGAAACACTCTCTATGCGCCTCTTTGCTTTTAACGCTGTAAAAGCCTAGGGGTGAATTCCTTTAAGCCCTAATTTAATTAATTAGGAACACTATTTGCCAACTGTATTATTTGGATACGTTTAATACTGTTTGTTTAAGGGTATTTTAGAATTATTATCCCGCAATTAAGAGATATTTGTATAATTGAATCTATTTTATTCTATTTGATCTTTTCGTTTCCTGTTTGATCTTTTGCTATTGGTACTTTGCCGATGTATTAATTATGATAACTGTTTAATCTTAGCTTAGAAAATAATTAATTATGACATAGTTTTAATTGTTTCATTTGATATGGGTTGTACTTTAAAATATACACACATAAAAATATAGCAAAAATTTATGTTCTATGTGAATGATTATTTTTATATTACAATACCGATATGGATTCTTTGTTAATTACAATTTCAGTTGTTTTCATTGGGTGTAACTACTATTATAATTGAAGAAAAATCGTTCTAATATAAGCAAATTTGATTTACTAATCGCAATTTGCGTAAATCGTTCAAATATAAGGTATTAAAATGCGACGCTGAGCGGTTTATTACTGTACGTTACCTGGTTAGTATGCGTTGCGATATGCCGTTGAAAACTTGTCAATACTGAAATACGTCAAAAAGTCACTGAGCTTAGTGCGATCTCACTTGATTCATTTTTGAGGGAGGAAAACATCGTTGAAATAATTAATTTATGGCTCTATCATTGCCGAACATAAAGTTTATCTCGGAGAGGTGATGAAACTTGCGGTCGATACGTCCCACAAGCGGGGACGAGAGCTTTTGTTATGGTGGTCACGCATTCGACCACCTTCGCAAGTGTTACACTCCGCCCGAAGGCTTTATGTAGAACAGGGAGATTTTCCCTTCGTTTTATACTGCCTCATTGGCTGGCTCCGCAGGAATAGTATCCACGTCTGATGATGATGTTTGTATGTCACGTAAATGTACTTTGGACTGTAAATACGTGACTGAATTACCTGATTTTATTAAAAATCAAAATGAATATACTTCATTAATAAAAATTATTACACATTTTGGTCGTATTTAGCCTTTGAAGCTCTAGATAAAATAGAAGGAGTTTTATAAATATTTACTTAAAAATTATTTCTGTTTTTAATGCATAGTACTTTTTAATGGAATAAAAATAAAAATATTTAAAAGTACCTACATCTGTAGCAGAAAAAAATATTAATTAATTGAAATCATTTATTTTTCTTTTAATTAATGCCATAAAAAGAATATGAAGTAAGTTACAAACAAAATTGTTGGCCAATTGTTATTTTTATTCTTCGTTTAAAGAATTGCGGGGATAAGAATTTTTTTGAGATATCACCCAAAATCCATTTCGACGAAATTAAATAAACCTATTTTATTGAAAGATGACCGCATGTAAATATTAACTCTATAAAATAACAACCATTGATAAAGTACTGTCACAAAATAATAAATGTAAATTACCGCTAATAATTGCCAATACCTAAAACCGACACACGTCTAAAACTAATCACAAATTTCCATGGCTATGATGTCACATGGATAGTTAAAAAGTTGATAATAAAATATTGATCATGCCGGCGCTTGAACCCAAAATCACTGGATCACGATGATAAAGCTCTTACTAGTAGACCACAGAAACTAAAATACCATATATTTTAATGTTTTAACATACCTAAGCGTGCGTACCAATGTTCATTCATTGTTATATATATTTGATCGTTACAAAAAAGGAAAATATTTAAATTGGCGTAATATATTTAAAAGAATGTCTTAAAATAATAAAATAGTTTCTTAAATTGCTTATAAAACACAGAAAGTCTGTAGCGCATTTCTTAGGCAGAATAAAGAAAAGAAAACACAAAACTAAATCACATCACGTAAATACATAATGTACCAACGTGGCTCAAAAGTGAATAAAACGTGAGAAAAAACAACTCTGAAAAAGCACTAGAGAAATATAATTTTATAATTACTTAGATGTATTATAATAAGCAACCACGAATAAATAAAAAAATTAAAACGAAAAGTGCTAGTTGAACAACAAAACATAAACAGTGATTTTAAACTATTAAGTAAGAAAATAAAATAAAATGATGTAACGGAAGCATTTCTTAAAAACTGTCAAATTTGTGCTCGATACATGAAATAAATTATCCTTACATTTTCATTTTACAGAAGAAATTTTCAATAGTCGTGCTTGGGCTAGTGCAGATTTTTTCGATATGATATTGTATGTTGTTTTATTTTTTATTTTCATTACACCGAATTCAAAATTACGCATTATTAAAAAAAATGTAACTATTCTTTTTACAAATTTTGCAAATTGTAGATATAAACTACACAGAAAATAGTTGATAAATAGACTTAGTAATAGTCCAACCTTACCTGACTTGTTTTTATTTTTCAAATAAAATTCATGTTTAATTATATGTATATGTGATTATATTCATTGCTAGATTAATAAATCATGTCTCAAGTAGTTAATATGTATTGTTTTGCAGTATTCCTAACCAGAATAGAAAAACACAATTGAACTCATTCAAGGAGTGTTTACTGAAAAAATATTTCAATGTGTGTTCTTTATATTTTAGTATTTTAAAGTTTAAATATACTTAAGGTCATATTTAGATTTTTTTAAAAGTTTAAAATTATTTTTTTTACGTAAACAACTTGTTTTAATGATGTTGATTTTTGATAGCACTTATGGCCGTAGATTTAGTTTAGAAATAGAATATTTTTAGTGCTCCAAGTATAAACAGGCATACGTCTAAGGCAAAGGCACTTAGAAGAGGCAAAAAGGAACAAGGCTATAGCTTTACGGAAATGGTCATAAAACCTTGAAGCTTTTTCTTATATCATTAGAAGAGGGCATTAAAATAAAGCCATTTCAAAACCGAAATATTATCGGCCGATGAAAGCTATATTCGGAGAGTTTATAGACCTTTTATAGTTGACTGTTATTTTAATATTAGGGGAATTGAAAAATCAATATTTTTTTATTGGTTTCTAAAAAACTTTCATACATGCATAAATCAAAACGAGTTTCAACTATATTAGAAATCAGGTATTTAATTTAAATCAGGTATGATTCTTAAAACTATTATTTATATATAAATATACTTTGAAATACATTGGCATGTGTGTTTTCATATGTAATATACCATTTAAAAGAGCCCTTTTGAGATTCGTATAAACTTTTAAAAGGAGTTGGACAATGGTGGAATATTGTTTTAACACCAATTTGTAAACCATACAGTATAACAAATGATTATAGATGGCTTTGTTTATTATTGGCCAATAATTCATACTGTTGTTTTGTTTAATGTTATTGAAATATTTTATTATTCAAATTATACCTAAGCATAACATTAAATAAAACAATAAAATAATATCGTGTATTTTCAAAAAAAAAAAAAACACAAATTTACATACAAAAATACACTCGTCTAGTATCAGAAAACCATAAACTTAATATTAATGGCATACAACGTTATTTATTCGATTTCAAATTTTCAGATTCGACAGTACAGTTATTACCGTTAAATAGTAATTAAAATAAACATAAGCCTCGAGTCTCAAATAAATTATGTTTTATAATTCAATGAAATGTTTCGGGAATTTCAGGAAAATTAATATATTTTCAATAAAACAGGATTCCTTTGAAGAGTAGATACGTCAATAAAAAATCTCCCTACACAATTCAATTTTATGACGTGCATTTGCGTGGTATTATAAGCAACATGAAAATCGTGCGTTTTCTCTCGTAGTTCACCATAAAACTAGTATAAAAATTGAACCGTATTTACATAAAAAGAAACTAAGAGAACACGCCATGTAAGGAAGTCGCCAAAAAGAATATTTGATCGATAGCCGAACGTAAAAAGGCTGGGGGTCGGGGCCTTTACGGTTATTTACTTTAATGCCAGCAGACATTATGTATTCACATGATTGTTCCACTAATTATTTGAGTTATGGCAGGTCGGCACGCACGCCACTCTAAGGAAAGATCCCCTACCTCTGCACTGTTTGAATGCTTTATTAAATTTATGTTCTAGCAATTTTTGGCCTGCTTCATCCCTGGAAAACGTCCGAACATACATTCCTACGGCGATAACTAATGTCTTGTAGAATTTTTGGCTGTCAGAATGAAAAGAGGGGTATCGCGATGGTATTTGAATAGTATCTCTCATAACGCAAGGGTTATCAAGATGTCAAAGTTATTTTCTGAAGTATTTCTATAACTTAAAAGGAAAATTTTCTTCTCCTTAACCAATTAGTTTGCATGAAAGACTTTTTCAAATAAATAGTTTTATAATACGGTCATAGTATACAAACAAATCGATTCACGTGCTTTACATTTTATAAACAGGTTTCAGTTACAACTTTTAAGGTAAAAGTAAAGACAAGTTAAACGATAAAATAAATATATTAAAAAATGTTGTGAATAATTTAATATAAAATCTATCACATCATAATATCTTTAACAAATTGCATTTTTTGAATCACTATAAATTTGCAAAACAAAATTAAAATCAACGAACTGTATATGATTTTTTTTTGCACGTAATACCTCAAATTACTTATTTGTTTTATCGCTCTGCTGTAATAAGAATTATAACAAGTTTGACATAATTTAATAGTTGAAAGAATATTTTTTTTACTCAGTCGCTCACCTTTGTTTTCGAAGAGAGTTGTAGTGATAGAAAGCCTAAAGCAGGACAAAATTAGTGGTCAGCTAATCACTCTCGCTACACCCCGTTATTTTGGGATTAAAATTTTTAAAATATCAAAAACATCCACGACTTCGAATAGAAATTGAACAATCGACTGAAAAAATGTTGTTCGTACTGGAAGTCCGGATGGAAACCAAGGAATTCAATGTTACTAAAAAAAAAAGTAAAGCTGATAATGTCCGTACGTTCGTAGTTAGGTCTCGGGGTCTTCTTCGTCTTCTTTTGAAATATATTGGCTTGCATACTTTAACATTTGAATTTGAATTCGTTTTTATTTCATATATATGCTGACGGCTTAAGCAAAATATTATGAATTGATAAGGTAAATGAAATATTTAAAGCTTAACAGAGGGTATTTATAATTTATCACGATACTTAAAAAGTTTTGTATCTTTTATTTTAAATAATGAGTAAACAATACTATGCTTTGGACAAGGTCAATTTATGCTCAAATACTACTTAAAAATAAAGTAAGCCAAATAGTTTGGTAGATTAGGGTCAACAAGACTAAAGTGAGCCAAGTAAGGATAATGGGGAAAGGTGAATTGAGCTCACCCCTTTTATTAAATTATTACAATCATTTTTTTTCTAAAATACTTTTTTTATGCTTATCTTTTTAATATTCATTCACATAAAATTGAAAATTGACGACAGTTCGCACAAAAAACAATTGAAAACGTAATTATACGTAAAAGTCAAATGGAAAAGTTTCACCATTTTGCTTTTTGGCTCACTTCACCTCTTAAAGGCTTATATATTCCTAAAAAAAGTTCAATTTCGCGAATAAGTAAGATTTATTCAATCTGATTAATTTGATGAGTAAGTATGCGTTTGATTGCTTATCTCGGAAAATTTCTGATGTTTTTATAATGTGAAAAAATTCTCCTATTGGGGGCAACGTGCTTACAGCTCGTTGTAATAGTTTAATTAACACATGCAGTCGAAAACAATTTATAAGACATATTAAATGTATATCTATGTGTTATATATGTTATGAACACAAAATGATTTAGCATATTTTTCACTGAACTATGAATAGCGTAAGCTTACATTATACAGCAGAATAATGGTATGGATAAATTTATAGTTTTAATGAATACCGAATAACACAGTAACATCCTTTTAATGTGCCTAATTAAAACGGTTAATTAGTTAGATTTTACGGTAAAAAAATATTTCAGAGCGCTGTGAAATAATGATAAATGCTTACTCATTAAAAAAAAAACTACAATGACGATCTCGTTTTCGACTATTAATCACCATTTCATTTTCAGTAGCAGACATATTGCTGGAAGCTATCCGCACGGCATCGCCTCCCTCTAAAAAGATACAAAATAATCATTCGAGCCGGAAAAATATGGAAACGGTTTGTGATATCATAATTTCGAGCACAATTTGGCCGAGAATCGAGACGGGTAGCCCATCCCATCTGAATCCTTCCGCGCAGTCGATGATTCCTTTAATCTGTCAGTCTCCCATAACCCGTAAAATTTTAATGGATGCCGGTTATCTCCGTCGCTCGCATCCGCTATGCCGGATATCTTCTCGCTCGCACATTTCTACCGTCTCAATAATAGTGGTGGGGAAAAAAATGCGCGCCAAAGCTTCCGTGCTTCGCTATTATACAGATTTTTTACAATCGTGATAGTGGTGTAGTTTTGAATGAGGAATCTATAGCGGAAAAAATGATAAAAAAATACGACGTATTTTTTCTCTATTGGAATATTGCCATATAATTTTTAGTACATAAACATGGGCGATGTTTTGCAATGAAACATACATTTATGTATTTTTACAACACGTGGATGTGTTGTCGAAAAAAGTATATTTATATGAAATATATATATGAATTTAAATATTTAAAATATTGTACATTTTTATATGTTTTATTACTAACGAGGATTCGATTCAAAATTGATTGAATGTAAAGTGTAAAGGTTAAATATTAAAACAAAAATAGTTATGGAACCAGCTGTGTGGCGTGTGGCTGTGTGTAGCTTACGGTAATATTTATTACTGTTTGTTTTTAATTATAGTTTTAAAAAAAACCAAACCACTTAATACTAATCTAATAACTGAACCAACTACATGGTCAACGACGTTAGCTTAGGGTTACGGGTTAGGAATCTCAATATTGATAGTTTTTATATATTGGTTTTACAATAGATTAATAAATATCTTTTTGAAAGCATGGATGTATGCGATGTCTTAAATTCTCCCTTCCCACCGATACTATTCTAAAAAAACGGAGCATAGCAAGAGTGACTTGCTAACCACTAGTCCTGTCCCAACCCTAACCTTATATCCCTACTATCTTTGAAAAAAAACAAGAGAAGTTAAACAACTGAGTAACAAGCAGTTCTCGTAGGAAACTTTTCTTCTTAAGATAAACTCTATTAAGAGTCCATATGCTTCACATTGGGAGGAGATATTATGTGGGAAATTTTATCGACAGATTCGAATAAATTTGAGGTAAACTTACTGATAGTATTTGACTTATAATAAAGTTTTTGTAATTTAGTATCAATTTAGCTGTTTATGTCCAACGCCGGCGCGAGGTTCTTAAGCGCCCTAGGCAACGGCTATTGGCGCGCCCCCTTTTTAACAAAATGTCCCATTATTTTTTAGAAATGAAAAAAATAACAATTCTATGTCTATAAATATCTATGACCGCTCCCAATGTGGAACATATGGCCACCTAGTGAAGGTAACTTAACATAAGTTTTTCTACGTGAACTGTTTGTTACTCAGTCACTCAACCTCTCTTTTTCGAATCATATCGAAAAAGATACATAATTGCAACGAATAAATACAAACATCAAAATAAAATAAAATGTACTCCATTTATGCGTCCCTAATGGTTTGCGCCCTAGGTGGTTGCCTATTTCACCTGTATGGTGGCGCCGGCCCTATTTATGTCAAAGCATATAATAACATATTAACAATGTACCGATTAATCCCGGTTTACTTAAAAGATCAAGTCTTCTAACAAATTAAAAAAAGTAAATAATAATACATTTGATATTTTACCAATAATGAATTTAAAATTTGGCATACGTGCTAAAAATAAAGTAGGCAGTATGTGCTTGTGTTATTATATATTCGAAATAATTCGTAGAGTAAATGACAAATTAATAATTAATAAAACATCGTTATAATATATATATTTGTGGTAAGATTATTTATACACGGTACGCGCGTCGTAATTGATTTCTAAATGCTAATTGACGTTGATAAGCATATTTCTGTGATATAATTTGTTAGATCGAAATCTACGCGAATCCATACATGTAAATGGCATGATAGCGGAGGCGGCGACGTAATGAAATCTCGTTAAGCTTCCATCTGTGGATTTCATATGTCAGCAGAGCGAGAGCCCGCCGCGGTTTAACTTCCAAATGTGCCAAAACTTTTTGCCAATGCACACCCTTTCAGGGGATGGGTGCCGTCGTTGTGTTTGCAATCACCCTGTCACAGTGTCGGAGATGAAAATTAAAATAACTATCGAGGAACTAAAATTTGTTCTATATTAGATGATAACTTTCTATTATATTTACTAAAAATACGTTTAAAGATAATTTTAAGTGATGTTTTTTTAAAAGTAAATTTAAGTAAATAACACTATAAAAGATTACAGTATTTAAATTTCCGTTCGTAGCGTGAAATAGATAAAACTAAATGTTTATGTAAAATAAACGTGTACTGTACATTTAATGATATGGTTCCTTTATTTGAATATTATATGTCAAAGTTATTTAGAGTTAAAATTAATATTCGTATGAGTGTTATTTTAAAAGATTATTTCGACCATCGAATACTTAAAATTGAATTTAATTTAATAGTGTTAAAACTGTTGAAAGTGTGCGGAATATATCATATTTTATGTTCACAGTATTAGATTGATATGTATTAATATTAATATGAATTAATACGAACATAAATAATTATAATTTTAAATATAATAATATTTGTTGGGTTGGTAGTGCAGTGGCCAACGTCGTTGGCTTTCGTGACAGATCTCACAGGTTTGAATCCTAGTACGGACAGTATTTTTTCAATCTTTCAGCTTAAATGCATGGATGTTTGTGATATCTGAAAATTTCCTCTCACCCTTCCAATATTAAAATAACGACGCGAAGCGAGAGCAATTAGTCAACTTTTAGTCCAGTCTTAACGCTTTCGTTTCTTTCCCTACTCTCTTAAAAAAAGGTTGAGCAACTGAGTAACAAGCAGTTATCTTCTTTCAAAAAACTTATGTTGTGACACCTCCATTTGGAAGTTGTACGCTCCACACTATCAGCCGACATGGGTGTTAAAGAAAGGATAAATACATTATTAGTATTCATTCATAAAAGAATGATTGAGTGTAAATATTTTGCAAGAATGAACAATCACAAATGATTGAAATCTTAAACTAATTTAAATAAGATTATTCAAAATCGATAGAACTTTGCCGAAACTATATTACATAAATAAAATGTGAGATGACTTCTAATGATTTTTTGCGGTGTTATATGGTAATAATAAAAAATGCAACTAAATACTATTTAAGCTTTTATGTCACACAATGACTATGGAGATATTTGTTTTTTTTATCAAAGTATCCCCGGAATATAAATCAGTGTTGAAAATAAATTTAAAGTATGAAAATTGTTATTGTAAATGGTCGGATGTCAAAACTCAGTTAAATTTATGGCGAATGAAAACATGTAACGCCACTGTGAGACTATCTCGATTGTAAAGCGATTATTCTGTTTTGTTTCAATCCAACTTAGTTTAGGATCATGCCGCCGTAACTTGAGTTGAATTATTCACGGTACAGAAGATTCTCTGAAGCCATAACCGCAGGATGGCTCTCATGCCGTCTTTCGAGAGTGGGAAGAACTCTCTCTCTCCTCTCGGAAATCTGCATATAAATCGGGAATCAGTGTTGCGATAATGAGAGCGTAAAGGAGGGCGGGGCGGAGAGGTTTGAGAAGCATTGCACTAATTCGGACACGGCATGTCAAGTGGAACGGTGCGTGCCGCAGCATCTTGAAAAGCTGCTTTGCAATTTTTAATCGCATAAATTAAAATTTTATAACGATACGCTAAAGAAAAAAAGTAAATCATATTCTTAATTATGTGAAGTAAAACAACAAAGTTAGTATATTCAAGTTATCAAAAAAATAAATCCGTAAGATTAATTATTCACTAAATGTTCAAATTTGTAAAATGTATTTTTTTAAATCAAAATTAAAATAACAAAAAGTATATTTTATGGCCAGTTAGTCAGTGATTTTTTAAATATTTGAATTTTTTTAACTGTGCGGTGTAAGGTTTTTAATTTGAAATCTTCTGATAAAAATTTCAAACGTATTTTTTTTTGTCTTATATTTTCTTTTATATCTTAAAACTTCCTTATCTAGATATGAATCGGTCTATTATTACCATAATTGTGCAAATACGTTACAATTGATTTCGTTATTAAAATGTTATTCATTTTTGCTTTTTTATTAGCAGTTTACGGTTAGGGAAATATTAAAAAAGGAAAATAAATTTAATTGCATATGTAAAACATACATAACATATTTGAAAACTTAAACAAAAATAAACTTTTGCGTTTGCTAAATTTCTAATACGAAATCTTGAATCGCTTAATAAGGCATGTGGGTGTATACTAGAAAATGCATGATCGGAATGTAAACTTGGCGGCTTGGCAAACACTGCTCGGTGGAGTACTTGAGAACTTGAGGCGAGACACTCAGAAGAGCATTGAAGTGTTGCATACCCCACGCCATCCACCGATCTCTTGTCGTCTATTGTTCGTGGATAATCGGAACTTTTGCCGTCATATTTGAAACACTCAAACTTTATAGCTGAAAACTGCTGAGAATTATAGGTTTGTGCCTAAAGAAATGCTGACACTGAAAAAAGCTACCACAAGAAAAAAATAAGTTGTTGAAAAAAAAACTACGCGTCATAAATATTTCATATTTTTATTTGAAAACAAGGATGGCTTTGTTATGTAAAATAATGGTATATACAATGAAATAAATAAATAAAAACAATAATTTAACGATTTGTGATTATATGCATTGTAAAATATACCAATATGTTAATTATTACTCTGCTAAGGACATTAAAGGCATCATTGAAACAAATTTATAAATTGCGATATTGTTTTAATTATATTTACACAATGTTTAACGACATTTTTTTAGTGAACCTAAAACTATGCATATATTAAAAACATTACGAAAATAAATTGCTTCTAAGTTTTTTTTAGAATAAAGCAATTTATACAAAACGGCTGTATATATTGACTACATTAGCAGGCAAAATATAAAGCAAGAACTTTTTTGTGTGGTTACGAATAAAAATAATACATTAAAGCTGTTTAATTTTGTGACATGCTTAGTTTTAGCTTAAGATAAAGCAATTATAAAACCGAAAAAAATGATAGAAGTTCGTTTGTAAATCAGTTTTTTTTAAAGAGCCTTTAATATAATTTTATCTACGTAGCAGCTAGCAGCTTATGCTGTCATTTACGTCGTAGATCGTAGACGACGATGTTACTCTAACGACGGTGATTACGACAAATATCGAGTTAACAGGCCGTTGCAAATGATTTCATGTCATAAACATCGCACGACAGATTACCGTCATTAGTGGCTATCCACGTCTTTCTGGCGCAAACAAAGCCATGCCGATAAGTAATAATAGCGTCTGTGGCAGCAGGAGAACCTCCAATGGAAACTTGCCGATAAGACGAGGCCAATATAAGAAAACTTTATTAGTGAAACTTTAAAGAGTATTAACCTCGTGACTGTAGCATCAAATGTCTAATAAGGTGACAAATGAAGCTGAGACGTTGGGGCATTAAGAAGTTTAGAAAGTATTTCAAGTTTATTTCATCATTTACAAGACCGAAAAATTAAATTATTAAACAGTTTTTGTTAATAATAATTAATAACCATAAAAAAGACAATAGTTTTTTCAAATAAATACGGAAAGAATTTGTAGGGAGTGAATGCATCAATTCATTTTACAATATATTAAAACTTTTTTTGATTAAACATCTCTATTTGACAAATAATTACAGACGCAGTGAACATTAAAAACGACATCTAAACGTGAATTTGAATAATTCTAGGATATATATTTTTCAATCATTCTCATAAAAAAAACTATTTAACCGATACTGAGGAAAATTCTTGACTAAATAAATTTGGTAAATATTTGAATATATTTTATCAAAGTTTTTGTGTACAAGAAATGTAAATAAAAAATTCTGAAATGTTATAATACTAATAAAAGTAAACTTTATTTAATAGACTTAATTTCAAACGATTCCGTTTACAAAGTAAAACCAAATAAATAATTTCAAAAGCCAAAAAACCTGAAAAATGTGCGGGCATTAAATATTTTATGGTATTTTTTATTATATTCTAAATAAGTAAAGCTTCAAAATGATCGCCAGATTATATTTTATGCTGTAAAGACCCCGCATTTCTCTTTAACAGAGAATGCCAACAAAATCCCCCACGAGTAAGCTCAGGGAAATTTACAAGACGTTCAAATTTTTCTTCGGTGCGCATATCAAAAATAAAATTTCTTTTTATTATAATTGAGCATGAAAAAAATAGCAAAGCAAAGTTGTCTTAAAAGTCACTGTATTGATAAGGAAAGGAATTTTATGTAGTAAGTCTGGGTTATATTAAATTTCGTGTCAAGATATTGTTTTATACAACAAAAGAGAGTAAAAATGCTTTCAATCTCTGTATACTGAAATTCTACTACAATCATTTGATAAACTATCTCAATTAATAGAGGAAGTATATTACGCTATGAAATTTATATTTAAAGTAATACTTAAATTAATTTTGATTAAATACAATTTAAATTCGTCAGTTTGTCCTATCGTATATGTCCATCGTTACTTTTGAATCTTTAAAAAACATAAAATCATCTACTAGCTTAAAAGTAGGATCAATTTAATTTTTATATTTTGAACGAAATTCTACAAAATTATCTCCTAAAACAACATGAAATATTCTTTTAACCGTTCTTGAACGTGCGTATAATTGAGTCTAGTGAATAAAGCTTTCTTCTGATAAATAATAAAAAAACTGTTGTCACAAGTTTCTCTTAATCAGTGACAATCTTTTATTTTTAATTCTTGTGGGCTATATTACCTCACCCTTAATCAAGCTTTGTAAAAATAGGGTTCGACATGAAAAAGACAAAAGCCTTTTTCCTTTCATTTTTAGGTAAAGATTATTGTGCTTTGAACTGAATATACAAACAATATGTTGACAGCTTTTGTTCTTCTTCGGAACCCGCCGGAGGAGGAGAAATAATGCTTGAAGTGCCTATATAAAACTTTATTATGTGACAGGGCAAAAAGCAGTCACAAACTTGTCAGGGACTATAAGAAAAATCAATCATTTTATACTAGGCAACTTTTTCTCAGGCGCGCTAAAGTATCAAGCAAGAAACTGTCTACTCTGAGTAAATGTTTCTAACAAGGATTTCGAACTTAGCTCTTAGGGGTTGTTATATGAACTCAGCGAATGCAATCGATTTCTTAATGACTCACGGAGATGAAATTGTCTGTCGACCTGAGGTATTAAGATATTAAATGTAAACGGGTCGGTGTACAAAGAAAATATTATATTATTTCGATATTTTCACAAAAACTTGACAATTTTAGAAAATTTTGTGTCGTTCAAATAAAGGATTATGAAAATTTATGTGAACTTAAAGAACTCAATTAATTTTAATTCTTAACATTTGCTGACCTTTTTTTAGATATTTCTATACAATACTCTGGAATTTCATTGAATGTAATATAATAAAAAAATATTATTTTATATGTTGTTCAACTTAACAAATTGGCATACACAAGTCATATTTGAACCTTAAAGATTAAAGTAAAAATTGAAGTTTTATAAGCAAATGAAAAAACATTAAAAAGCAGAAATATTTTATTGTTTGTTTGTTAAATTAACCTATTAAATTATTTAAATGGTTTTCTGACACAATTATATTTTTATTGCCAACACGAAAAAATATAAACTTAAAAAAGTTTTGATTCTACTTTCCTGTCACACTTTACGGTAACGTTACTCATTATATTATGAATAGGTATTATTCTTCAGGCATTGTCGAGAATGAGCTATAAACGTAAAAAAAGCGGCGAACACCTGAACATTTTGAACAATTTTTCACTCCCGCAAATATAATACCGCACTTCAGCATATAAAAGTGGTGGAAACATATCATAAAGTATACAGCTAGGTCGGCGCACTTGTGTGCGAGCAAGAAGCATGCGAGGAGAGAGAAAGAAGTATGGGAAGGGATGCATCCTTGAGAACAGGCTATTTTCCAGTCGACTGACCGCCGAACCGGGTGGGTCGGGGAGGAAGGAGAAGGGTGGCTATTCACGGGGTACATTCTGAGGGTGGCACTGATAAATTACCGATCTTAACACCGGTGGCAGGTAATTCTCGACATTCGCCAACTACCTAAGTCCCCTACGGGGCTTCGATCTTTTCTTGCCAGTTATTCTTTCGAGTTCATGGATACTTAAATACGAAAGAGCATACATATCTTAAAGTGGAATAAGCAAACGCAATTATTGTGTTAGCACAGATAGTAAGGCTTAAATTCGAAACACCTTTTCTTAAGGAAGAATTTTTTCTGTATTGTTTTTCTATTTTGAGAGCCTATTTGCCTATAAGCGGTACTTTACTTTTCAGTAGAGTATATTTAATACACTTGGCATTCAAAAAAAGTACAGGAGATTGACTCAATATTTTTAAAACTTTCTACTCATGTCTACTTAAGCTTCTTAATTATGTTATAGGTGTTGTACTTATAACCGATGTATTATACATGGAAATAAAAAAAAATGCAAATACAATACAAATTTCCTGCAAATATTTTTAACGTTCATATTTACATCACTGAAAACCATTTTTTTATCATGTCCGCCCACAATATGAACTCCTAATGGAGTTTATCTCAACATAAGTGTTTCAACGAGAACTGCTTGTTACTCAGTTGCTCAACCTCTCTTTTTCCTCTTTTTCGTCCTAGCCCTTTCTTTCTATTCCTACTCTTTTTCCAAAGAGAGTAGGAATAGAAAGAAAAGGCTAGGAGAGGACTAGTGGTTAGCTAATCGCTCTTGATACGCCCCGGTCATAGGATAGGATAGGTGGGAGGAGGGAATTCAAGACATCACAAACATCCATGCCTTTGAACAGAAATTCATAGATCGATTGAAAAATCAATTTATGAAACTGTCGGTACTGGGATTCAAACCCGTGACCTCGTAGCGATAGCCAACGACGTTGACCACTCGACCACACAGGCGACCATACTAAAACAAATTATAATAATATCTTTACATATTCAAAGATCTCTTTGAAAGACTAATTAACATAAAATATTTGAGTATTTTTTCTGGAAATAATGTTTATACTTATACCAGAAGGTAAACGATACAATATTGAGAACGACAAACATTTTTGAATTGTTAAAATTTCGTTTAAAGCACTTCAAAATATTTTTATAATACTTATAAGACTGATAATAAGCTGCTAAGATTTTATAAATACTAAAAATTTTCTGGAATTAAAGTATTGAGATTTAGATGCAATGAAGCGATTTTTTTTCTTTTCATAAAATAAATATTCACTTTATAGCGCGTACCACATGGCCAAGTCTCAATATCTTTTTCATTAAGAGTGCGATCAAACGTCTTTATAAAAAAGACGTTTAAAAAACTAAGCTTAATCCAGATGAAATAAAAATATTTTTTCCCCATTTACATATATCAATATATTCCTGCCATTTCGAAAGATGCCTGGCAATAAGGGACGGTTGGAATTATTTGCTTTCCTCGACTATAGTTGTTTTCGGAATACTTTAATGAGTTTCCCAAGTGTTTCGTTAAAAAGCGGAGTTGTAAATTCAATTTAACCCACTCTAATTGCTTTCAAGCACAGTCAAGTACGCAAACAACGAGAAATGTTAATGAGCTTTTGTATTAAATTTATTCAAAATTGAGACAGATAATTTTTCGCGTAAATTTTAAAACAAAATAGGAATAATCTTCTGCGACTGTTAATGAGGCAGCAATATTTTGTCGCATAATTAAAGTTCTCAGTATAGATACATAATTGTTTTACTAAAAAAACAAAACATTTGTAAATAACATAAATAACTCTTCAAACAGGTTATTTTTCATATTCGAATAAAAAAATAAAGCGCCAGCCTAATGGTTTGACTTTATTTTATAATTATATTTATTTTTTGATTTCGAATGAAGGTGCTTGGTGGAATTTCAATATTAAATAGTGACAAAATTTGTGTGAATGTACATAATTTGAACGATTCAAATATAATTTACTTTGATAATAGCCAAATTTCTACAATGTCAGAAAGGCTATTTTCATATCAGCGGGCAGTTAAAATAGATACGTATCGACCAGCAAATGCAAATAATTTAACACACGAAAGACAATATGACTCGATCCATAGAAATGGCAGTTGTATTATACGATATTACATTTGCCCAGTTATTTCAAATTATTGTTGTTATCAAGTCAATATTCCGTTTTGTGCTATTGTGTTATTTTCTTGTATTAAAGTACATTTGCGGTCTGCAGAATGTTTCGTTTTATCGGAAAGCGGCCATTATTTTGGCTGTACTATCAAACGTTTAATGTGTACCTTTAGAAATACCCATCCCGAGTGTCAATGAAATAATGTTGATTCTGATATAATGCTGCTTACACAGTGTAAATATTTGACACATAATCACAAAGCTTTTATTTATACCACCGTCAAAAATGAGAAGATAAATAAAGATAACATATTAAAAATTACAACGAGTTTTGTCATTGCACAATTTTAATATTTTACCAATGAAAATAATCTTTCGGTTTTGTTTAAAATATCTCTTATATTCTTATTAGATTTGAATACTTACATTCTATTTCAACTAAAACTTATTTAGAATAATTATAAAAATGTCTATTTTTTTGAAAAAAGACAAAAATAAAACTATTGAATTATGTATCTAATTGTCGGGTCTATGGCGCAGCGGTTAGCGTTGCTGGCTTCCGTGCCGGATCTCACGGGCTCGAGACCCAGTACGGAAAACAGTTTTTCGATCAATTTATCTATTTCTGTTTGAGAGTATGGGCGGTTGTGATGTCTTAAAATTCCCTTCCACTCTTCCGATACTTCAAATAACTGGGAGAGAGCTATATAGCAACAACTAGTCCTGTCCAGCTTTATCTTTTTATCCCTACTACTCTCTTTGAAAAGAGATGTTGAGCAATTGAGTAACAAAAAGTTCTTGTAGAAAAACTTCTGTTGAGATACCTCCATCAGAAAGCTATATGCTCCACAGTAGGAGCGGATAAAAAATAAAAAATAAAATCTAATATACAATATAAAGCAGAAAGTTTTGGTGTGTCTCTGTCACATGAAAATATTCACAGGTTTCACGATACTTTTTAACGTACCTCAGACAACCATACTTTACTTATCTGTATGAATTTTATTATTTTCAGCTCGTTAAGTCTTCATTTTTTTAATTGTAGCTTCAAAATTTTGGACAAAACCAGCTAAATTATATAAAAAAACATATTTAGAACACTTTATTACAGTCCATATTATTATTATATGGTAATTCTACTCTATTTATTTAGGATCAGGACTGCTTAAGATCTATGAGACATTACAATTTTTTTTCAATATAATGTCTTTCTCCCAAGAAATAACAGTGAACAATTTCAAAGTTATTACTTAATAAATACTTCGAAGTTGTTTATTGTATTTTTAAAAATATTGAATTAGTAAACAACACATTCCAAACCAACAAAACTTTTAATAAATTAGTACTATTAGGAAGTGTACTGCCATAATGTGCATTATTTACAGCTTAAAGCTTGCATTTAAATACACGCTTACCATCGCCAGCAGCCACATAAAATATAATAACGATTTCAGTTCATATGTTGTATAAAAAAATTGCACAAAACTTTAACGGTTTATAGACAAATTTTCATCCGAAAAATAAACCATAAAGCCAAACATATTCTTTTATTCACATACGATATTGATTGCAAATGATTTGTAACGTTGTTGGTTTCTTTTCTTATTAGTGACTTTTTCGGTAAAATAAAATGAAGTTTATTACGTTGAACGTTTTTTTTCTCAAACGTAGATACTTACGGTGCTTCTATATTTAACGATGAAAATATCATATAACAATATAATGTTTTTATTTATTGATCATTAGTAACTCTAGAGATTGAATTTCCTATGTCAAAATATATTTTTAAAAGTGAATATAATGTTACCATGATTACATAGACGCTGCTTTCCTGTTCTTTCGAACGGTCGGGTTTAAGCATCCTAGACGGCCCTCGAATCGTATACGGGAGGTACTAAAAAATCTCAGATCAGGGATGTGTAACCGTTTTCTTCTAGCAGACCGCAACATAAATATTATGGTTTCGGTCCGTAAGGAAAAAATAATTTTGAAATTCGCTCAATCATCTTTTTACACGTGGACACTATTCATGTGAAACAGCCGTGTAAACAAAATGCAGTGAATATAGATAAATGAAATACAGGTTACATTACATTTACCGTGTTATTTTGGAAGCGTTCAAAACATGATTAGATGTACTTATTAATAAAGAATGTTTTTATTGTAAAATATATAGTAACACAAGTTTTTTAAGTAATTTAAAATTAAATGCGACTACATCACAAAAACACATTATCACATTTATTATATAAAATTCATACTTTAATTTTAAAATGAAACATTCGAGGGTCAAAAAAAAATCAAACTGAATGCTGAATGCGACTTGTGAGCCACGAGTTTTGCATCCCGGTTCTAAATGAAAAAACTTATATTTATTACAAATGAATTAATAATTAATAATAGGGTAAAAATATCAACGTATTTTAGTTCTACAGTTATTTTTATATTTATGCGTTGATAGCTATTACGGCTTTCGCCATCGTCAGAACTTAAACGTATGTATATATAGCTGACGTAACGTGAGCTGAGCAAAATGTACGTTTAAGCATAGTTTTGACGATGGCGAAAGCTGAAATAGCTATCAACGCATACATATAAAAAACTGTAGAACTAAAATACGTTGATATTTTTACCCTATTATAATGGAGTTCTACCAAGTAAATGCCAAATCAATAAATGAATTAATAATTACTATTTTACTTTTTCACGAAATGAACAAACAACATAAAAAGCAGCAATATTGTCATGAGAATACCGAGTTAAAATGCCAGACATACTGTATTTTAATTTCAAAATTTATTTTCCATTTTCAACTAAAATTTAATAAATAAAAATAAATGCCAAAGTGCAATAAAATTGGATTTGTACAATTTCTAAAAAGCACGGGAGACTTACCTTTGGAAATTTATGGGGGATTCAAAAACTCATGGGGAGCTGTTTCAGAAAACTTGATCTTGTATTCAAAAAGTTTATTCGTATAGGCCTTGAAAAAGTACTATTTTTTCTGTGGCAACACAGGTGCGTGATCTCTTTTAGACGGAAGAAAGTTGAAGATTTATTAGGGGCACGTAGAGAAAAAGTATAAGTCTGACATAATCGTTTAGATAAAAAAAACAACCATAGCTCGCTGAAGGAATGTTGTATTTTAGAGAAAGTAAAACGTTTCGAGGTTCACCGAAAGTGTTATCTTGCGCGTCTATTTACGTGAGTAGATACACTTTATGTTTCATATAAAATATAAGAAAAATGTGCTCGGATTTTTGCTGTGCAAAGAATCAGTACCGCGTTCTATTCAATAATAATGAATCTCTAAAAACAACACTGCAGAATTTATTTAAGAATTAAATATATTTTCATAAATTGTTATTCATCTTGAGGACGACCGGAGCAGATAATTTTGAATTCACAATGTGAAATTTCACTCAGATAAAATCATTAGAAAATACAAGGAAAAAAGGAATGATGAATGTATAGTGATAGAAGTTACTATTTTTTCACATTATCTAGTTTTCAGGAAAAGTAGAGAAGTAAAAAGGTAAGTGTAATTGTGATTCTTTTTAAAATCATTAGTAAAATAAGATAAAAAACTATATTGTCGATTAATTATATTAAATTTAACAAATAAATCACTTGTGCCGACGACTTAACTAGACGATAACAATTATTTCGTTTAGTAACGAATTTCTATATGTAGGAACATGTTAATAAAACTTATATAAATTAGATTATTTTGAGAAACTTCTTGTAAGCCTAGAAAATACTCGTTGATCAAGCAATCGATAAACCAATATAAACAACGACCACAAACAATTTAATCTTAGTATATACATTCAGAATCTAATTACTCGTTAAAGTTTGATATTCCGATTAAGGTCCATTCACAAACCAAGTAACAAATTAGTTGCAAAATTGAGTTTGCCGTTTATGCCAATTCATCGGAAAATCTGGCTGTGGATTGAAGCCCGATTTCTTGGACAATCCCATGTGACGTAGCATCGTAGCGGCGTAGTCACAGTGGTCAACGTAGAGACTACGAGACAGGCCACACGCAGCTTCAATACAGCGTTAACCAATTACGTTAGAGAGTATGTTAATTGTTCGATAAGCGGTTGGGCGTATTACTTTGAATACCTGTCTGAGCACTGTACAGCGATCTAAAATTATTTGTCTCGCTCTGAAAATAGCAGCAACACATTGAAGGTATTAAAAATCATATTAATTAGAATGACTATACACATTGAAACAAAGGGTGATAAATAAAGGTAAAATATTAATTATGAAAGAAAAAACAAAAAAGATTACATAACTAGTAAAATGTATTGTATACAAATTGTTTTTAAAGTCATAGATTTTTTTTCGAAACCATTGAAATTAAAAAAAAACTGCTTAGTAATATTTAACAATGGTTTAAATATGACCTTATATTAAAATTTAATCCATGTAGAAAAAATATTCTTTTTAGTAATTACTTTATAAACAGGTTAAAATAATATTTTGATGATCATAAATTTTTAAAGTTACATGCAAGAACACTCAAGGGTGATAACCGTTGATCCAAGCGAGAAATAATTAACAGACTGCACGCGGCGGCCACCCTTAGTCTGATCTCGGCGCCCTTTTCTCGATTGCTCCCAACGTATTCCCGCCCACGCTGACGAAGAAATTTTCCCACCGCCTCTTCCCCAACAGACGAAAAAGCCTGTGCGAGACTGCCTACCGCTAGATAGGATTAATTTTCAATTTGCAAAAAAAAAGATTTTTTCCCATTATATTTTTCTGCCGAAGTTTATCTGAGGTTGAAAATTTTTACACATACTTAGAAAAAAATATTAATGAGACTTTATAGAGACTGTTCATCTTATTGCGAAATTTATTTTCAAAGAAGACGCAGAAAACATTCATGTATAGTTATTTGTCATTCGAGCAGGAAGCAATTTATTTATTTTTTGTAAATATTTAAGGATTATGATTTGGTTTTTTAGTGACACAAAAATGGACTTTAGTATAAGTGAAGAAAATATGAAAATATTTTTACTTGTTAAATGCCCTTTAGGTCTTTGTATGATCTTTTTTACTGTTACAATTACCCAAAGAGAAATAAATGTACTTTTTAAAATGTTAACAATTTGTGATGTATAAAACTTCAATTTTTCCGTAGTGCTTATTAATTGGTTAACAATTGTATTTAAAAATGTCTTAATTACCCATTTAGAATATGGTCAATTTAAATTACCATAACTGTTTGCATTGTCCGTGAAACGTGTGCTTCGGCCAAAGCTACAATTTCTGCATATCTGCCCATTCAAACGGAACGATCTGCAGCTTACAAAGAGCATATGCACGTGTTCGCCAGCAGATATAACGATAAATGGCTATTTATATGTCGAAGGTATTACTCGTTTCAATTGGATTAAACGGAGAAGGCACCCGGGCAGCGAATACACTCCCTTAGTCGTTAGCCCACGGCATAGAAGGGTCGGTAGTGTACCTACTCAATATCATTAATGTTTATTATAATGCTCGATTTATTGGTGATTCGCATTAGTAAATGTACGGCAGAAGCACACTCGGATGTGGTCTGTAACGTCAGGGGTGTGGCGATTATCTGCCGATAACCGGGAAATTTATAGGAGATATGCGAAACAAAGTGGCTCAATTTGATGCTAATGCTTACTGTGGTACTAGTTTTATTTGATGTGATGATATCCACCAAAAAGGGATGCCAGTGATTTGTTTATCAATAAAAATGATAAACAGTATACAACTGTTATTTTGATGATTGCTTTATACGTCAGAATTCAATTATGAATACGGTTTATTTATCATGGATTATAAAATATTGTTTTTTTTTACATTTTGCACAAGCAAATAAGACCTCATTTGATGATTTTTGTAGTTAAACAAAACAAGATTTACTGAGCGGAATAAATTTCTATGATATAAACGGCTTAAATTATTTCAAAGTATTTATTTAAACAAATATTCTCCTTGTCTAACATTATCGTCTGCGGGGTCAAGTGGTCAATGTTGTATGCTTTGGTTACGAAGGTCACGGGCTCGGATCCCAGTAAAGAAAGTTTAATAAATTTATTTTTTAATCGATTTTTGAATTCCAATCCGAAGGCATAGATGTATGCGATATCTTGAATTACCCAATACCACCCACCCTATCCTTATAAAAAAGCGTTGTGAGAGCAATTAGCTAACTACTAGTTTTATCCTAGCCTAATATTTTCATTCCTGCTCTCTTTGGAAAAAAGAGAGGTTAAATGACTGAGTAACAAGCAGTTCTTGTAGAAACACTTCTTTTAAATATAATTCATTGGGAGTCCATATACTGCATATTGGGACATATAAAAATAATTATGAATGTCAAAAATAGCTATTTACTAATTAGTATCTACTAAAATATTCATCCAAAAGTGATGTTATCAATAATAAGATGAAAAGTTGGGTAAGAAGTTGATTGTGTTTTTATGAATTTATTGAGCTATTTACCAGAAGTATTTCGGTTTATATTAACCAGCTATGTCTATAAATTAAAATGTACATTTAATATAGTTTTAAAAATACTGTGTGATTCTGTCGTTGTCTAAAAAATACATAAAATCATGTTGAATTGTACACGGTGTTACATGTAAATGAATGTGTTCTCCATTTCATTTGAACTTCAGGCGATTGTTACATTGCTACATTAGATTAACTACCAACGTGTTCTGTTATAATTATAAATCTCGACAAAGTAAATCAAGTGCGGCTACTGTGATATTAGAATATGAGAAGAGGGAGGGGCCAACCGCGGGTCATCAGGCACTTATTGCGGCGGTCGTATGCAATACGCCGTACAACGTGCTTGGTATATATGCCGCCCGCCACTACTTAATTATCAATATGCAAAAGAGAACAATTTAGCAGGTATACGAGCGCCGCGGAACCAGATGTGCTCGACACGTAATACGTAAGGGTAAGCACCGTTACGCTGCGCCCGGTGTTGCTCTACGGCTCCTCTACGCCACCTCTACGGGAGCAGTGATTAAGCGTAGCATTAATTTTGATTTTTATATTACAATGAACGATCATTAAAATTGAAAAAAAAATATGAAAATCATAAACACACGTTCAGTTTTATTAGATAAAATGAGAAAATAAGCATGAGTTATAAAGCCAAACATAGTTTTATTTATTCATAAAAACTTATAATAATGTTCAATTTGTTTTTTATAATACAGTAAATAACAAATGCAATATTATTAGACAAGTGTACATGATAATCAAAAAATGAGCTCAGTTTTTAAAAACAGTAATAGTTACAAAAATATTTTGTTCTGTGGAAATTATCTAACAGGTGCCAGGTGATAACTAATGGTTCAAATTTAATTCGAATTACCTTTGGTCACCTACAAATAAGATATAAGAGAAGATTCTGTGACGATATAAAATGATTACGGATTAATATAAAATGTACATTTCATGTTGACTTCTGTTGCAAATAAATAATATTGTTAGTTGAATAATTTAAAAAGAAATGCCTGTAAATAATAAACATTATTATAAAATTTTGCATCATAAAACAGCGACTGTTTGGCAACAAATCTTCTCTTTTAAGCCATATGTTCAATTTTATTCATTCATGGGCTCTACGTACTTCTACAACCTACAGCTAAGCACCATACGAACCGTGAAAAATGCTAAAACCTAATGGCCAATTTTTCACGAACGGGAGTTTTTTTCAAGCCACCCACAACTCGCCTGGCAGTGGAACATTCATAATTTAAAAATGTGTGAAAAAAAGCGCGCGACCGTTTTGGCCGGTGTGTGTTCGATTAGTCAACGCGTGTGTAAAATGAGACACATTTAAAAATTTCAGTCTTGTACACAGCCGTACGAGTGTGTGTCTGTTTTTATTTGACAGATAATTTAAGCCATGTAAAAAAAGCATTGAATAAAAGATATGCGTGGTGCAGCATGAAAAAGAGGGATTAAAAATAGAATGACTTTGGTGGTAAAATGAAATCAATCTGTTAAAAAATAAAAAAAAACTGAAAGTTATTAAAAAAATATTTTTCAATGAAGCTCCAACTGTTCTGTGGAAGTTAAAAGTCATTGCTTTATTTTTATTTTTAAGCAAGATAAAATCGCGTTTAGTTTTGGAAAAAAAACAAGGTACACAAACATAAGAGAATTATATTATAGTTTTTTTAAGTAGTGTATGAAATATTAAAGTGTGTATTGAATAAATGTTTTGAAACGATTTTTTTTCACTTTAAAGTTCGAATCCGATACAACTTTACTATTTGAATGTATAAAATAAAATGTTTCACAACCGAGAAATTTTTATCTGACAGATTTTCAACGATTCTAGATAATCGCGGAATGCTCTTGCACCTGTTCCAGAGGGAGCACAAAAGTAAAATGGAAATCGTGCGAAAATCGACCCCATAAAAATTTCCAAGTATTGACCGAAGAAGACCCGGTCGAAGTGCTCGGTACCTCCGCCAATATCCGCTTGCGGAGAGCAAGCATCTCAGAGTGGAAAAACAGAGCCATTTATTTTCAGGCTGTACCCCCGGGATCCTCGTCCCTTCGAATTCGTCCTGCCCTCTCCGGTCGGCCATATAACGATTATCGGCAGCGAACACCGCCACACAAGCATAATATATCCCGCTTAAGGTACCAAATCAAAAGTTTAAAACTAGAAATATTTGTTATAAGTTTAAAACTAGAAATATGAAATAGTTGCTTTGTTTTTTAAATTCAAAAACGCCTAGAGAACCAACTATTTTATGAGCCTAAACATTTATTAATTATCAATTGAAAGTAGAGTTATCTCAACATAATAATTATATATTGTAGAGAGTCAGAGATCAAAACAAAAATACGTATATAATGAATAATTTTAAGAAAGTATGCTCAGATACATTATTTGGTACATCTATTGGTAATAAATTTGTTTGTTGTTTTATTGAAGTGACAATACAAACATATGTTTCTTTAGATGCATATCGTTACGTATTTACAACAATTAATGTAGTATAAAGCCTTTCTTGTCTAGCACTTATTATGCATTTGATACTTTGTATTTTTGTAGCAATTCAACAAAGTGTCTTTGTGCTAAGTGAAAATAGAAATTAGTCATTTGGCATCTTGCAGCAGATGAACTAGATCAAGAGTTGGAAACATTTTTAATTTCCGTAACATTTATTTCGTATGATTCATTGATCAAAATAAATTATATTCAATCAATTAAGGGTGTTTATAAATGATCCATAACTATTATATAAATCAAAATCACTACATTTTTTTTATAAAAAACGATTTTTAAATAGCGATAAAGTAATTGAAAACTAGATACAAATTAATATGTTAAAAGATGTCAATATTATTATCTAAAATCATCTCAATTATACACGATTGGTATTCAAAATATTAAAAATGTCAAACTAATTGAAAACATTTATTTTAATAAACTTAACTAAGTTCGCAAAAACATGCTTCAGCTAATATTGTATCTTATATTAAAACATAACTTAATCAATACAAATATCATTGATATTATGATCTAAGATTGAAACGAAGTTTGATTGTTGAAATAGTATGTATTAGGAATATCGAATTGTATTTGATGTAATTTAGAGCACACAGAGGCATTGAATACGTAGTTCACGACTTCGGCATTAAATTGTGCACACGTGTACGCCTGCTTGTATGTGTGTTTGCATTCAGGACGCGTGCGTGTAGGAGAGGCAAGTATTTACGTAGAGAGTAACGGCAAGGTGATAAGGGAATCGGATTATCCACCTGGATAAAATCTGCGTCGCCTTGGCCTGGTATTGCCGCCGGGAAAGACGCAAAAAGAGGCGTGTTATTGGGCCAAATACGACAGACGAACGCTGCAAGAATAGTTGAATAAAATTGTATTTCCAAGAAAAATAAGAAACACTTCTAAAGCAAAAAAGTATAAATCTTTTAAATAAAGATTTTAACTCATGAAAAATTGTTTTAAATTATATGATAACTCTATAGCAGAAAAAAAACATCTTCAAAATATATGTATTGAAAAAAAATCAATACGATCGTTCAGTAGTAAAATTTTAACACGAAAAAGTGTGTTTATAGCGTAAGAATAATATCTATGAATAATTGTGAATCACATTGCATTCATTAAGCACTTTGCGATTTTCCATATAATAAACAATTAAATAAACAAAAACGTAGTAAAATACTTCATACGTTTTTGGAACTATTGTGCTTTATACTATGTTAATCGACCCAAAATTTTCAGAAGATAATTATTTTAAGATAACCTGTATTTATTTTTAACATTGGTTTTGTGTTGACAGAATAATTAACTATAAAAGCAACATAAGTGACTATTGAAGCAAAAGACACCCACAATGATTAAGAATAGTAGAAAACGAAACAAAAGTGTTTTAATACTAGTATCATAAGTGTCATACGTATTTTTGTTGAAAATGAAAGCCATGCATTTAAATATAACTGCTTTCAGAAATAATCAACTGGAGTATGATGTCGATAGATCTGAAATAAAAATTATTTTATTTCTATTTATCAAGTTTCCTCGTAGTGCTCACATTTGTACAATCATCCTCTACACTGTCTTGCGGTTGATCCAATTTCGAAGATAAAGTGTTTCTCCCCTATCTCATAAAACACCATTAAGTACTTTTACAATTTCACGATATTTTTGAATAAGCAAAAACTATACACAAGGACTATCACGATAAGACAGAATTTACAGCCAACACAAAAAATAAGAATGTTTTTAAAACTTCGAATTTAAGTACTTACGTTCGTCAGTTGACATTTTTAAAGTTTTAACTATTGTTGTATGTTTTGATTTCCATTTACGATTGTTTGATAGTGAAGCGAAACTACAACTCTAGATCAAAGATATTTTAAGGATTGCTGGCACAAAAATAATAATAAAAATAATGTATACAACTAGCCTGCCAAACTAAACGCTTGTTGGTAGACTTCCGTATCGATTTTAATTTCAATAAATGAACAATTATACTTTTCTTAAAGAATTCTTTTATCTCTTTGAAGGAAACAGTAAGTGCTTGAGTATTGGACTCTTCTCTTGAAATATTTTATATTGCATCGATAGAAGACATGGTAAAATTGTTATATATACACAACATCCTACCTCTATGCTATGCTAAATTATCTATGACAACTCATTGTAAAAATAAACCTTTATCAATATCCAATTCCAACATTGAATAAGTGTTTCAGTAAAAATATATCCATAACAAAATAATAAAAACAATAACTAAAATCTTTTTAAGAACTTTTAAAAGAGACAAGTTATTCTATATCTTAAAATAAATATTTTCACATATAAACAACACCTTTTGTTTTATAAGTTCATTATTAAAACATTATGTATTGTCTCTTTTAAAATGCTGACTCTCAATTCTTTGTGGAAAATTAAATGCAAAAACAGTTTTTTTTCTATTTCCAAACTATTTTATTTTTATGATCAGTAAATTTGTATGCCGGACATCGTGGCGTTTTATTAAAGGAATAGTTATGTTTTTATGATTGATATGTTACGAGTTTTGAATAAATAATCAGTTGGAATGAATTTTTCATTCTAATAAATTGTTATTTTTATTTTTTATGTAAATAACAAAAAGGGGATAAAAAGTATTTGAGCCAAAATAATGTTTAAAGTTAAAAAAAACTAACAAAAAATAATTATTAAAACCACTATCTGTCTAATATAATATAAAAAGTAGCTCTTAAAAATGCAAATAACAATATACACTAATACGACGGTACATAAAAGTCAGGACGTTTTAACGCTTATAAAAAATGCAACAGACCGCTACGAGTAAAGCGATCACCTCACTCTGCAAAATGCGAAGGAGTTCTCATATTTCATGATAGTAAAAACTAAGTTAACATATTTAAGTTAGTTGAATAAATAAAAAGAAAATTCTACAAAAATGACGGAATAATTATGGTTTCGTTACATAAAAATAAGAATGCATACCTCGACTGTCTTTTTGTATTGCAACAGTAAATATATCATAAATAAAACAGATTACTACATTATTTTTTGAGTTAAGTGTAATAATATTTAAATTTTGGTACATATTACCAGTCTGAAAAGCATTATTTAATTGTTAGCAATTCTTTTAAAATATAAATTAAAAATACATAAAATCATACTTTTTTATCTTTGTCCGTTCGCAATATATTGAATATGGTATCTTAAAAAAGTTATCTCAACGGATGTTAGTAGGGATAGAAAGTACAGGGAAAGACAGGACTAGTGGTTGGCCAATAATTCTCGCTGAACCCCGTTTTTTTAGGATTAGAATGGTGGGGGTAGCGAAATTTTTAGAAATCACGAACATCTATGCTTTCAAACAGAAACTGATAAATCAATTAAAAAATACTGTTCGTACTAGGATTTGAACCCGCGAGATCAACTGTCAATATCAACGAGTGGTAAACTGTCACTGTTTTAATTATTGTTGAATATTTTATATAATTAGTAAAATAAGTTTCATCATAAACAAAAGATACTTTTATAAGTATATATATATTTGTTAGTTATAGACGATACTATAAATAAGGAGAGTAGGTACTATAAAGCAAAGCAAACAATAGTGTATATAATTTAAGATTTCGAATGAAGGTGCTTGGTAGAATTTCAATATTAAATTTGAATCGTTCAAAATATGTACATTCTCACAGATTTTGTCACTAACGACCCGGGTTTCGCCTTTCGGCATCTTCAGGCGTTCAAGCGCACGGATCAAGAGCTTATGACTGTCCGTATTTGGGTGTAATATTTTTATCCCTTGTTCCTGATTTAACAAGTGTCCTTCCAAAATTAAGTGATTAGCAAAAGTAGACGTGTCCTTTTTCAGTTTAAAGGCTGCCATATGTTTTAATACTCTGATGTTTAATGTCCTTTCTGTTTTGCCGATATAATTTTTTTTCCAGGAAATTTTAGAAATAAATAGGGCACAGCTGCATAGCCTTCCAATTTTAAATGAAATATTAAACCTACCGGGATCTTCACTTCTATACCCTATATATATAATCATAAAACCTTTGCCGACAAACAAATAAATATAAATCTTAAAACCACTCACTACTCAAATCTTTAGGCATATCCATGAGCTTATCCTTTTCGCCAGCAATGGCTTTAGACTCAGTGATACATTTATTTATTATATGAACACGAAACATATATTTACTAAGCGTCAGTTCAGGTTCATCCGTGCGCTTGAACGCCTGAAGATGCCGAAAGGCGAAATCCGGGACGTTAGTGACAAAATCTGGGAGAATGTACATAGTTTGAACGATTCAAATTTAATAGTGCAAATGTAATTTTATTCAAAAACAACAATTATATAGCTATCGTTGATAGTTATTTCAGCACCACGCTGTCTTCAGAGGCTTAAAACTGTTTACGATATATATAATATTATATCAATTCTATAGCATAATTCTTGTGAAACTCAAAGATTTGATAATAACACCTTATAATATGTATAAGAGTTTGAATACATGGTGAGTAAATTTAAGTTTAATCAAATATGCGAGTTTTACTTATGTTGATGGTTAAGTGGTTCATCGTTTTATTCTTAACACGAAAAAACGATTCAAGTTAATTCATAAAGGCGAAAATTAATTAAATCATTAAAAAATAGGAATACCTACGAAATAACTTGTAATACTGATATGCTGAAATTTTAAGATAATAGTTTTATCAAAGCTGTGAAAAACAGCTACTTAAAATAGTTGGGTAGTTGCAATCTACTCGGGTTATTAGCAACCCAGCAGACCGAGTAACAGGGGCAGAGTGTTGAGCTGGAACCGCCTGTCTGAGACGTACAAAATGTGCTTTGGCCGTTATAGAGTCGTAATAGATTAATGCGGCAAAAGTTACCTTCCCCCACGCTGCGCCCCTTTCCGCTTAAGGGTTGCACATTTTTCGTCGACCCGCCGCCAGCGAAATTTCGACCGATTTGATTGCTCCATATAAAACGATGATTGCATGCTTTAAAATTTATTATTCTATCGAGAATTTTGACTGAATGTATAATGTTGCACCGCTTGATAAAGATGGTTCTGATTGTGAAAAATATGTGTATTCAGAATAATGCAAACATGCATAAAAAACGGAAAAAAATCAGGGGAATATATAATTCCTTTCCTCACAAAGCAGTCTATTTACAATAACAATGTGAAGAAAACGAAGAGTCAATAAAGTTGTGTTTTAAGTAAACACTTAAAAAAAATACATGTTCTTTGATATATTATATAAAATACTACGACAAAAAATCTAAATTATCAGGAATTTTCATTTTCAAATAAATTTAGATGAGTTAAAAATGCTCCTTTTTGGATCGAAATAAATCGTAAATGTACATATTTGGGAAACATGTTTTTTTGTTGATTTAAAAATATTAACTAAGGTTCAGAGAGGTCAATTGCATAATTATTGAGATGAATATAGTATAAGATAGGCTTTCACGTTTCGTGATTAAGACAAAATTAATGTCACACTTGCATTATTTTTGTTTTATAAAACTGCGCGTAGCACGCTGGAGGGCGCCTGCAAGTGCTCGTAAACTTGCCAAGCTATAAACCGAGGCAACTAAGTTTTTCAATTGATGTCGGTTCGGAGGTCAAGTCGGCGAAGTTTCCACGGGAGCGATCTGTCGTCGCTACCTTGCAACACGAAACTACACTTCAACTGGCTAAGGCCAACTTCATAGGGAAGAATTTAAAAAAATAAACTAAAATATATTTACCTGCATCATAATTAAAAAATCAGCGTCGGTTTTGGATAAAACATCCTATCACAATAAAAAGTTGTTATCATTAATCCTCTTGTTATTGAAAAATAAAATATTACATTCGATACACTAAAGGTTTTGACTAGAAGATTTTGAAACTATTTTAGATTTAAAAATTAATCAGTTGAAAATATTAAGCAACTATCAAATATCATTGTTGTTTTTTTTAATGGAATTAAATAATATGTAGGTACGATTGGTGGTTTTTTCATGTATTATATTTTTATTTGTTTCATGTTTCTATGGGTAAATAACTGATTAAATATCAGTGTCTTATTTTTTTATCAGAAAATTGTTGACACAACAATAAACAGCTTTAATTAAATATTTTATTAAATATAATGCTAAGAATAAATAAAAGGTTTGTAATAATAAACTATTAAAACTTTTAAAACATATAAATAAAACAATTTACGTTTTACATTTTATTAACAAGCTTAAGAAACAGAATTTTTTTCATGAGACGTAATCGGCCAATATTAATTAATCACATAATTTTAAAAGATAAATACCAATAATTTTTTTGTTTCTGAAATTATTAATAAACATATTTCATATACACTTGTCTCATTCAGAAAAATAATTTGAAGTTTGTTTTTATTTATTGAAAATGACATTAAAGAAAATAAAATAGTCATATATTTGCCAAGAAAATGTCATGTACCGGCATTTCGGTGGATATCTAAAAGATATACAAACAGCAGTAGTCAATACCATGACTGGCCATATTTGAAAGAAAACCCGCAGTTTGTAAAGGTTGACCATTAGTAAAGGTGCATCATACATTATATGAGTGGTATGAAATGGAAAATAATATACAAACAAGAATTCACAAGATTCGAAGATTAATGGATAACGTAGCATATCAAACCGTACCAAAAGTTCTTATAAAACTTTGGAAGCACAATATTTATATTCATCCAATATCAACTGAGGATAATTTATAAAATATTACTGTTTATAAGCACTTGTTAAGATATTTTTTTAAAATTTATTCTTATTTAAATAATGGCATACAAGAATTAATACTTAGAAAGAGTTACTTCTAAACAGCAACTTCTTTGGTTATAAAATATATAATATTGATGTCAATTAAGTTTTAATATCAAATTTAAAATAACTTTGATTATTCCACCTATTGTGTAACTAACTGTGACACGTGTTTCGCCTCTTTCAGAGGCATCTTCAGACTAACTATCGCAAATTTTGCTTAAGTAATGAAGCAGGATTGATTCTAAAATTTTTAAATTATGAAATTACAAAATGGAGTTTGGTTTTTTTTTCCTTTTAATCAAAGTTATTTTGAATTTTATATTAAAATTAACTTCCACAAAGTTACCGCCGAAACCATCGAAAGTATCAATTAAGTTTTTTTTATATCTTTCATTATCTTTTAAAAATGTATTTCTATACATTTGAATATTTAAAAGTATGACTGTAACGATAAATATTTTGTCTTCGCATACTAAGTTGATTATTTAAATTGAATAATTTTAGCGTTGTTTTAATGTAATACGTTTAGTTGTGTCAAGAATGTCTCACTCCTGTACATTATTAATAACGATATGAAGGCTTAGTGGAAGGCGGCTATATAAAAGCCGATTACAAGAAATAGTGATACTTCTTACATAAATTTATGAAATGAAGATTATGTCTGCGATAAACATCAATACCTTTAGAAATTGTATCGTAAATAATGAAAGGCTAATATTAAATCCTGGTAAAACATAAAAGGCATTCCACCAAAGATTGCCTTTAAATTGAACTTGATATGACGTTGGTTTTTACAAGGCTTTCAATTTCCAGTAGCCCATTCTATCTCTCTTTGTTGCGATGGCGTATCGTTGGAGCAATCTCCAATAGCTTTTGTGGTGTCAATTTTGTTTAACAGACAAACGACACGATGACCGTCCACCGCCGAGGGAGCTCCATTTAATATTTCAGGAAACGGATATCTCAGGGAGGCGGAAACACTTTCGACTATGAAACAAATCGAAAGCGCATTGCCACGTTATTACTCACATAAATCCGGTACCGAAATATTGGCGACCATCCAACTCTAAAATGATCATATCTGTCAATATTGATTACGCAGTCTACTTGACATGTATGCACTCAGCCAAATGCTAAAAGCGGATATGAATTTGCGAAAAATTCTCAGAGGAAAAATTTTACGTCGAAGTTTATCATAACGGTAAATAAAAATCTTGAAGTGCAGTTTGTTTAAGCGGAATATTGAAAACTTAAATTGTAAATATTATTTAAAAACTTTGACTTAATGTATTCATGGGAAAGGTATTTGGATAAAATTATCGGTATGAGTCAGCATTATTAGGTTATTGTAAAGGGATCCGATTATTTTTTTCGTAAATATTGTATTAACCAGACATTTATCATAAATATGAAACAAAGTTGAACTACGGATGAAAAACAATATATAAAGCAAATCTTATTCACCCTGAGAAAATGGCAATTTAATTGAAAATCAGATTCGCAAAGTTCAGAATTTTCAACAAGAAAAACCGTATATATACGAAAAATAAAAAGATATCGAATTATCAAAGATTTTAAACGAAATTAAATTATTTAAGTAGAAAAGTATGTATGAAAAACATTTGTTTTAATTATTAATTTCGGTTTTATGCAAAATAAAACAACAAGAGTAGAATTATAAAAGTAATTTCAAAATATAATAAAATTTTACGACAACAAATTAATTTTTACGTTATTTTTTTGAATTTTGAAAGGTGTTATTAATACGATGGTGTAGAGTACAAATTACAGAGGATGTCAAGTGCTCCCCGCGGGCTGATCCACCTGGTTCAGTGGCCGACCGGTTGACAAGTGCCCCGCCGCCGTCCCCCGAAACCCCCGGAGGTGGATTTTCATTTATTCAACACGGACAAACTTTGTTCAATTATGTAATTTTCACAAAAGCTACAACGGTCCCGGTCGTTTCACCCACTTCTAATGAACGGATACAATGCCGCCAGCTCGGCTAAATTTTACGAAACATGCGATGAATTCCTTTAAAAGCATCCTTAAACAATAAAATGAGATATAGCGTATGACAATATTATATTTTTTATTCCACGATTAAATTTAAGCTTTCTTTTTTGACGGAACAGCATAAATAAAAATAAGTGTGAATACTTGATTTCTTCCAGAAGAGTTTTAATCATTTTTTATCAATATGCTTTACCACGGACTTACGTTAACTGTTAAAAAAAATATATACATATTTCGTTATATAATCAATGATTGGGTGGTATAAAAAGATTAAAAAATGTTTTCATTTTACATTAGAGCAGTCGAAAGATTGTTTAATAAATTATAAATCTTAGATCAATATATTTCAATAATATAAATTTGAATGGCATGTATAAATAGAAAAATAATATTTTTTAAATTGATGACAACGTATGATAGATTATACATTATTGCGGTGTACTTGAGAATCGCATTAATGAGATGCAGTAAGTTTAATTTGATAATTTGTTCCTGTTTTACAGTACGTCACGGTAATATATGTGTAAACAATACACTTTTTGAAATTACATATTTTCGATAATGGAATTATATTTTTTCCATTTATATAAAAACGTTATGAGGTTATTCATTGAAAACATTTAACAATATGTAGAAAACCGAAAAATGTTATTTAAAATATCGAGAAACTTACTAAAGTACTTGCATAGCGTTCTTTTGTGTAAAAAAAGATTTTAATTTGCATTTTTTAATTCGTTTCAAATTTTTTTATGCATTTTATAATATAAGAAACATGCATTTACTTTGTTTTAGAAAGCATTTAAATAGCATTGGTATTTTAATAAAACCATCATGAAAAGTTAACTTTCATCATGAAAGTTTTAACAAGAAAGATATGGTAAGTGGCTTTCTGATATATTTTTTTATATTTTCGTTGAAATAAATTAAAATTACTATTTAACTTTACATATATAATACATATTAATGTATAAAGGAAATATAAATGTTATGAGTCAATATTTTCATTTAAACTCATTTTTCACTACGCTGAGACACACTATGACATCTCGAATTTTATTTGTTGATATTAATAATATTACCACCCGTTAAAACAATTAAAACTTTGTAGTTACATTATTTGTTAAAATATTTTCTTATCATGTGTTTTATATAAGACATTGAAAAAATTAATGTATTTTCTACTTATTAATTAAACATGTAAAAAAATATTTTTAACTGAAGTACTAATAAACAGATTGAAGCATACTGACATAAGGTTGAAGGCCATATGCGGTCCAGCACATTTTTGTTCCCTAATTTAATCGGATAAGGGTGGCATCACCCTTTTGCGGTAACAAAAAGCCATTGTTGGTCGGGGAAGTTTTATTTGACGTAAATCTGAGATTGTTGGGTGGAAAAAGTGTATGAATAGACAATGATTAGCCAGATAAGACGGATTTAATCCGAAAAGGACAGATTGGGCTGCCTTTTCGAGATACGCGCGTATTGTCGCTGTAATATTTTCGATTGGATTACATGTTATTGCAAAAAGATGATAAAACCCTCTGAGTATGTTTATTTGTAAAAAGGAACCATATTGAATTCATTGGAATAAATTGGGTTCAAAATAAGGTTTGAGGGACCAACAAATACTCAACCACTTAGGAAAAATTAACGAGGTCTTTGAATTTTCCACAATAAGTAGGACTTAAGAAAATAGCTATTTAGAAAAAACTTAAAACAGTTTTATTTGATTACATCGTGGAAGATTTATTATGTTAAAACTGCATTTTTATGTGGTGTTTTTAAAATTTCAAATACCATTCAATAGTCAAACGAAGATTCAAATGAAAAAAAAACATTTTTAAACAAGAAATGAGCAGCTTATCAACTAAGTACTGTTTTTATAACATTAAAACAATTTAAAAAATAGTAAAAGACGCAATTTTCACAACAAAATAAAATAAATTCATAATTAAAACGAAGTAAATTAAATATTTGCGACCGTAATAAAATTTATGACGTTTTGAAAACTTCTCGCCTTTCGTATTACGGAAAGCATCATAGAAAGTTATAAGGCCCGACGTGCAAGTTAGTAAACTTAAATGACAGTTGAAATTACTTTAGAAAAGTGCAAGTTTCCCATAACGCCTGATGCATGCGTGCTTATAAAATTCTCCCGTCATTTGGATAACGTATAACAATTATTTTGAAAAAGTTTGAGATAAGTGAAGAATTAAATTTAAATTGCGTTTCCCACACAAATATAAGTTTTGCAATTTTGTTGTTCTATATGTTTTTGATCATCCGTAAAAATATTTGAATTAACAAACTATGTTGTAAATATTTGAGTTTTCTGTAATTCACTTTACAAAGGTGCTCATATATGTATATTGACAGATATATTGCGTCAATAAAGTACATTATATTATTGATGGATGTTAGTTAGTACCTGTTAACGTATTTACCTGCATACTAAACTAAACTAGCGTATGTAATTATTCAATAAATGCGGTGTGTCTAAAAATTGTCTTATATAACATATAAACATTTAAAAAACACATTTTAAGGAGACGTTCAAAACATATTAAAGTACAATCAATAGAAAGCTGTCTGTTTAAGACAATCTTGTTTTTTTGTTTAAGTTTTATTTTATTTTTATTATTAAAAATCTGTAAGTTATACATTTTTAAAATATGATTTGCATCCTTTAAAATTTATATTTTTTTAGTTGCCTAAAAACTAACTTAATTAAATCAGTCAATTAATTTAATTTTAGTCTAGTATTTTATACGTTAAATGATTCTAAGACAATCATTTTATCAAGTTTTCTAAATATCCATCTTAAAACAGTATTAAAAATGCTATATATTTATTGATATTAATTGTGGGTAATATAAGTTTTACTTTTCTACCGATATGCTAGACAGTTTTTAAATATTTGAACAATAAGATAATTTTCCAATTCATTCAGCAAAACAATTTAGAAATAGTTATTACAATGGAATATTCGTGTTCTATTTTATTACTTATTATTATTTCGGAATTATTAAAAATAATAATTCCGAAAATGAAAACATTAAAATTATAATCGGGATCGAATCAAATGGTAAGAAGTTTGTGGAAAGCCTATATGCATGTCGTCATGCGTCTGAGTGTGTTTCCCGCGTACTGGCATGTCATGATTAGGCGGTCCCCGGAGCAAATATTTGTATTCAGTCGCGGCGTGAGCGCGCAGGAGTTGTGCTAATTTACTGCCTCTTAGTACACAACTCGAAGCAGTTTCGGTATCGCAGAGCCAAATAATGGCGGCAAATCGCGTTACCCACGCGCACACGCCAGATGATAAACAAGCCGAAGTGTTCAAATTCGGAACGTGGATTAGTTGAAATTAAAAAGTCAAATGTCTTTGCAGATAGTGAGTGTTGCCTACCTAAGATTGCTAAATTACCCTAGTTTTAATGAAACAATTATGTTTATTAGTGTTGCCTTATTATTGTATCTAAAATCTTTCGTTAATTTATTACAAATAGCATAAATAAAACATTTAAAATCTTTTAATTGGTTTATTTAATTTAGTACATTAAGAGCGATTTATAAATTTAAAGTACAACTAAACATGTATTAACACAATTAGATATTTGAATAAGTTAATTACTTGAACTTACTTATTCAAAAGCTAAATCAATTCTACATTCCACACGAAAAGATGTGAATGTTTGATATTAACATTTGTAAAGATCGACAAACTTGTTTACAGAGTTTATATTTGAACTAAATTGAAAATATATACGATCCATATTTAAGAAATATAAAAATAAACTGTATGTTTTTCGTAAAATAAAGTATTTTTTTTACTACAGATAACATTTTTTTAAAGTTTAAATCTCACTATGAATTGTTAAAAATATATTTGACATCAATATGTAAATCTTAAATATACCAATATTGGATCAGTTTAAAAATATGATAATTTAATTTCTAATCAAATTTTAAATAAAAAGAATTATCATTTAGAAGATGTAGATATTAAATCTGGAATAATAATTCATAATTATGGCATCTTAATAGATCTCCAACTTTTAAGCTGCTGATACCAACCAATGATTATGTCACCAACTCATTAAATAAGCTACCTACAATAAAGTTAAATAAGCAATGCGTTAATATTTTAAAGTGGATTTACAATAAACTATGTATCTTCATAGTAATAATAAATTTTTCACAGTTCACAACTTTTAATTTGAAAGAGACTGGACAATTTCTTAACATTAACATATCATAATATAAAAAGAAGTTTCATTCCCAACAAAAATATTATTACAAGGCTAGTTTATCAATGTTTAAAATAGTTCTACTTAAAAAATGGTATTTTAAATTTTGAAGATTGGTATTTTAGTATATAAAAAAACAAAATACGAGAATCTTGAATTTTTAATATTGCCATCCCTAGTTGAGATCCCTAAAATTTATCAAACTCTGGCGAACGTTTCTTTTGAAAGTTTTGGAGGTATTATATTATATTTACAAAATCGAAACTTCGAACAGAGATAAAACGCTTATGAAAATAAACAGACTCGCACACATTTACGCTTGTGCGCACATGCATACATACACCACAGATACTTTAGTAGTTGTAAACAAATACAAACAATTCAAATATTTACCGATCGTCAAATAGAAAATGGCATTGCGAATAATAAATTTTATGCCAATATTTGCCTAATCAAAAGTGGCTGGCGGTGTTACAAAAACTAGTAAATATTATTTTCAAAATGGAAGCATTATTATTTTGATTCGTAATGGAAAATATTTTACGTTCTCGAAATATAAACGGTAACTGTACAAAATGATTAAACGTTGATAAATACTTCATAAGAATAACCGTTGAAACTTAATTATGACAAAACTATTTGTGTCAGTTAAACGAAAACTAATCTTAAAAATACTAAGTATTATATTTTATTATATATCAAAAAACCTACGTAATGTAAGTAAATACATGTTTTATGAAAAATAGGATAAGAGATGGTTTATTTTCTATTTTTTTTTTTAATTTTACTGATTTGAATTATAAATGGTAAAAACAACTTGACACTTCCTAATTACGATACAGAATTACAATTGTCAGCCTATATGCTGCTGTGGTAAACGTTTTTCTCTGATTCAAAACACAATCACTCTTTTGTACTAATCGTTGTGGTATTAGTAAAAAATAGTTTTATATTTTTTTAATATAACGTTTTTCCACCAAGTAATTATTAAGTATTTACTTAACCAGCTTAACTCTAACTAAGCGATGATTCCGAGGTAATGTTCCGGAAATTTCAAAATCATTTTTTTCAGTTAAAACTTAAGATTTTGGGCATTCTTATTTATCTTCATTAGTTGATTATTCATGATGAAATTATTCATATTGGATGAATTCAAAATGGAACTGAATTCATTTCAAGTTACTTTAAATAACCAAAACATCAAAAATATGTAATATTAATTTTGTACTTTTATTTAAAAGTATTTTTTATCGATACATTTCTGAAGTGTTTTTTTTTATTAAGGAAGATATTTTTTAAAATTAACTAGAAAAAATATGCCTTGTTTGTAAGTCAGTTTGTTTAGCTAACGAAGTTACATCTCGATAGGTTTTAATATAGAAGAAACAATATTGATGGAGAAAATTCCCTTATATAGGGCAGTTGATAAAAATGTTCAACCAATGTTTATACGGTGTGGTGTTTATACTATCGCTGTCCGTATAATTACGTCGTCCTATCTAAACTTATTACAAAATGACACGGCGTCCATCACAATTCTGAAAAATAAACAGATTTTCATGAAAAAATCTCCACGCCTTCAATTTACACGTGTTTATGAAAGAAAGTGACAGTGGCGTGCTTTTTATATTATATTGATCAAAAATTTGACAGAAGAAACTGTATGAGTTAATCTAAGACAATTGCTTATTAATACATGGATTAAAAAAATATTGGATTTTTTATATCAAATTTACGGAGCTTTAAGTACCAGGACGCGCTAGCGTCAAGGTTCTTCTAGTCTCCTTAATCGATAAAGTTTTTGAAAATTTGTAAATTGCATCCCCTTACCATCGTTTGCAGACGGAAGGGCGTGATCACTACAGATATAAGAAGTTCACGGGAACTCCATATGCATTTTTTTCAAATCACATTCCATATGTTTCCCCTATTCTATATCCGTACATGTACACACACATGCGCATACATACAAACACACATACAGTACACAAAAAAATAAAACAAAGAGTCATTTTCGTGATGCTAAGTTCGTTCTTAAATTGACAATTTTTGACGACATAAGATCTATGGAGGGTCGTCGAGCAGAACTGCTCTGGGTCTAAAACGATTCTCAGGCAGTGTCTCGTCATAGTTGTGGAGATTAGAGATTGTTGGGTTAAAATGTTTTCCTACTTCGCTGTAAAGTGAGTGAAAATTGGATGCATACATCTGTCAAATAAAATTCGGTAACGAATTAAGTAAGGAATATTTTTCATAAAAATAAAAAGAGCTAGATAGAAAAGTTTCTTTGTATTTTATTGATTAAGATGGTTGAAAAGAATCACATGTAATATTTTTTTTTGGATGAAAGGCAAACAAAAGTATTTTTTTAAATATGAAAATACTATAAACGGATATTTACTTAAACATAATTAAAGTATTTTTTTTTACTTAAATTTTGAATATGTCAAAGTTAATAAATTTAATTGGCTGAATTTTGAACAAAAGTAAAATTTGAAAAATAGTCTCCATTATACTGCGACATTAATAAAATTTTCTGAGTTATAAAGATCTAGTGAACGAACGTCACTGAAAAGGCGTGATAATGAGTTGAAAGCAATGTTGTGTCAAAATATTATGAGAAATTACATGGGTCTAATTTTTCCTGATTGACGTCGCTCCCTTTCTGTTCTTCTTCTGAGAAAACAATCGCAAAGGAATGGTGATTCTTATTGAAATCAAAATCAATCATACTTGTTATTTGTTTATATTAAAATAAAGCCTCATCAAAAGAAATGCAATGTGAAACAATAAAATTATTACAACGTTATTTTTTTTAATATTATAAAAATCAATTTATGATTATCAATGGATTTGTATTAATTAATTTAAAATATTGGGTACAACTGTATTAAAACGATTCTGGTTTTTGGTTGAATTATATTTTTTTCACATAAACCACAGTAATATTAAAGAGGCTTGAAATTTGGGATGGATAAGTTAAAAAGATATTTTTAAAACAATTGAAACGTATTAGTTTATACCTAAATGTTTATTTAAAAACTTCATTAAAGAGAAATTTCAAGCTTTTTAGTCGCTTAACTTCACAATGAATACTCCAATGGGGGTTTTATACGCAAAATAAAATTAAAGTTAGTCGATCAGCGAAGCAGTTTATTTTAACGCTTGAGCTTAGCGCGAAAGCCGAGGTCTATCGTCCCACAAAAAAGCCAGACGGTATGACCTAAATAGAAAACATCTGAACATGTCACTGGAAAAGTGGCATCATTTATTTAAGGTTTAAGCAGGGATTTTAAAGTGTTCATAGGCTGACTTTATAACCAATAATGTGGACCAGTCCAGAGCCGTTATTAAGAGGTTAATCTTTCAGTCGCTCTTACAAATTATGGAGCTTTCTGCTTTACAGATTTACTTGATAGATTTTCAATGACCAAATAAATGGAACGATTTAAAAACGGAACGCTTTAAAATACTTTATATTAAATAAGAAAGTTTAAGTTTATCAGAATAAAAAATAGTTGGTAGTTCTTATGGACTTATATAAAGCATAAAACAATAAATAAGTTCAGAAATTAATCGACCGTTTCATGGAAGAAATAGGATGAAAAATATTTTATTCCGTGTAGTTGTTATGTAGGAGTAAGACAACTAAAATTATGAAAAATTCCATCTTCGTTATTTATGAAAGCGTTGAATCTTAACTTGCCAAAAAAATGTATCAACACAAAAGCAACAAATTTTATTTCCTTACATGTGGGCGTGTAAATACCAACACAACCGTATCACCATAACACAACATTTCCTTTCGAATGAATAACAAGAAGTTGTAAAAAAGTATCGTATTTTTAAGGCGGTTCACAATCGTCTTTCTATTCATTCGGGAGTCGTAAACTCGCCATTAAGCGTACTTCAAATTTTACAATGTAAATCGAGATTCGAGAGCGTAGTTATTTTTTTCCGCCCACCGCCATCTTGAAATGCACGGTCATGTATTTTTTGGAGCGAATCAAAAGTTTAATGAAACTTAAGTTACAAGTTTCATTATGTACGTCGTGCGATACGCGCCAAAAAGTTTATTTCAAGCAGAGTATTCATCAAATATGACGTTATATTGAGATAAGGTTATTGTTAATAATGCTGTGATGAAATCGAGGTAAAGGTATTATTATTTACATAATTAGAAAACAAATTAAACAGTTATGAATGTAATAAATGTGATGTTCATTTAAACGAGTATTTTTATTTTATTTAATGGACTAGATTTTGAAGTGTATTTTAAAGTTATGTTTAAAAAGTAAATACTGTAAGAGGACGTTTTTAATAATAAAAAAATTCTTTTGTAGCAATAACAGAAAATTTTCACAATGATTTGAACAATAACTCACCTACATAGTGTTAAATTAAGAATGATGATAAAAAGCTAAAAAATCTCGAAGTGTTATTATTCACTGCGGACGATCAGGCATTAACTCTTGGAAGCAAAGCTTCCATACATAGCCTCTTAAGAAAAGCGATTGGAAAACTTTCAGCACAGCAATAAAAGCATAATATATCCGAAAAGAGAAACTTACCAAGATACCAGGGAGAAGAAAATGCGAGGAGGAGGGGGAACAAAGATAAATAATCGCATTGGAAAAATCTACGCACTGTCAGAATGTTGCTGTCATAGATTTATATTCGTTTCTCAAACGTACATATGCCTCGAGCGCTTGTACGTGAACGCGGTTGCTTGCTTTTGTGAGAAAATTTTAAATATATTACAAAATATAGGAATTACTTAGAGCTTCTTTCCTCAAATCATCATAAATCAAATGAAATGTTGCAAAGTAGAGTAGCATAAGTTTCATATTAACAACGTTTTCAATTATGCGCAAGTCATTTCGTCTTGTTAAATTTAACAGAATACTTTATTATAAATGGCGAAACAAGTATTTTGAAATGTTTTTTTTATGATAACTATTATAAAATAATCTCGACTCTATTTTCTTTATAGTCACATTGATTGTAGTTCGGGCTTAAATGAAATTTGAATGTTTTTTATTATTGAATTATAAAAATAATTACGTAGGAATTAACGGTCTACCATATTTCTGAACGTTTGACATGAAATATAAAAAAAATATGGATATCAGGTAAATGGTATTTTTTAAATATTAGTAATATATGTACCAACAAGTTGATTAGGATAATAAAATATCTATAAATTTCATAGTTAAAAAATAGAGAGTTAATTTGTAATCACACAATTTCACATGTTGGACAAAAAACAATACGTTGCTATAAAAAAAATCTTACAATAAATTTGCGATATTGTTCACCAATTTTCATAATCATAAAAATATACAGTTTTGAGTATATATTTTAAAGTTATCAAATGAAAGAGAGCCAGACACAATAATGGAGCAATAAAAAAGGCACATGTCTTTTCAGATTTCTGATATTCGAAAAAATGTACGACCTCTTAAACTGCTAGCCACTTTTCTCCCTTATTGATTTGCTGAATTTTCACTAAATCTATAATAACATGACAAGAAAACGCTTCAAAACAGACAATACGAACGAAAAATGTATTTTAGAAGGGAGAAAATATGATTTTCTTCTTTACAAAAAGATAACGTCAAGGGGAAGAGAAGAAAACTCGTCCAAATTTTTTTATGGAAATAATAATAAAAATATTCGATTTATCGAAACTATAAGCGGTGTTCTTTCGTATATCAATGATAATTTTCCATTTTGAAATGAAAACATTTGATTAGTATGTTATTTGTAGCAGGTGTTCGGAATCGTAAATATTTCTTTTTCAGTGATACAGTTTTATTAAATTATTTGGCGCAATATATAAAATCTTTCAGTATATATTTAAAAAAAATGCTGGTTCGTAAAGAAAAAAATATGAACGTTTCGATATATTTTTTATGCAAAGTACAGACAAATTAATTTCATATTTTTGATGAATTCGCTGTAACGTTGTCAAAGTTTATTTAAAATATAAAATATTGTGTGAAAACTTTATTATTCCACTTGTGTTACAAAATATGACACTTTGCCTATTTAAAAAGCATCATAAGATAAAGAAGCAACATCGCTTAGTTAAGATAAGTCTGATGATTCTTCTTAAAATAGGGAAAAACGTATAGTTAAATTAAAAAATGAATTTTAAAACGACGATTATTTGTTACACATAACACATTTTTTACAAACATAAGTTTATTATTGATCGTAAAATGACAATGTTGAGAAAAATGACAATTGATAAATGCAATCTCATTCACTCACAGAGAAATTATGAAATCATAAATATTGCTTCGCTACGTGTATGCGAACGGAAAAAGATTGTGCTTTAAATAATTCATCGGTCTTGGTTGTGTGGTCAAAGATTTGAAGCCCGGTATTTTAATCGATCTCTACTCAAATATTAATGTCTATGATGTTATAAATTATATACATCCACCACCTGTGATCTTAAAAGAATGTGTAGAAATAAGAATTGGTTTTCTTCAAAATTTTATAGAACTCTTATTCTTTAAAAAATGAGATTGGATGACCGATTTTGTGTTTTTTCAGGCCTTTACAAATGTTATTTTTTTCTTTAAATTGAAACACTATAAAGCTGAGATTTATATAAAGTGGTTTTCTATACATTTTTTCTTTAACAAAGGATATATTTTAACTGAATATTGCAAAATCAGTTTATTAAAAGTAATATTTGCGAGTTGACTGTTTAGGCCTGGATGTCACTATAACGTATGCATGTGTACTGTAATACTTCCATAGTGACATCTATTGCAACGCGTTGAAAGCGCATTAGTATGATGGAAGCAAAAAAAAAAAAAACAAAATGTTAGAACACTTCTTGCTTATGACACTGGGAAAAAATGGCGCCACTGTAGGTACAAAGATAGACATTGAATTCTGCGAAATGAACATGAAACGCGCTTTTCTTCGTCCTACAACCCCTTTTAAGGAAAACAATCACTAAAAGCGCAGTGGGAAAAAATGTCAGCGTGTTTTGTATAACCTCTGCACTAAAGCAAAAGACTCCATGCCATTTATACATACGTACTAACGGGTTGGCTCGGTGAATCCATACCAAAACAAACTAAAAAAAACAACTTTTTCATAAAACAACAAAATATAAATTTTACTGTACATATTTACATTCCTAACCATTCTGTGTGCTAGAATTATGACGTTTTATTTGCAAATCTTTACGTCTTTAAATGTTTTTATACGATATTTTAAGTCATTAGTTTATTGATTTACCATTTTTGGTTCCAATTCAATATTATTTATTCAATATTATGTCGATAAATTATAAGATACTCATTTTATAAACATTTTTTTTTATCAAAAAATAGGATTTAAAATTAAAAGATTTACCGCTTAAAAAATAATAATTAGATTTGTATTGAAAAATTTGACCGCTACCTGAAATGAGCTAACAAATAAAGGGTGAAAATATCGTGACAAGCATTTCATTGCATCATGCACTCATTTGGCAATCCCGTGAATTGCATACGTAATTGTGCGATATAATTGACACCATCGCCCATCATGTACTGCGATATTTTATACTGTATGAAACAGTTTTTAAACGTGTTATGAAAAGTAGTGATTTTAACTACATGTATGTATATTGAGATTTGTAATAGTTAAAAAATAATGATTTTCGTCTATGTTTACTTCCGATAAACATATACATTATAGTAACTCACACTTTTTTTGTGTTTCAGTATTAAGTTGGTTCTTAAATTAAAGCCTTGGCTACACATGTAAGATACCAAGTTTAATGTAATGTAATATTGGTGAAAATTAATAGTTTCTATTGACAGTTAAGTTATATTTTTAACAATATCATAATTGTATAAAATACTAACGTTCAATCTTATATTTTTTTCGTCACAGTAAATTGATTTGTTATGTTTTTTTGCTGTTATAATTTGCCTATGTTGTATACAAAAGTACAAAATAAACGGCTAAACACGTTTAAAAATTAATTTCGTAATGTAATAAATGTTGAATGTTGTTTTGATTAATGAATTCAGAAGTATTTACTTTTTGTGATGAACAATTGCATTTAACTGTATCTCATTTCACAAATGAATAAATAATTATTTTAAGATAAGCCATCGCAATATAAAAGCTGCAAGTTTATAAATAAGTGCACGACTTAATTTAGCTTCGTATCAGTTAAACGTCAAAAAAGACCAAGCGCTTTGTAGATTACGAACAATCATCCTTTCAATTTAATAGAAAACAAGAAAGACTAGCTGTGGACCGTCTTTCGTCTTTGTGTTGTAGAATAGAAGATTCGTAGAAGCGTAGAGTCGTAGAAGCGTAGAAGTGTATATCTGAGAAAGATTCGGATGTGAGCGAGACAGACAGGTCCGCGGATGCTTACTCGGGTCATTAGAGAGAGACAGCGATTCCCGAAGGCGCCATAGCTCACACCGCCTAATTAGTTATAATACCCTGGTCGTTATCTAGCCAAGAAGAAGAATAAGCGGCTGAAACTCGCGTAGATAATAATAACATACGTGAAACCACGAGTGTTGAACAAAAACGGGCGTGTGGAATCTCCATTGAGAATACAATGAGGTAAACTAAACGTATTTTAATTTAACCTTGTACAATAGTGCAGAAACCACGCACCAGTTGTGAGGCAAAATAATTTATTTTTAAGTGTTGGAAGACAAATTGTCAAAATGTATTTTGTCAACATACTTCAATAAAAATATGTTTCATTAATTATTTACCACGCATAACTAAAATTAGTACAATGTAATAAATGAGGTTTGAAATTTTACGACCGTCTTCACAAAAAATCTTAATATTTGAAGATGATTTAATAAAGCAAAAAAGCAAGATAAAAAATTATAAGCACGTTCTAATACAATTGAATTTTTTTTTTTTTTTTGTCGAATGCATCCAGTTGGAGAGATTTCCGGAGAACAAATTTGTTTATTTTTAATCAATAATGCAATCCACATGCCATGAAACCATTAGACGTTGCACTACACATGTTCATGATAGATACATTGCCGTTGATTACTATGATGATCTTTGATAATAACGAACTGTCGAAGGCAAAGACTTCTTTATTAAAACTCATTTTTTGTTTACTTTTTATGCAAAAAGATAATTAAAAACAGCTTTCTTAGTCATGTGATGTTAGAAATAATAATGAATATTAAAAGTAGCTTGAAAATGATCAAATAAAGGGTTTTCAAACATTTCAAATAAGTGACATGAGTTAAGCTTTCGTCAAATAAATATATTCAAAAGCTAATTAATGTAACAGAAAATCGAAGTGCGATGTAGTAATTAATTGAAAAAAATTAATCGAATTAAAAAAACACTAAAAATAAATGAACTAGTGCTCTAAAGAGACGTGTAGCCAATTAAATTGGCTTACAGCGAGTGAATAATTGCCATGTGTTATTGGAAAGCTCTTCCGTCTAGTCTGGGTGAAATTTAGTAACCGTGCTTAAAATTTATTCATTGGTTCGCATGTTGATGTTATGGTCACGCAGAGTAGTCTTGTTATATTAACTGAAATAATTTAAAGCCTTACCAAATAAATAGTTGGATCGTGCGCTGGTAGTGATTTGGAATAAATCACAGATCGTTGAATTTATGTTAAAGTAGCTTACCTGCAAAAAAGAAACACAATATTAGTACGATAAAAATGAAAAACATAATAAAGGATTATGTATTACGTTACATATATTACGTCTTTTCTAAAATGATATTTTGAGCTAGTAGGTATTTGATAATGCATTTTTAATATGTATGATAGTCTTGTCTATAGAAAAAATAAACAATAATGTTTTACTAAGGTATATTTTATTATATCATTATAAAAAACATGACCCCAATTTATTTTTATAATAGCATTTACCAAATTTAAATATGAATTGTTGGTAAGATAACAATGTGTTTAAAATGTTTAAACAAAGTTTATGACATACAGTTTTATGAATACTTAATCAAAATATTTCAAAATCATTTTATATCGCAGTAAGATACAAATGTGATGAAAAAGATAAACGTAGTCAGTAAGGTAAATTCATTTTTGTGCACAAAACAAATGAAAACTATTTTAAAATCGATCTGTAAATTACATTTGTATTTGTTTTATTAAACATAACAGTGTTGTTCAACATGTAGAAACCTCAATCTGCCTTGTTCATATTTATACAGTTTTAAACTTATATTTTACTGTGGACGAGTTAAGGAATTGCTTAAAACTTTCAAGATGTACAAAACTATAAATATCAACCGTTACAAAACAAAACTATCTGATTAGACTTGAGAATGATAATTGATAGCATATCGTTTACTGAATTATTCTGGGAAAATGTTATCAAACGCAATAAAAAAACGGTTAAACGAACAGGAAATCAATCGTTTGACAATAATAAACTATGGTACACTTTTTTGTAATAACAACTGATCAAAAACAAAAAAATACTTAGTGGCAGAACCTCTAAAAAAATATGAAGATATTTTTTAAAATAATACATTGATCGTTATGGACTACTGGAAATACATTATTGAAAATAACTTAGAAGTCTCGAAACATTTCTTTCGATGGTTTCGGCGGTAACTTTGTGGAAGTTCATTTTAATATAAAATTTAAATTAACTTTGATTATTCCACGTATTGTGTCACAGTTAGTTACACAATACGTGGAATAATCAAAGTTAATTTAAATTTTATATAACGAAACATTAGCTCATTGCATATTCTATAATTATAGTATATGAGACCGTGTTATGTTGACAAGAACCGAACCAACTGCAAAGGAATCACAATTTTCCAGAGCTACAATATCTAAACTAAGTAATAAAAAAAATAGTTCTCATTTTCTAAGCACTAACTGAAACATAAGTAAAAAACGCTTTTTAAACACCAATTTTTCCAAACTTTATATTTCTTTCGTAAGTTTTTTTTTAAAAAAGTGTTATTGAAACATTTATTATAACAAACAAGTACAGAAAATAATGCTCTGAATATATAAATAGCTTGAAAAATAATGTTATAAAATGTATTTATTTGAATGCAATAAATTAAATTTAATATATTAAAAATATATATATGATATATCAATAGGATTCATTCAGTACTTGTTGATTCATCATCGAAAAGAATATATGCATGATAACGTGTCTGAATTTTACTGTACTGATAGAATAAATAATAAGTGCGAATAAACAGTTTATTTTATACGGCATTTATGGGAAAGTTTTCGGTCGCGCATATTTGTACCATGTGCGACAAAGCCGGGACAACAAATAACTGAATTGCGCTCGCATTAGGCTCCTGTCCTCGGCGACATATCTCGCGAAAGTTTGCCTGGCGGAGTGGGCTGGATTGTATGAATGACCTCGCAAAAGCGTAAGTACTTGCCTTACTGGTATGCGACGAGATTAAAAAAGCACTTTAAGTACTCGAAATTACGGCAGGTATTTACTTAGAATGGCCATTTCATTTTTATGGCTGAATAATTGAACAGTTAAAATTTTGGATTCGCGAGAATATAGTTTTTTCAGTTGTATTATTTAAATGCATTCAATAACAGTACTTTCTATTTTTTTTAAAAATAATTAAGCACTATAAACTCATTATATATAATTTATAAGACGGTGTAAAACGTAATTAAACGATTTAATAACTGGCTCGATTGATAATACGTCTGCATAGAGTTTTTTAAATAAATTATAAATAAGCCGTTGGTAATTGTCCGCATTGTGGTACATGATTCAATCTCAAGAAATTTTGTAAACAAATCTCTGTTAAACAATACAACCAAAATAACGACATTCTATAACTGAGTAAAAACTCATCTGTTTATGTATTTTAATCATATCTATATCCTATGCAAATTTTAATTTATTTATTATTATCTTGTAAGCTGTAAGTTAAGTAAGTATTTGTACTGTGTTTAAAATATAAAAGTTGGATGTAGTTACTTTTATTGTCTTAAAAAATGTATGCACTAATGTATTTGATTTCAATAATTTAATCTTGAGGTTCACAATAGTGGGAATACTTGCAAGTGTAAGTACGCCATTTGTATGTAGAAAGCTGTTCCTATATCGAAAGCGAATTCAATTTAACATTTGTATTTATATATGAATTCCAATAAAACGAATAAACTTTATTGAAAGAATAACAAATAATCGACAATACAACGCGTGGAGAGAGAGCAAATCCCCCAAATGCTGCGAGAGGAAAAATATTTATCCAGGCACCAAATCCGTTCGTTATCGCAGAAATCGTTATCAAAACACGCGAGAGAGCGCGGATTCATAAACACGTGAAATTCATGTAAATACGGAAGAAAGATAAATATAATAAAAAATACAGAGGACAAACACATCGACTTCAAAGCTCTCCTTTGAATTTGGTCGTTTAATTTTTTTGCGCAATTCCCGGTGAATAATCGCATTACGTGCAGACGATTGCTTGCCACCCGAGACAGTTTTACTTATGAAAGAAATGTTAAATTCAGATTACTGATGGTGATACTAAAAACATGGTGACATTAACAATTTATCTCTTATTATAGCACTAAATATTTTACACATCATTTTATTTACTCTGAATATAATTAAACGAATAAACTTAAAATTATTAAACAACGTCTTAATCTTGTTTTTATATTTTTTTGGACACTATATATACTGCTTTCTACACGGTTTTCAAGAGCCAAAATTTACGTGTTCGTACGTTTTTTTCTTGGAATAAATTTAGCTCAATTTTTAATGTAAAATGACATTATTTTTACAGTTTAACATGCATATAAACTTTTGTGTTTGAGAGAATATTACGAATCAATACAATTTAAAAAAATAGATAAGACAATTTTACCGCAAAAATAATGATTTTCTTTAAAAAGATTTGATAAAAATAAATAGAACTAGCTGTTTCTAATATAACAAAACGATTTTCCACATAAAAAAACTATTTGATAGAAAACAGCTACATTTTTCAGCATTATGCGGAAACACGTACTATATTAAAAATAAAAAAAGCTGATGAAAGTTAATGTAGTCATACGAGCCTTTCAAGTGTCAGGGTGATAGTCTCACGACCCATCAGTTAACCGGAACTGCCGAAAGCTCAGGCGTTAAACAGACAGCGTCTTAGAGAAGAAAGGTAGGTATGCAAGGCTTTTAAATAGGCACTCTCGTTCACATCCGCACATACACAATGCCATTATATTAACTTCCGTATCCTAAATTCATCACCGTGTTCAATTCTCTACCATTTGTATTCCTCCTAACAATGATTTTAGAATCATGAAAAAGTGCGTGCTTAGATAATATACACAATGAAAAGTTTCAACAAAAATGACCCTTAAAAAAATCTTGACTATGATTTGGTTAGAAATACTAAGAAATTTACTATTTATTTTTTTAGCAAAGACGATTAAACTGTTTAATATAATACTATATAAACAGCGAAATAGCTATTTCAATAAATGATCTGTTTTTGATATTTCGAAAAAAGTGTTGAAAATAGACAATTAATTTCGAAGTCTTCTGATATAGACAAATACTGAAAACGTTAAGCTTTTGTAAGCGAAGATAAAAAAGGTTGTCTAATTTATGAGAGGAGTAATACTACTGACAACTCTACCCACAGAGAAAGAGTTCAAAAAAGCTTTTTCAATTTTTGAAACGTAGCAAAAACAGCCAAGACAAATGGCCTGGATTGTTAAATAAAGCGATACTGTTAATAAAGAATGTCCCCGGCTAAAAGAGATTGTTTTTGTGATAGCTGGGTAACAATGCCTTGTTCTTTGGCTGTATCAAATGAGGTAAGCAAATAATGGCACAGAATTAATCGCGGCCCTTACGAACATCAATATCAGACGACCGTTGACGGTATTTTTTCCGATTCTTTTTAATCCAAATAAATTACCGAACTTTGCCGGCAGAGCGCGGGGCTAACGTAACGAGGAGTAATAAATAGGGTCCTGTGTAGCGTTGCTCACTTTTAGAATGTTGCAACAGCCAACTCGCGAACAATTTTATTAGAAACTCCTCTGGATTGTTCTTGAATGTTTGTGTGTATAAAGTAGCGCGAGGTTCGGAATTACGAGCATCGCTATAAATTCACCGCCCCGAGCGGGAAAGGAGAAGCGCCGGAGAAAAATGCGTTGATCTTTGCAAAATTAAAACAAAGGACACAAATATCGTGAATGTAAACAGAATTTAAATATTTTTTTACTTATTACTGAAATGTAAATAATAAATAAGATCAACGCTCCGAATTTGGTCAGCGTTCCACCACATACACTAATAAAATGTATGCATAAATTTAACCCAAGCGTAAACACGTGCGATTTTTAATGATATAATATTACACACACAATGTTTTTAAATTATAAAACAAAAAATGTAAGCACATTTTTTTGTTGTATGATTAATTATGTAACGAAAATTAAAATTATTGTTATCTGTAAAAATCGTAATTTAAATAAATATTTAATGAAATTTTCAACTCCTCTTCAATATAACAACGATTCCAGTTTACAGTGTGAAATGAGTGAAAAATGTAAAAAATAAAATTTCTATGGTTGTATTCTTGTGCTTGTTTTGTTGAAAATAATCTCTCTTGACTCGTTAGTCTAATGTTTTAAGACGCTAAGGTACAAGCAATACTTTAATCTCAAGCTCGCATTTTTAATATGATTTGCAAGAGAATGCTGCTGCTGCAAATGAAATTTAAAAAAAAATCCGCATTCGTTCTCGCGCTAGTACAAGGTAATCTTCCACCGTTACATACGTCGGGACAAACATTAATTCAAGAGGCCATCTGAGTAATAACTCTGCATATAAGGCATTGTGAAGCAAGCAATATCGCGACGCCGTTCTTAATGAAAGCCATAAAATACAGAGAGTTTGTTAAGTAGACATTCCCGGGAGCTTGAGTTTGTGACAGTGAAGAAAAAATACCGAGCGTTCCCACGGAAAGGGCTCGCTGTAGAGGTCGTAAAAAATGCGTAGCAACTTTCTTTTGCGACGCAAAATTTTCCGTTCCGCTTGAGATATCGAATCACGGAAAACGCTTTCCAGCCCTCGAGTTAAATTACCTAATGTTATAATGGACAATCGGTGAAATGTTTGTGAATGGAAAACTTGGTGCTCGTCTGAGAAAGTTTTCGATTGTTCTCCTGTCAATATATATTTCCCACTTACTTCGTTTCACGTGCTGAGAAAAGCTTTTAAAAATATATATTTAAGAAAAAGATACAAATGAAATAAGTTTGATAACATCTTTGGATTATCACTACTTAAAGTCAAATAAATTGAAAGATTTATAAAAAAAGCATATTTATTTGATGTGTATTGATGATGGTATATTTTTTTTATAGCTTGTGATTTGTCATTTTGAAATTCAGCAATAACTCGTGATGTCAAATGTATTTTTTTCTTTTTTTTTGTTGAATTCACCGTTTAAGGTAAGATCGTTTTGTTTTAATTTTCATATATATTTCAATTACTGATTTTTTTTTTATAAAAAACCTTACTGTTTTTTAATTTTAAGAAGCAGAAAAACTTTATCTCCTTAATAATATTTAATCACTTATACTGACAGAAAAAAGTTCAACTGTGAGGTTTTGAGATTGCAGCTTTTGCTGTGATTTGAGAAAAGCTCTCGCCCGGAGGCGGCAGGCGTCAGCAAGCAGGAAGCTTTGGGGGTGGTGCCTCAGACGACTCGGCGATGTAATCTTTGTCATTTAGTCCTCTAAGTGCCGAACGTGCCTGACGCCGGAACGTCACGATACTCGCGTCACGGCCGCTGCATTTGGCTAGATGTATTCGTCTTATCATTGCAGAGACACCTGCTTCGAATTAATATTTGAACACTGTTCTAAGCGGCGTCTTTACTTTGTTACGGTTACATTTCGACTTGTTTTCTTGTTAAAACAATGGACTTTAATACAGGTGGCGAAAGATTTATTTACCGTTTCCATTTTAAACTAATTGATGAACTACACAATGTTATCAACACTGAAAAATTCACTGTAAATCTGTTTGTTTTTATTTTTGTTGAAGATATTATTTTTAAGCGATTTTTAATTTTAAATTAAAAAAAACTATATTCATGCTAGGTATTGTAAAATATTCTTCCTTTAGAATTATACGTAAAGATATGATTAAATAAAACCATGTTATATTTGATTTTATAAATTATTGGGATATAAATTTTGGTTAACCAAAACAATAAATATGTGTGTAACATATAATTGATAAACAAATAAACGTTGTATTTTTAAGATATATTCTCAGTATAAAAAGAATGGGATTTTGGCTTATAATCGGAAATTGTATTATTTATTTTTCAGATTCAATTTTAAGAAAATTATTTAGTTTTACAAATAATTATATAATATCTCATAAAAAAAAAATATGATGAAAATTTAATTAATAAACTGCTTATATAAAACGATTTATGCCACATGATTAAATTTCATCATTTGGAAAAAAAAACAGTTATCAACCTTGTCAACTGAGATGAAAAAATAACTGAAACTCTTGCCGTATGGTTTTATCCTAGCGTTGAAAGCTTTCGATTACAGCCTTTGAATATTGTAAGAGTCAGAACATAAAATATTTATATCTAAAACATCCCAAAATACTGTCACTTAACTTTACCAAGTGTGCCGAAGGAGACGGAAAGCTTTAATGCTACATTTCCATAGAAGGTCCAAACGACGATGTAGAGGCTTACCCCTAAAAATAATATACACTCCGAACTTTGCATAATTCAATCAATTGTTTAAACTTACGCCGAGCGTTACAATAATGTGAACTTTGACGCGCGATTAATAATTTAGCAGAAATAACACCCTATCCACCCTACGTTTCTCGCTTCACTTTACTGAGACCTAAGTGGCAATTAATAAGTTCCACAATGCAATACAATGACAGAAGCATTTACGATTCAGCTTTGTTTTATAGAAACACATTTCTGAGGAGACTCTCAAATAGGTTAGCCGTAAAGACAAATACGAGTTAATTTAAGTATCTGGAAAATTATTAAATACTTTCGTTAAAAAATAAAAAAAACACTGATGTAACCTGACACAAAAAAAACTTTGTGAATTAAAATAAGTTTTAAAATTTGCTGTAAATGGTTTTTTCACAGGTGATATAAATATTTATAAGAGGTTGTGCAATTTTTATCGCTTTGAGTTAATGAGGACTGTATTTTTTTATAGAAAAATGTCTTAAGCTTTATTTTTTGTATTTAATAAATATTATCAATTATATATAGTTTTGGTAGAAACAAACTGAGTGAAAAAGAATGGATTTCAAGTATTGTTTTCAAATATTTACGATGATGTATTTATTTAAAACCAGAAAGAAATTGAATAAAATTTTGGAAACTTTTTTGATATTTTATTTTCACTTATTTGATAGCTATAAAAGCAAAGTTATTGTAAGTAGTAAAATGATGTGAATAAATACCTATACATACACTATAAAATTTAAATATATGTCATAAAATTAAGACTATTAAAAATCCTTTTTTTATTTTATTGGACATCATAAAAATTTGTCGCTGCATTTCTCTGCTTTCCGCAAAAGTCGTAAAAATTCAAACAAACCAGCAATTTTATTCTTTCTGAACCGCTTTTTGAAATTGTCTTTGTATTTAAAGACTATTTCCTCAATCGATTCCCAAAGAGGCTTTCCTTGCTTTTCTTGTTCAGCACACCCTCTTCTCAGCCCACCCCAATTTTCCACCATAAAAGGAATCGCTATTTTTTACTTTTTTCTTTTCTTGTCGAAATAAAACCGAAAAATACAAGCGCACGCACGAGAACCTAAAATACATCGCGATATACACGCAACAAATAATGGTATAAAAAATTCCCACTCGTTCCGTCTTCTCACAAATGAATCTCAGGAGGCACAACGCTTCAGGTTTTTTCAACGCTTTTATTTTCTTCAGTTTTTTTTTATAAATTTTAAGTAGCTTTATCTCTTCCATCATTCTAAGTTGATTGGCAGCAACCAGTTTATTCCAGTTTCGCTACAGTAAAAGTTGATTCTAAAACTATCATCTGAAAAATATTTTCAAAATTAAATCTAAAAATAATAAAATTAGCTTGATGTTTATTTTAGTACAAAGCTCAAAAACAATCAATTTAGAAATGGAACCATTTTATTGAATTGTTTTTTTAATATATTGTATAACAGAACACTTAATAATCTATCCTTGAAATTTGAATTATTTATCTTCAATAAAAATGACCGTAAAGAATAATTAAATGGTACTTCCATTGACTTCTAAAAATAATCATAGATTTTTATGTCCAAAAATGTATCGGTTGAAAATGCTCATGAATAACAAAACTGTGCCAATCATTTTATAAAGATGAATGAAGTAAAAAAATATTTAAAAAAATTGACATTTAACTTTAAAAGTAAAAAATAAACTTACATTTTAATTGATTTTAAGTTTATCAAACACCAACAAATTGATAAACTGATTATGAAAGAATGAAACGACAACTTGCGTATTTTTCTGTAATTTTTTACTCTTAAAAAATAAAAAATGTATTCAAAAACCATTTTCAATTGACATAGGCTGTTTTTGATCTTAATTTTTTTTTTCTAGAGTGTTTTATCTAAAAGCAAAGTGCAAAATAACGGGCTCAGGTATAAAAAAACTCTGAATTTCCAAGAATTCATATTTTATTTACTACGTGCAATCGAACCCTAATAAAACTTGTGTTTCCCCATACTGTCTCTCACAATATAGTGCTTTAGCACACCGTTTCTCAAAATTCACTGAATGCGATTCAATTAAAAGATAAAATATGTTTTTTTAAATATTTTTTTTTTCTTCTTTTAAAGTCACAGCGGACATATAATATGTACGCTGAAGTAAAACATATTATAAAAACATATTTGCAACATATTTTATTTTGAATCTCAGAATTCGATTGACAGTCAATTGAATATTAAATTTGCAATATTTAAAAATATACATAAAATGATTTGATTTAAATCAAATTAATTTAAATTTACAGTAAACTTAACAATTAAACAAGTAACAATGCAATAGTGAAAGATTAAAATGTCAGACTCTTGAACCTCGTATTTAAAATTTGTCCTCTAGCCGGCATTTTTTAATACAGTAACACCTCACAAAAGTAATACAACTTTTGAATTAGTGAAATGTGAATAAATATTTCGGATAATAGATTGAGAAACATGTTCAATTGAAGGGGTTGTATATGATAAAATGTAGGAAAAAGTGGACGCGCAGATGGCGTAACGATCATTAACAGTTATGAATGGGTTTATGTACATCCTTGTGCGGATAATTCTTTTATTTCAGTTTCATATGAAACGCTTAATCGAAAAATTCATAATTTATCATATGTCCAAAAAATATAATTTGTGTTATCTTTTTTTTTATTTTCGTATTGTAATAATTATTATCTTGAAAAAATTGATTCCTAGTAAAAAAACAGTGCGGAGTAGAAAAAAAATAAAAATCTTTTGAAAGACCATTTTTGGAAATACAGTAAATAGATAAATTACAATATAAAAAATGCAATTAAATATCGATTTCATTATTATAATTGGCTATAACCATAATTTACAATTGTTTTTGGAACTAAATCAATAAATACTAAATGTTACATCATAAATATGTCAAATATTTTTTCAAACAGATAATCACTAGAAAAATTATGTATATATTTTGTATAGTTGAATTAATCGTAAGTTAAATAAAAATGATAAAGTTTTTTAATTTTATTGGGGCCTCCTCTTTTTAAGCCTTCAAGGTATTTACGTACCAAGGAAAATAAACGTGAAAAAATTAAAAAAACTGTGAAGAATTTGACGTAAATCTTTTTATGTCAGAGTAAAATATTTTCTCCCAGGAATATTGTAAAATAAAAAAATACGCAGAATTTTAGTTGCTAATAAAAAATCTATACTCCAACGATACGCGATAGCATTCATTTCTCGTTGGCTTAGTAATCGTTTTAAAAATGTCATTTATTTCGAGATCAAAGGCAAATAAATAAATTCATGGGAAATGTATGGAATCGTGATTTACTGGCATTCGGGTGAATAGGGTAGTATTTTAAGCCCGGGTTCAATGTCCATTGGCATGGTAGAGTAATTTTCAGCAAAAAATAAGTTATTTGATCTTCCAATTTGAAACGTTTTCTTTTATTGATTGAATCAAAATTTAGCTCAGTGGCGATACACATTAAGATTAAGTATTTATGGCATCGGCTATAAATGTGAAGATAAAAAATGCGTAAATAAATAAATATAATTTAAAATTTAAGTCACATTTATTTTATACAACTTTTAATATGTTTTTCTTTTGATCAAACATGAGTTCCAGGTGTAAATTAATATTCCATTGATGAAAAAATTTACAGATTCTTTTAAGACATAACTAATATAAATTAATTGTATATTTTCATCATAATACTTTAAGTTGAATTTCATTCATGGAGAAATACTTTTTAATTAATATATGACAATTCGACCAATGAAAAATGTTTTTATCTTTACATATTTTTCATAGTTTTAATTAATTATTTAAATTTAAAGTAAATTTTTAAACTCTAAAAAAATCTTTTTTTTTTAAATTAAATGCCTTTTCATCATGAACTGGCAGTAACACAGTTTGAACTTTTATATAATTAAAAAGGTTTTCTTTTTTTTACGATTCGGTAGTTTATATACTATCTTCAGTTTGATATGTTTAAAAGCGTTCTTCTTTAGTTTGAAATATTCTTGTTGATAAAAATGACTACCGTTAAAGTTGTCAAAATCGTGACGTATACCTTTATATCTGGCCTAGTTACTGGGATGTATATTGTTGTCATTACTGCTGACAACATTGATAAAAGGGGGGGATTCCCAGTGACAAAATCCAAAGATAAAAAACACAATAAGTGTACGAAGATAGGAGCGGAAAAATGTTCCGGCTAGACGCATGGCAGGATTCCCCGATAGGTTTGTAAGATATGTGATATCCCGAGTACCGAAGGAGATATTGTCGAGTCGTAAATTTTTTCATCGCACAAGACATACACAAAATAATGCTGATACAGTATGTATCTTACTAAGCTTTAAGATTTATTTAAATGCACAATAAGGGATAATAAATAGTACACATTTAAACATTAAATGTACAAAAAGCTATATTTAAACAATAAAAATTGGCTGGTATATATAAAAAGTATTTTTTGCTGTTTAATTAACTGGAAAAAAACCAGTACAATGAATTTCGTAAGACGTGTCGCAAAAGATAATAGATTAGATTTTTTAATTATCTATGTTTAAGTAGCTTTTATTTTATAAAATATATTAGATATAGATTTTTTAACGAGATTATGTGTGGTCAGAGGATGACTGAAAAATTTGTAATCTATTAGTAACTGAAATATTATTTCCGATGTTTTTTAATGACGCCGAATGCTGGCTGCCAAAAATGATCAAGCATATTCAACACGTGGTATCTTGTTTTGCAAAAAAAAAAAATTATATACCATACACAGCAATCTTCTAGCGTTGCGTTACGTAAAAAAAAATCTTGTTTTTTTAAAAATAGTTAACAGTATCTTTGGAAGAACCAAACTTTAATACTAATTTGTCTTTTCAACTGTGTGTTTGTAATATATATAAGATAATCATGTTAAAAAACATTGTATTTGTAAATGTAAAATAGGATCCTTTTTCAATTGCACGCAAAATTAATGAAAATTCTTAATTGTAACTGACATTTTGTTTCTGCCAGAAAAGTGGTAAAAACATTTTCATTGCAGAGAAAATGAGATCGTGTAATTGAAAAAGCTCATCAATCATTTTTAGTTAAAAAAAACGTTCCCAAGAGGAAGACTGAGGCGCATAAAACGCGGAATATGTCCCGTGGTATAAATCAGCATTTATTTTAATACGTCGTTTGCAACATAACAACTTACGCGAAGATATAGTCTTGTGTGTGGGTGTGTGAAAGAGTTCGCAAAAGGTGAAAAAAAACGTCTCCCTGGTGGGTTGATTCTTGCAGCTTGTTTTACGAAGACAAGTACTTGTACATCGAAGATGTTTAGAGCGCTGGCTTAAGAACATCACACTTGCCACCGTAAAATGAACACGGAAAAAAGTGAAGCACCCGGTGAGAAGAAACAAAAATTACTAAAAAAGTATCATAATTTTTTTACATCGATATAAAATATTCAATAAAAAAATACGTTAAGAAAATTTTTTAAATTATAAATAACTACTCATATATTTCTTACATAAAATTTGTAAGAAAATGGATATTATTACGTAATAAAAAATACTAAAAATCAAGAATATGTGATTATAAAATTAATGTATAATAATACGAATACCTTTAGTTGATTTATGGTATGTCTTAGGCAATATAAAATTAATTTAAACGTCTTATTAAATATGTTAACAGTAAAATTTGAAATAGTGTTGTGTCATGTATCTTATCATTTTTTTCTAAATTTAAAACAAAAACAATTTACTTCTACTCTTCGATATATATTTTGTAAATATAAATTTATTAATATTAAGTATAGTAATATATTAAAAAACCATGATGAAAAACGTTTAATAGTTAATCAATCTTCAAACAAAGATACGATTTTAAATAGTTTATGAATTCTAAAAAATAAAATAACTTATTTATTACAAAAATTTTGAAATATTTGTAAATAAAAAAGTAATATTTTTACCGCGTATTCTAGTTAATATCACATTTTTTTTTGTTTCTTTGTTGTACCACTTGGCTTCGTCCCTTGCAAGACCGTAAAGGGTATGTTGACGACAGTACGTGTTGGAACAGCGGGAAAAAATACACCCTTCGTGAGACAAACAAGAAACGTTCACGTATAATAAGGCCACATATTTTACAGAGGGTGAATATGTTGGATTATATGAGGTTTTATAGATAGTCATTATAACGTTCATCTTTTAATTTTATGTTTCAGTGTTGTTAGTAATATACCTTATAATATCTGTAATATAACCAATACTTAAATTTTAATTAAAAAATATACTAGAAAATTGCTAGTTATTATTCCAAATTGTGAAATGAGTTTTTTTTTATTATATACCATGCTTTTAATGCTAAGAAAGCGTACTAGCGAAAATAAAATATTTTCAATTCACATTTTAATACAATATATTCATCTTGTTACTCAATAAATTCCGAAAGTGATATTTGAATACAAATTTGCTTTAAAAAAAAAATCAGTGACAAAATTACGTATTATATTGATGGTAAAGTTTATTTCTAATTACATATTTCACAAAAATACACATTAAACTATGAATTAATGATGCTCGCTTACATTTTTTTACATACATGTCACACTTCGTTACTGAATTAACATGATCTATGTAAAAAGGATTAGAATACCATGCACATATAAAGACATTTTCAAATAAATCTTGAAATGTTTGCTAGTTCAAAATTAGTAAAAAAAATGGTAAAACTTTACTATAAAAGAATTTTAAATCTTATTTTAATTGTGTAAGTGAGAAAATTTATTGAATATTAAACATTGTATATTTTAGAACATTGTTATTTCAATTAAAGTAAATTAAGCTAAAGTTATTGGCAGAATTTATGCTCTCTCAGATGTTTACATTGAAAACAATTGCTTTGAAAATTTAATTAATTCAGTAATAATTTAATCGTTTAACACTCGGGTATTAGAGGTGTTATTGCTTTGCTTTGAAAATTTTGTATTATTCTAAGAATTTTCTGAGAAACTGTGTAATAAAATAGAAAGATACTGCACCAAATTTTATTGTTTGCCAACACTAAAGGTGTGAAACAGAAGTAAAGAAATGTTTTCATTTAAGAAGCTAAAAAGAAAAATGTATTAACGAAGTAGAAGATATTTTTAATGAACGGTTTTTCTTATCGATAAATACAAAATAGGTTATCTTTGTTGCATTTTCTTCAAAATAAGTTTCGTTAAAAACTTTTTGAATACAATAGTTACACTAGAGAAAAATTTGAATTAATTTTAAGTGCTTAAATTTTAAAATTTATCACATTTCGATGAAATTGCCTTTTTGATACGAGCCAAATTGATAATAACACAATATTTTTTATAAAATTTTAACTACTATTTGTTGTCAATTCTCACATTATACTTCGAATAAACTATGATATAATCAAAAATAGTGAGATAACGTTAATGTGGCACAAAAGCTTGAAGATCATCGTTATAGAAGTCGGAAAGTTATTATTTTATGTAGTATTGATTTCTGAAATCTAAGTCAAAACTTTTGAACTGTCGGCAAACATTCATTATTAGGTAACAATAGAAAAAACGTATTCCACGTGGAATCAAACGCTGAATGAACGTGATCAGAAAAGGTTTCACTTAAACATACTTTAGAAGAAATTCGAGAACCGCAAAAAATATAAGGTATCCGTACAAAAAGCTTTACTTGCGGGTTCTTCTTTTGTGAGATTTATGAGTGAATAAAATGAAAATCCCCATTTTATACGGAAAAAGTTTTGGACTCTCGCTAGGAAATCTATGGGACTCGCACACGAGCAAGCGTGCAGTGAGGTACCCCGACCGAATCCAACTTCGTACTACACTGAATTTCCATCGAACGAATTATAGAATTTAAGTTCTTTTGTGCGATAAAATATTCAGACAGATAAAAGTTAGTCCCCATTTATTAAACCAAGTCGCTATTATAGGAAAACGATTTAATATTAGAATCAAAATTTGTAAAACGGTATTTAACTAGTTATTTTTGCAGGAGTTTTATAGCTGTTGAAAAGAAGCGTCCATATTCAAAAGAAAAAATACAACATTTTATAAGTAGGTACGAATTCGTAAATTAGAATTTTTTGAATGACTTACATATATATATATGGTAATTTACTGACAACATCTCTGAAAAACATACTTTACTTATAATATCTACGGTTTTTGTAATAATATTAAATTAATCAATTAACAAGTCAATATCATTTTTAATACCTTAATTGAGAATCGATTGCATATTTTAATTGTGGATCAATTTCATATACTATTTTTTTTACAGATTATCTGCCAGCCAATGATTAACATTAATGTTTTTATATGTTTATCGATAAAAACATTATTTTTTTATTGAAAAATATACACAGAACACCACTGCAGATAAGTAAATATAATACATCTATCGATGTGAGTTTGTGGTTAACCCGTAAAATATTTTTAAAGGCGTTTCGCTTATTTTTTACGAGGATTTATTATTTATAAGAATCAAACCCGAAGGCTATTTGGAGATAATAAAACCGGGAGGGTACGATTAGAGAAATCAAAGGCTCCGCATTTGCGGTTGCTGAATTTCCACATGCTAAATTAACTGCCTTGCATAAATAGGGTATGGATGTTTTGGTATCTGGGACAGAACCGATATTTATATATTATAATTTATTAATATATCTGAGATTTAATATGGAATTGATTCCACAAATAACACGGTTCAATATATCTTATGCGGTTTATTTGATTAAGAAAATTGTTTGTTTGTATTTAATGTTATTTTTGCTTCTAAAATTTTGATAAAAATCATTGATATTAATGTTTGAAAACTAATTAAATATATATATAAATTATATCAGAATTTGTATGATTCTTGTATGAATTAAAAATTAAGGACACATTTTATAGCACATTATTTTTAATTAGATTTTACAATATCTTTGAAATTTAAGCAGACTTTATTAAAACGTAAAAAAACGGAATACGTACTTAAACGTTTAAACTGCATATACTATCATGCATTATTTTTGTTGAATATTTTTTTAATTTTATCTTCATTAACAAGATAAACATGATTTTAAAGATTTTAACTTAAAAAGTACTGATTTTTCATTTGAAATAGAAAACAAAGTAAATCTTATTGATAAGAAATGAATTACATTAAAACGTGTCTGTGGTCGAGTGCTTAACGTTATTGGCTTTGGTTACGGAACTCAAATTGATATGGTTGATTTTATCAACTAATTATGTCTGTGATGTCTAAAATTCCCACCGACTGATCATATCCTAAAAACGAGACGTAGCAACAATAATTAGCTAACCAATAATCCTGCCCTACCCCATATCTTTTTTATTTTTACTCTCTTCGAAAGAATAATCGTTAAACACCTGAGTAACGAAAAGTTATGGTAGAAACACTTTTATTGAGATAAAAACCATTAGAAATATATATGCTTTTCAAATAGGGAGTGTAAAAATTTAAATTTAAAATTTATAGCTTAAAATAGTAAATTTAAAATTTAAATTATTGTAAAAAAAATTACCACCAAACGATGGTACGAAAATTCCATTTAAACTTTTTAAGAATTTCGTTTACGTATTATAATTAATTGTGTAGATTGCGGGTTAAGTTTACGAATAACGAATAAAAATATGGTATTATATTGCAAATTCTATACCTAAGGTATGGATAAACTTATATATAGGTAGTAAAATTACCTAACGGGCGTGTAATAAACATTCAATGTTACGCGCCACTGAGACGTGAACAAAAAGGAAACTGTAATATCACATAAAAATCATGTCTCTCCATCTCACGGTCAGATTGCAATGCACTCTGAAATATTAATCCACCCCTTTGGCAGGCAGGGAATGCTATGAATTGCCTGCACAGTAGAAATATTGACATTGTGTAGTGTACATTTGTCGACGTTCAGAAATATTACAGACTTGAAAAATTGTTTGTGTATAATATCATATATATGTGTATGTATCATAAAGTTTCAAAGAATAAACTTCAACAAAACCAAAATAGAAAAAAATAGTTTCAATTTTTTAATGATGAAATTATCTTTTAAAATGTATCAAATATCAAACTACTCAAATCCAAATTATTTTTCTCTTTCAAAAAAACTTTTTTTAATCGCAATAAGATTCTATAGTAAATTGGAATATTTTCTCACATATACTGAAAATACACATTATGCATAAAAGTTTTCAGTGACTTTATTTAATAGTAACGATATAGTTGTATTTACATTTTTTCAAAACTCTACGTTTTTCTCAATGATAGTGTTTCGTTATGATGTTGAATGACTCGTTAAAACACTAAACATAGAAATCATGTTACAATTTAAAATAAATAAATTTGAACTTTGATTAAAATAAACTTGGAGCTTATGTTTTTTCAAGAGTCCGATTTATGCGATAAAAGATTGTACATAAAAGAAAAACACTGCCATTGTCAGCTTTCAGGAAGAACAATGTTGCGCATACTTGGACAAGGCTTTACATGCCTGAATCTAAACTACCATCTCGTGTTTTCATGTATGAAAAAGGTTCACGATTTGGCTCGATGGCAGATGTCGAATGAAGCCACCCTCGTGTTTCAAACAAGTCAATCCGAATTTTCTCGGTTTCACGTCTTTTGGAAAACACATTGTGAGAGTTCTTTACTTATTTATTTGGTCTCTAAAAATAAGGTAGACTTATGTTTGCTCAGCAGCTAAGAATTAGTAATGATACAATAAAAGAATATCCACACGAGCAGAAAATAAAAATACAATAGTTGAACTCAATTATTATGGGCCACTTACTGTTGAGAACTTTTGTGTGTTATATGTGAAGTTTTTAATATAAAAAAATATTTATTGGTAATTTACGTTTATACGTTCAATTATATGTATAAAAACGACAACGAAAGTCCGTGTTGTTTTACGATATATTAAAGTGATAGTACTGAATTGAAAAAAACAAATCCATAAATTAACATGTATGTTTTGTGTTTTCGAATGGCAATTAAGTAATTTTTTGACTTTTATTTTCCTGTGGCAACCATATTCTAAATAAAACATTTAACAAACTTTTAAGATGTTCATTTTCAGTACTAGGCTATGGAGTATTAATTGAAAATTCTCATGATAAACGAAACCGGTCCCGATCATGTTAGTTAAGTAAATATTGAGTAAAACAGAAAGTTTAATTTATTTAATATTGTAGCTCAAATTTACGTTTATACGCATAACAAAAGTTAATTTTGGAATCGAATTTTAGTATGTTGAGTGGTACTTTATACCGCAACTGTTGAGTAATGACTCAATAACAATTAGACATTAAAATAACCGTAATTTAGTATCCGAAGTAACTTCAGGATAATTATCTTTATTTGTAAAATAAAATAATACAGTTTTTTAATTTTGGTATTTTTAGTTGAAAATTTTGTAAAATAGCAAGCTGATCACATAGGACATCAGTGACCTTTGAATCCTAGGAAAAACCCTTGTGCAATCAGCCAAATAAGATTTATGTACAATGTGCGGCTTCGAAAGAATTTTTCTAAAACACAGTACAAAACAAATACGAATGGCAAAAAAAAAGCTAATTCATCACAAACAGACAATTTCACTTGAGTTATTATGAGTTAAAATAATCTGCAGACATAAAAAGTAAGGAAGTTATTTAAGATATTTCCTAAGCTGATTAAATCGAAATGATGTTCCTTTAAATGAAAACTCAGTAGTTTTTTTTAATAGTTTTAGATAATGTGTATGCAACCATAAATATTATTTTATATATTTTATGATAAATTAATACTACCAAACCTCAGAAACACAGACGAAAATTTTTACTGCGGAGAATAAAAACGTTATTAAATCTTAATTATAACATATTGGATATATTTATTTCAAAAATATATAAAACTTTTAATATGTATGATTTAATATGAGATTGTGTGTTCACTGAAATTATTGTTTTTAAACATTATTTTTTTCATGACGTTTAGAACACTACGATAAATATTAGTATTAAGTAAGTATATGTGTTATTTGATTGTTACTAAATCAAAATTGCTTAAATCTTTTATTGTACGATATTTTTTGAAATAACACGATTATGAAGCGTAAATAAAAAAACACTTCTAAATTTACTCAACTGGTAGGCATTTTGTATAAACATTATTTGAAAGCACAATAGTTTCAATGTAATATGTGTAAGAAATATACTTTTTTATTATTTAAAAATAATATTAGTTGGCGCTTCACAGCATGTAAATAACCAAACGTAAAATTTTATGAACGATTTCTCTGAAAAGGAATGAATATTTATTTCAGAAGCGTTCTCAATAACTACCATTAAATTCAATTGAAAATCTTATAACACAGTCAAATGCCCGGAGAGATTTTTTTTTCATCGAGATGTTTTAACACCAGCTTTTCACTTTGTTCTTTTTTATGAAACATAATTCCCAACGACGTATATTCGATTCAAATATTATTTGAATGGTGCTGAGAAATACATTAAATTATTTAAAGCGAACTTTCTCGACGTTAGAAGTTTTCTTCGAAGAAAAATAAGCCACGATAAAAGAACTGCTACGTTATTGATCAAAGTTGTTTATAATTTGAAGTTTTATGAAAATCACCTACAACAAACAAACCTGTGTAAATTTTCCATTTCTTAAAATATACTCCAAATATATATTTTAATTTCCATAAATTATTTTGTTAAGAAAACACTTATTTCTCTGCGCATCAATACAAAATGTTCCTAATATAAAATAAAATTGAAAAATATATAAAAAATATTGCTGTTTTAAAGTTTACTAATTAAACAAGTTTTATTTATGATTGTATGGCAAAAAATATTTTTTGACAGCTTTAGTTGGTTAGATGATGTAAGTAAATGTTACGAAAAGTGTTTGTTATACCGTTTTTTTAAATCATGGTCGACAAAAAATATAAACGTTAAAAACGCTAATGTTTATTTATGAAATTTTATTAGTTTTACAAATAATAAATTAAGCGTAAAAAATAAAAGCAATTCTAAAAACAAATATGCTTTGTCCTTTTTAAAACCTTTAAAAAGAGTAATTGTTGGTTTTCTGTAAAATAAATGTAAATAGGATTAAGAAATAAAGCCGGTCACAAAGAGTACGAATCCACAAAATAGCAAAACGCACTTTATCGAATTGGCATTTGAGTCATTGGGAAGGGAAGAAACTTTTAATTAAGGCAACAAAACAAAGACGACTAATTCCAGCTCAATCTCAGTCAAGCCGGACGATTCGTGGCCAAACGGGCGGGCCGCGACGAGGTATCACTTCGCGACGTAGGTAAGACAGGTTCAGGCCGTACGCTCCGGGTCTCCAAATCCCCGCTTGTCACGTGAGATTCATGCCAGCGACGGGCAGGATAAGCGTTTCCGGTTTTCTTGATACTACCAGGCGACGCCGCGAGGGATCGACAGACGTCTCGACGTCGAATTGTTTCGTTGGCCACTTTTCTAAGAAAACCACTCACATTCACTCTCGTTCGCTTACATCGTCCGTGACCACTCTTACTTTTGTTGAGAGCTTTTTCTGGATAAAGTTTGTCTACCTTTTTCATTTAAACATAAAAAAATAATGCGTAAACATATATTTTAATAAATATCAAATAATTTTAAGCACTGCTTTCAGTTTAATGAGTCGTTCATATTTTTTTGGTGAGAAGATAACTTGTTTATGTCATCGTCAGAATCAGTTATGCTTACAAAAAAGGATATTTAATGCTGATAGTTCTGATTATACAGCCTAAAATAAGAAATATAATCTGTGTTTAGCTATAAAATCCCTTTATTTAAAAAAAAAATAGTTTTTAAGATTTCTGAGGAAACTGTTAAATATATTCTTTGTTATTATAATAATCAATATTAAATAAATCTATATTTTATAAATAAATAAATAATTGTAAATCTGTCATGAGTTTTGATAAGGTATAAACACATACACCGTATAAAAATAAACCAGAGTTTTATATTAGTTAAATACGTTTTACGAATAATACTCAGAAATTTGGGATGTTGAAACATTTACAGAGAAGCCGTTAGTAAGGATAACTGTAACTTTTGTTTTGCTTCTAAGAAATATTGTAAATTATTTGCTTCCAAAGTCGACAATTTATTTACGAATCAAAAGTATTTTTTACTTCGGAGAGTCACCAAAACACTTCTAGATATCAAGAGATATGGACGCGTTGTTTAAGATACACAGCTATAAGGACAAAATACTGTTAGAAAAAGCGCTTCTGAAGGAAAAAGAACGGCGAAAAAAACTTTGTATGAAGACAAAGTAACCATAAATCGGTAAATACGTCTTTTAAGAGATGTCCCTAGCGGAAACATCGACCGTACTCTAACGCATTAAATACACCAGGTAAACTTATAGTCCGTCGGGGTTTGTGAATTGAAATGGAACATCAGAAGGATTAATCCCCTAGTTTTTGTTTAACATTTTCTTGGCTGTGTAATTAAATTTTATGAGAGAGAGAGCTTAATACGAATAAACTTTATGAGAACGGAGGTGAACATGCGGAAGTAATGTTTTGAAGAGATTATTTGCCGTGGATGTGTTTGAAAGAAAATCTAGATTTTACAAATGAGTTAATTGTTTTGTTTGTTCTTTCGAGAGCGCGCGTTCATTTAAAGAGTAAAAGCTACGTTCATGTTTTTTAAGACAGTTTGCAAGGTTACTAAATATAGTAAACTTATCGCCTAATATCATTCAAGTATGAATCAACAAACACGGAAAACGTGTATAAATCTTTTCAACATTCGTTTACAAATTTAAGCCGTTCCCCTACGATGTTTTATTTACTAATAACCATTGTTTTAAACGAGCCGTTTTTTAGAAAACTTTCAAAAAAATATTTAAGAATGAAATATAAAATAATAATTAAATATTTGTTTTGGAAAACGTCAATTCTGTCAACAGTAGGTAGATGAGAAGTAAAAAATATTTTCAATTGTGGGTAAGAAGAAATTTACTACAATAGTTTGCAAATACACTTTGTGTTATAAGTTAGTTTAATGTAACATTTAATGTTTATACTATTGAAAACGTCATTTTTAACCAACTTATTAAATGACAGTTATTATTGAAGATATTTTTTTTGCATATTTTCCATTACAAGTCCTATTATTAAATCATCAATATTTTTAATACGAGTCAATTTTCGGAATTACAAATTAACAATAAGAACATTTATCAGTGGCAAGAAATATATTTAAAAAAATATTTTAATTTTCCAATTTTGTAACTTTCTTTCATTGAAGCATATCTATCGCAATGCGTGCAATAAATTATTTTCTGCCTTTAGAATAAAATTGCTTTTTAATAGGGAAAATAACAATCAAGCAGGCCATTTCATTTATGGTCGAGTTTTATGTCAAGACATACATACGTAATGGATTAACAACTAATACTTTGCCGGTTCATATTACCTTTTCGCAGTTTTGTATCGTTTTATTAGATATATTTTCAACAAAGATTGAATGCGATTTATATTATGTTGGGGAATTCGCATTAGCAGAGAAACGAAAAATATATAAAAGACGACTCTGAGGCGGTTTCTCCTACATTCCAACCATTCATATTATTATAGAGGCTATAAAATAAGCATTCAGAAAGACTTGTATTACGGTAGGGTTTAAATATGTAACTAGGAAAGTGAAAAATAGCGCCGCTATAGCAAATGTTGCCTTTACAAAAATATCTAGTTCAAGATACCTTTAAATGTTATTAGAAATTAACGCAACATTTTTTTTTGAAGACAATTGTTGTCTTGAAAATGATAACTTGTGTTAAATCTATTAAAATATTTCGTAATTAATTGAAAAAAAATATTGTCTAATTATTTATGGTAAAGTTAATTTTATTATTTTATTGCAACGCAGATGTGATGTTAATTTTATTTGCTAAATTATATGATGATTTTAATGCATACAACAAAAATATTTGTTGCCATTTTTTCTTTATAAATGTACATATGTATATAAATACATTATATATTTATGTGCATTTATTTAATGATTTTTTTTTTAATTTATGACGTTAAACTGTTTTATCAAAGAGAAAAAATATAACATGAAGTACAATAAGTCTGCTATTTTTAATTCTCGGAGAAACTTAGTAAATGTGTGTAGGAAAGTTTTATTTTTTAATTTTGGGAAATCCGTTTCCGCAATAATCCCAGCAAAACGACGCAAAAGTTTCCGGTTGAGAGTAAGAATTTATTTGCAAGTAAAGAAAGCTTAATTTGCAGGGTAAGCTAGGTTTTTCGTAAAAGACCTCTCGGCGGGCGTCGGCATTCCGTCAGATAAGCGGAAAAATACGCCAGTCATACGATTGCGAGCCCCGAGAAAATCGCAACATTAAAACTAAGCCTACGTCCTAAGATTCACAGATTGAACTCGGATCCGATTGAGTTCTGTTTTACGACCTGGCCACCCCTGGAACTTTCCCGGGCGGGGCGGATACTTAAAGGGTACTTTTTCGCAGCGCATGGCGCCAAAGATGCCGGGAAAGTTTCGGCGCGACCGCAAAAGAAGGGCGTCGTTGTCTTGTTTTCAAAACATCCCTCGCCCTTCTTGCACAAACCACTGATATTCATTTTACGATGATGCGACAAGGAAAAACCCTTAAAAACTATTTTATTAGTTACATGTGTACTTTAATTCAAGTTATCCAACCAGAAATGTTATTGAATATCAACGGAATTAAAAATGTCTCTGCTTTAAAACTATATTTTTTAGAGAAAAAACATATTTAAAAGATCAATAATTTTAAACTACAATAGCTATTGAATATAAAATAATTGCTTTTAAATTTTAATATAAGTATTTGATCTAATTCATTTATCTAACTCTAGCTGAAACTTATTACTTTTCAGTTCAACCATCAACATACTTTGAATGGATCAAATAAAAATATGAACAATTTATAAAATCAAATAGACATGATAACAAAACGAAATGACGAAGCAAAAAATATATGTTTAAACTTTTTGTACTGATATAATTTTATTGCTTACTTATTAAACTTATTATATCATATAAATATTCAACTGCTTTTCGTCAAAATATTTTCAGATAGTATCCGATCCTCATATATCTGATGCATAAGTTTACTGTTTATTTTAGCCTAGGTGTTGAATATTTTTTGTATTATTTACTGCGTTGTATCATTTTGTGTATATCTATTGAAAGAAAAAGCCTGGGTAGAGAAAAACGGTTGATTACATTGAAAGAATGACTTGGAAGGAAGGAACGAAAAAGCGGCGCTTTATTTTTGGGATAAACGCTATGAATGGCGGATGCAGAGCACGGAAAGATTGACTGAAAGGTCAGATGAATTTTTGAGTTTGAAGAAAAGAAAAATGTTCAGAAAGTAGAGCTTTTTTATTATAGTATTATTTGTAAAATATTCTAAAGAAATATTTTAATAAAAGACGTAATATATTTTTTCTTTAACGTAAATTCACCACGTTATTTTTAACAAACTAACATTCTATAAATCTTAAAAATGCCTGCAACAAATGTTGTATTTTTAAATTAAAAAACTTTTTTGTATGTTATGTACATATTTATAAATCTAAGTTTAAGAAACATGTTCAAATCGGAGACAGCAGTAAGCATTTGTTCAAAATAAATAATAATTTTGATTGAAGTTTAGTAGCGAAGATCTTTTTATTTATTATTTGAATTTTAATAATAACTTACAACTATAAAATATTTCATATTTAATAACATGTGATTTTATTTCATTATTCATTATTTTTTCAAATTTGATTATAAACAATTTTTTCGGTGGTATGTTCCAACATATATTTACAATAGTCATTAAAATATATGCATATTGCAAATGACTCAGATTACTTAAAATAACATAACAAAAAGTAAAGACATAATTGACAGAGTCGATGCAAACATTTATATATTTAAAACGATCTAAGAATTGTATCGCTTTAAATAATAATGATGTTACTTTAAAATTAGGAAAAAAATTGTCAATACTAAAAATACTAGTAAAAACACAATAATCCTTTGTACTTCATTCCACTTTATTTAATATGTCAGGACCGGTTTCAGTTGACGATCAGTTGACGATGCTCGTAATGAGCGAAACCGGTCCTGACATATTAAATAAAGTGGAATGAAGTACAAAGGATTATTGTGTTTTTACTAATATAATGCCTTTCCACCAAGTATTGACAGTGAACACCCTAAAAGTGACTAAAAATACCTTTAAAATGTATCAATTTATCGGTAAAATATTGATTTAATCCATAATAACGATATTTTATTGATAAAAACATTGTTTTGTTTCTATGCTTTTATACTTCGTAAATAGCTTACAATAAAATAATGAAACATCATAAAATTGCTTCACATTAAAATGTCCCAAATTATGGTGAACTTATATTCTGATATAGAAAAGACTAGCGCTTTATAATTACACCTAAAATTTGACACTATTCTCATTTTTAAAACCTTATTTATCTCAAAACATCAAATACTGGAGTTACGCCAATATTATTGTGATACAATCATGAAAGCTATAACGCTTTATAAAGTTTACAATAAAGATAAAATAAGTACTAGCTTGAAACATTTAATAAAATTCCCAGAAAATTCTCTACATCCATGCTAAAACTTAAGTATATTAATTATTTTATCAACGTTTTTCAATTAATAACGGTTGATAATGATTATTTATTAAAGAATTGCATCTTTAAATATCCACATTAAAACAAATACTTGACAATATATACATATATTCTGAAAAACTAGATCGTTTAATGTTAGTTAGTTCATATATATTTGGACTTTATTTTAGAATGTAACATTATAATTCATTCAACGTAGAATTTTAAAAAGAATGTGTTTTCTCTTTTGCTTAAAGACGAGTACAAAGCACATATGTCGTTGTTTTAAATCCCGGTGACCGGAAAACAATAGCCCGAGGCATGATACATCGCATAAAATCAAATATAAAGCGGCAACAGTTGATACGAAGATATTTTTATTCTCTCTCAAGCAGCCGCAGGGTAATGTTTTCTCTCCACACCCCTCCTTTTCCGAATAATACTTCTCCTATGTTGCTTCTGCAATATTTATCAGCGGTACTTTACCATTGATTTTCAGATTATGATTGAATCTAACCATATTTACAATGTGGACCATATGGACTCACATTAGAGCAGATAATGTTGGAATAGACGTATGCTTCCAAAAAACAAGACTAAATTATTTAACCTCCAATACTTTTTGCCAACTTGCATCGAATAGGTAAGAAGAAATACGATCATCTCAAGCATCCATGCCTTTTAATAAAACAATATAGATTGATAAAAAACAACGTTTAAAACTATTCGTAAACCACGAGTAGTTTTAGTATAGGGCCTTAAAGAACTCGCCTGCAGGACTGGATTAAAGCTCTTTTAATATTGTCGATCCACCTGACAGAGTGTTAATGTCCGTTATTTTTTGATTTACTTGGTAACGCGTTTGAAGTAACGAGTTTTTGTTTTATAAGTTACGTTAAGTTTAGATATTTTACGAATAACATTAAACAATGCATGAAAAAAACAAATATTTTCAATTTATCTATATGATTGGATGTTTTTGACGGTTTCATTAAACTCCATTTATCATAACCGAAAGTGAAAATAAGATTTGAAAAAAGTACTGTTTATGTATTATAAATAGAGATATAATATGAGGCCAAAAGTACAAAGCAAGTTCATTGAATGTATTAGTTTAAATATGTATTATATTGGTTCAAACGGGTCATTTTTATCGTCGATATTAATTATGAATTATAAATAAATGTGTATTACAAACGGTTTGTATTGTTTTTCAAAGAAATCATGTTTTAGGAAAAAAAAACGAATATTTTATTACAAAGTTGCACACTCCTGTAGTATATGATAAACTGGCGTTGGCTTAAGAGCAGTTAGACCAAACTTTTTTTATTATATTTTAAATTGTTACTCGATGGCGTTGAAAGTTGCCAACCCCTTTTGGTAAGGAAGATAAATATTTTGAATTTGTCGCTTGGCCACCTTTCAATTTGCAGAAGAGCTTTTCATTACAAGTGATTTAAAAGTTTGCCTTTTCAAATATGTGCGTAGGTTAAGTTATATTAAATTCCGCTTAGTTTTATATGAACACCGAATCTCGAAGGGACATGTTGATAATTTTGAAGCAAATGTTTACTTGAAGATATTATGTATTCCAAAATTGTGCGCTCGCCTTGATGATAGGGACGGTAAATCTATCAATATTAAGTTTTATCCAATATTGTTCACTTTGAAATAAATATAAACCTTTGCTTTATATAAAACTAGTATATCCACAATTAACATGTTTTAATGTTATCAAGAGAATGTTTCTGAACAGATTATTATATAAAAAATATTTGTAAAAATTTCCTAAATAATATCATTGTATTTTATTAATTCACATATCTTGGAAACTTAAAGGTAAAACAATAGAAAATGCCTAGCAGCAAATATTATCGTGTGTTGACTTATTTTAATTGAAGATTGGTGTAATCAGATTTATTTGAAACAAAACAATTAAAAACAAAGAAGAAAAATAGATATCAACGCTTGAAAATTTATATTGAATTTCGTTATGAGAACTATTTATTTAAAACTTCGTTTCATATTAGAAAATAAATTAAACTACTATTTTTGACAATTCAAATCAAATTAAAAGGCGACAAACAGCTTTAATATCTTTTAACGTAAATTATGTTTTTTTTTGTGACAAAAAAACTACTTAAAGCCATAACAATGCTGCTGAAAAAAGCTACTTTTTTTTTGTAATTCAGTGGGATTACTATGTAAACATGTACGATCAAAATCACAAAAGCAGCAAAAGCAAATTCTTTATTACTTTTATCTCTGTATGGTGTGATAGTAAGAGGCAGATACTGTTTTCGGCGTGATGAACGCGATGCAAGTTTCCTTTGGCGTTGTTGTAAGTCTGGTAAGTGTCGAGCGGGCGGGGCAGGGCGCTCTCGAGAAATACGCGCCGCCAAGTATGCCCACTTTATTCTACCCGTAAAACTAAAATGTGATAATTAGCCTGCCGTTACGCTTATATATTGGCCGCTCGCAGCCAAGCGAGGTGCGCCGTAACGAAATGTACGGCCAATTTTCTAAACAGGCAATATGCTAAGAGGATTGCCTTTAGTTGGCTGTAAAACTTTTTCGTTAAACGAAAATTTCCGACGGAAAGGGGAGATCCCGCCCGCGACGGCGGTCGAAAGTTTCGCGGCTTCTCTTTTGCAGAGGTAGAATTAAAAACGGACCGCATGATAGTTTAAAGTTGATTCTGGTGTGTGGAGAACCAACCCGTCGGAAATTTTTGCCTGTAAATAATGGTGGTTAGTCTTCCTTGTCCGGCGTCAAAAAGGTATATTCACAAACGAAAATGTGGCAAGGGATGCGGCCTCTTTCACGTACAACTAAGAAAAACAACGTGTGGTGCACGGGTAGCTTACATGTTTACGTGTGCACTTTTGCTAAAGTATTTTTTGTATTTCAATCAAAAACTTTTCAGTAAAACGTTGAATATTGTTTTATTATTTGAAATTTTCTCTTGTTCTAGAGTGTAAGTCATTTTTAAAAATGGTGGGTAAAGTATATTCCTAGTTGCCACATATAAAGAGAACAAAATGATGGAAATTTACTCATTTTTTATTAAATATTGAATCATACGTTTTTTTTTATATTTCTTTTATGTGATAAAATTGTTCAATTCATTTTTATAAACATTTAAGCAAAACTGAAATGAATATTTTCTCCGTCGCTAAAGACAAACTTTAATTGCCTGAGACGGTAAGACATATGCGTGTTTGTCTGAGTTTATTTTATGAAATAATTTCAAGTAATAAGATTGTATTGATGTAGAGTCTCTTAGGTAGTAACTAATTGCGGAAGACGAAGCTTCAAAACAAAGTAGGAGCACGTCCCAAGAAAGCCTTCCCGCCCCATGTTGAGTGTGCTCTACGGCTCTACGCTGCTTCGATTTGACATAGAAAACCCTCGACAAGACTTATTGGTATTTTAGACACATTCACGCTTGTTTGTTAATTATAAAGAGAAAGTGAAGGTTCTGTTTGAAACGCGTGAGGAACATTTAAATGCGTTTGATAGGGTCTTGTCGCGATTTATAAACAATACATAAAAACAGCATTTTCTTTTTAAATATACACCTATGTATATGATAATCGTTAAAGTTTTATTTGAAAGTTAAAAAAATAACTTAATAATTTTTAACAATTAGTAAAAACACAATATTTCTTTGTACTTCATTCCACTTTATTTAATATGTCAGGACCGGTTTCGTTCATTACGAGCATCGTCAACAATCAGTTGACGATGCTAATGAGCGAAACCGTATAGCCTTTCCGTATTGACAGTGAACACCCTAAATTTTTTTAACAAGTTTAAATTTTACAATTGTTCTTGTCGGTACAATCATTTAATAAAGATTAAAAAATATATGTTAAAGGTTCAAGCAGAATATGAAAACTGAAAAATGCTTTTAACAAAAATTGGCCCATATGTCATTTTTTAATACCAAACTAACGATTTTTCAAGATAATTAGTTCGAGTGACTTATATTAGGACATAAATAATAGTGATTTATTTTTAATTTCAATTATATTATGTTACCAAATTCAAATATTATCTTCAAAACTTTTTCGATTACAATAAATATTTTTTTTTGTATAAATGTGCACACAAATGAAATGGTACTTACAAAAATGACACGTGAGATAAATTCATAAATAAACATAAAGGTAAACAATGTATGACCACGTCAATAAAGGCGAACTATTTCTTTGAAGTAACGCATCTTTGTAGCAAAAGGTGTGTTAGATCCACAGTTACACCCCCTGTCAATAAATCATTATAACGACATCGTTAGAATCGCAGTGCATAAGCTAACAGAACCCATTTATTTACGAGAAAATTTACTTTGCATAGCTGCTTTATCTTTTAAAAAGCATTTCAAAGCTTATTTTTTTAAACTGAATCAGCGGCGTCTTGTTCTGTATAACGTTATAATTTAGTATTTGGAAAAGAATCATTAATATATTATTTTAATTTATGATACTGTTATCGATATACAATTGTATAACGCAAGATAGATTTATATTATAGGTGAAATGTCCAAAGACATTTGTAAAAAGATACAATAGTATCTGATAAAATTATAATAACACTACAATGTCGCTAGCACGAATCGAAATTTACAAGTTTATGACCACAGATATTAAAAAAACTATTAATGTTTTCAAGTATCAAATAACAATTCTTGATACTCAATATAATCTATTAATTATAAAACATCAAAAGTAAAAAGAAATTCGACTGTTTATTTGAGAATATATATTATGTAAACATATATATTTATTTATCTTCAATAATTATGTTGAAAAAAATAGAAAATGGTGGATGTCATTGAGAAGATAAATAATTTCAGTGTGAAAAGTTTCACACTAATATTATCGGATAAAAATATTTTACTGTCAATAACGTAATTTTATCGATATCTGATTAAAATCATGAGTTTTTTGTGATATCTAAAAATAAGCCCCTACTTTTTTAATCCTAAAATAACGAAGCGTAGTGAGAGAGATTAGTTAATTATTAGTCTTGTTTTGAAAAATAGGTTGAGCAACTGAGTAACAAACAATTCTTGAATAAAAAAATCTGTTAAGATTCCTTCATTAGAAATTCATATGCTTCAAATTGAGAGTGGACATGGATTAATAAAAAGATAAGTTATTTATATTTTATAAATGAATTTTTTGCAAATATTTTTTTACACCATCTCTTACTTGTCTTTGAGTAGCACAAGAACACGATGTAAGACATAAAAATAGATATAATTAAACGAATTCTGCGTCACTGATTCATATGAAGCAGTCAAAAATAAATTATCTTCCGAATGGCGATAGTTTTTAACGATAAAAAAGTCGTTTAAAGGATAATGAGCATAATGCGGCTTTATTGATTACGAGAGTTAAAATTAATCTTTGCAATGAAAAAATCATTTTCTGTTTATTTTTATAATAAGTAAATATTTTTGTGTGACGAATACATTGAAAATAGTCGCAAGTAAATATTGCATGACTTAAATAAACAGTACTCGACGCTTGTTTGCAATATCCGTTCCCTTAGACTTAAATTTTATTCACAATAAAAAATGTAATTTGTTTTTACGAGTGAATTTTTTTTAACTTAACTACCGATGACTGGTATTTTTATTAGAAACAAAAAGTGATTGTATTTCACCGTAATTGCCATACGAAGCAAACACACTTACCTATATGAAAAGCAATTTGAGGTGAAACGTTTTTCTTTCACTCATAACATCAGTTATGGCAATATGAAGGTGAAATGAGTTCAGCGAACAACATAAAGACCAGAAGGTTTGCATATGCAAATGATTTTCTACCTTACTTTATACTACAATACCAGATATATTTGAAATCTTTAGCCAAAACATGAAGTTTGAGTCTGGTTTGCAAAATCAAAACTTTCAACAACATCAATAAACATTGTTTACTCGAATAGTAAAAAAATCATCGTTTAAAATAAATGTATAATGTATCATGCCTTCTAATTTAAAAAATAATAATAAGATATCTACAATTTTGTCAGTTTTAGTTGTAAGTACTGATAATTAAACTGTTATTTTTAAAAAAAATGTATTAAATTAAAAAGCGTCGACAGTATGTGTGCATACTGAAAATAACATTCAAACAACTGTACATATAAAACGCAATAACATAATCAAAGTCTCGTTAATCGTATTTTATTCAATAATTAAAAATCGTTTTTCAGACTAAGGTGTGTTTATAGTATGTGCGGATTTTTTTTATCCCTATTCATTCATACTAAGCAATACAATATTGTATATATGCAAAAACTAAGTACAAGCAGAAAATTTACTTTTATTAATTTGAGAAGTACGCAATGAATAAAATTTGAATGAGTTTTTTAAAGTTTTAAAGTGTTTATTTTCTACTTTTTAAAGAAAAGAAAAACAGACAGATTCCGACAAAAAAATGTTTAAATTTATTTATTTATTTATGAATGTACCTATTTTTGTCAAATTTATACGTACACACTCTTTTGGATAAAAAAATGTTTAATTGAATCTGATTGGGCTTATAAAGATTTAATTGTACCTATAGTAAGTCTATTTGAAATGACCAGCAAATATTAAAATAGCATTGATTCAGCTGGCCGATCCACTATTTGCGAGGTCACGTTTCTAAAATTATCCAAACATATGGACAATCGTTATAGTTTTCATTAAAATTGATCCTCTTTCCAAAGCAGCCAGAGCGGCGAGTATCGCTTTCGTAAATTAATGCAATTTTTGCTATTTGGAGCAAAGCGCTTCAATTTAGACAAACCACAAGGTCTGTATCAACAGATTTTGAAATGCAGCGTGACTTCTGATTAAATTAAATCTGTAGCCTGCTGAATTTGTACAATCTCAAGTAAACATTTGTTTAAAAAGGTTTAGCTTATTTATATTTTAAATTAAATGACAAAAGCTAATAAATAAAGTTAAGCAAAATTTTCTTTATGATAATCTAATTGATTTTTTAAATATATTAAACGGAAAAAAACTTTTTTTTTTAAATATTGTGTTCGCCAAAATTCTTTGCGTTATACTCAATGGTTATTTTGTAAAGTTAACAAAATAGCATTGTATTTTAATTTGACCGTCATATTATAAAACTGTAATATTATCTCATATCGCGTGTGATTATTTCATAAAATAATAAGCAGAGTTGAGAAGCGATAACTCAATAAAGTAAATCTTACTTTTCCAACTGAAATAGTTTTCAAATCCGTCAATCTATTTAAGGTATCGATTAATAGCTTAAAGCGGTAGAGGTTGTACTGCTGGCTAACTTCAAACACCAAAGTAGTGTCTGTTTGATAGCTTTTACTTGAATTGTTCAAACCGCTTTCAAATTTTAATGCTGCTTTAGAGCTCAATAGTAAATAACTTCTTCGAAAACTTGTGTGAGTTACTCCATTGATACCAAAAAAGTTATCTTCTTTCCCTTTTTATAAGATATATAACTATAATAAAATTTAGAAGTTGAAAAGTGTGTATGCACGTGGTTGTAAAAATACAGGGCTGCAAATATTCCAACCGCATGTTGAAACTAAATTGATTTTTATTTCAATTGAACTGATATAATCATGGAAAATATATTTTTGTTAAGTATTAAGAAGCATAATCAGACGTAACATCACAAGGTTTACAAAAAAAACCGTATTAAATTATATTGATAAAATACTCAGTTGTACTAATTCCCACTTTTATTTTATAAAATCTGATCTTATTAATTAAAATTGAGAATTACTACAAATGAGTATTTTTTTTTTAATATCCCTAAAAATGAAACCGTTGGATGTTACGTGTAATAATGCTTCTCAAAAAGGCTAACACAACAAGCGGAATAACGAAGTTATCAAGTGTAATTTTAAATAAAAAATACGTTATGTGTAAAACCAAAGCCCCCTATAGTGGAACTTAAGACTGCTATGGTAAAACACATTACAAATAAACATAAAAAATAGTACGTTTTAATTGTATAAGTTATAGTAAGAAAGATATTTCATATAAAATGCGATCGAAAATTGCTGCACCAGCCATCCGACTTGATAATTGTTTCATATAAGAAAATGCAAAATCTCTAGAAATCACGGCAAAAGCCAAAACCGTTTATATTTAATGAGTAGCAGTTTCTTGTCAGACTTATTTAAATGCTGAATCTCATTCTGAATTAAAATTATGCAATGCACCGCTCATTCCGTTTGAGGAAGGATTTGCAGCTCGTTTATGTCTTGCATTTTTTTTGCTAGCGTCGCTATAATTGTTTGTTATTTATTTACGAGTAAGAAAACAACGGGAAAAGTTAAAAGGACAACAAGGCACATTTCTTCAAAGTTTTACAGTGTTCAATTTTGAGAAACGATACTGGATAAAACTGAGCGAAAATAATTCTTTTATCACAGATTTTACTACAATATTTGCAGTGTTTTGTTTAGTACGAGAAATTATATTATAATAAGTTTTAAACTTAAAATCATCGTCATTGACACTAAAATTATTTTTTTAAATATTAAGTACACATCTAATGGTTCAATAATCGCCTAAAGGTAAGGATAGCATTTTGATATAATATACATATTTACGTATAAGCTGTTTTAACTTGACCCTTCATCATACTTATATTCCGGATTTCTTATTATCAAATATTATTTTTTTAACAGCGAGTACCTGCGCGACTACTAATTGCATTATAAAACAAAATGGTTGTTTTAACAATACGGATGACACAAAGACATAAAATCAATCATAGTTATTCAATACAGATATGTAAAGTTAATAAAGTTGTGAATACTGAAAATAGTTCTCTACGATACGTAAGTCATTTTAGGTATAGGTTGCAAATAAAAAGTAACAATATAACAGTTTTATAAATGAATAATTATGATTGAACGATAAAATAGCCACGTAAATTTCTTTGTTGATGTTTTTTGTCACAAAAGTGTTGATGACGATAGCATTTGAGCCGTAAAGCGCACATATATGTAGTTTTAATATGTGGGCGATACATGAGCGATTTTGCAGACAAAAAACGAGTACATTGTCGTGAGTCTGGTCGATCAGCACAAAGCATCGCAGTAGTAGACGAAAAGCTCGATCGGCCTACGTAAATAGCGTTATAGAGTTTCAATCTAGTGGAGATGGCTACTTTGTCGAATGTAACCCGTACTGCATAGTATTCAATATCTTCTGTTTCAGTTGTACTTAACTGGTAATTTTAAAATTAAACATTTTATATATCCTTACAATTCCATTTAAAAAGCTGTCAATTATTCGAAACTGTAACTAGTTTATATAAAATATAAGAAAACGATATTTAGATAAAAGGTTTTTATAAAATTTTGTTGATGCAGACTATCATTTTAAAAATAAATCGACAACATTTTTGCCAAACTAAGATATAATGAATTTTATAATCGATATCAAAATGACAATATTTCATCTGTCGTTTTTTATTGCAATTGATAAACTGTGGCTCTATTTTCTAGGAAACAAGTCAAAAGTTATTATTCTTCTTTATATTATTAATATTATTTCCTTGCGATTTGATATAATCAAGAGAATAAGTCGAATCAGATGAAGTTTCATATTATACGTATATTGAATCGTTTTTTTATCCTCATCTGACACATTGATCATGAAGCGATCACTTACATAACGAAAGACATACTACAGTCTTCTAGTGATCCATGGCGCAACTTGTTTCATGTAACGTCAATAATTGAATATGGGTAAATCATTTCTTATGACTTTCGTTGCTTACCTCAACCATTCACAAATAAAGTAAAATTTTATTGGTTTTCTTATAGAAGAAAAAACAAAGTGACCTTTTTACATATATAAACAGTGTTTTAAAAACTACGTTGAATTGAAGTCAAAAGTATATGTCTTTTTACGGACTCTCAAAAAATCTACCCCCGTATGGGCTTCAATTTGCAGGGGCGGCTGGGACGGTAAGTTGGTGCGGCTGGTAACATAATGGGCGGCTACTTCCGATGTAGCGACGAGAGCTCGCAGATTACGCGGGTCGTGCGGTTAATTAATTTTTAAGTCGCCGCCACTGAACGTGCGCTTTCACACTGACGTAGGTAATACATCCGAGCAAAAGCTGCAATATACACAGAAACTTGCATGCCAACGACTCTACTTAATCACAATATGATGCCTACGAGAGCGAAATAAGCAATGTATCCTATTTTAAATTTCACTTTCTCAAAACGTATAATATTAAATAAACAATGGTTTTTGAGAGGTATAGGGCAGTTAATTTGATAAAACACGGTTAAGCTGAACAAATCTGTATAATAAAATATACGTCAAATGAGACAAGAGGTATAATGTTTATTTTTCACGTTAGTAAACATATTCAACCATATGCTTTGTAAATAATGTTTGTGTTTGTTACTTTAAACATTCCATCTATAAGCTGTAGTTTTCCAACGCACACGGTATTGTCATCAGCTGTAATACAATGTGTTGTCCTTGTAAAGTAAATGACAAATGCCACAAAAATGAATAAGCTTAATTTACAAGGAAGAGTTTAATTAAAATCACGACTCAACACGCAGCTAGGGTTCGTTCTATTATAACAAAGACTTAGATTACTACTATCTCATGAAGTTTAATTACAATTTTTGTACATAAATGCTCAACTGTACTTGTTGTGAATAAATAAAATATACAACAGTGAACTCATTAAAAGATATTTATATTATTATTTTATTCATATTTTTAAGTCGGTTATAAGAATTCTTTTTTTATATTATTTGTACATTGGTAAAGAACGTTTTATTTAATAATTGTATCGATTAATATTCAGATTGTCGTTATACAGATTTAAAAAGTATAGAAGGTAAACTGTAAAGAGTTTAAGAATGGTGCTTAGTATTTTACTGCAACTAATTTTCAAGTCAGAGAAAATCTGAAATGTTAAAAACAACGGTAGGAAGTCTTTCTTTTAAGTAGCTAAAGAAATTTTGTGGTTATTAAGCAATATTAGAAAAATAATAGTACATAAGCAAACATACGATGATTTTTGCGTTAGAAAAGTAGTTTACGACTGAAACAATAGATGGATAAAGTATTTTGTTGCTCAAATTTCAAAGTTCAAAGGCTCATTTATATTTCTAAAAAAAGTTCCATTTGGCGAATTAGTAAAGTTTATTCATTCTGATTAATTTGATAAGTAAGTATGCATTTAATTGTTTATGTGGGAAAATTTCTGATTTTTTTATTATGTGAAAAAATCCTCCCGTTGGGGGCAACGGGCTTACAAGTCGTATATATATGTTATATGTATACTACTCGCTGTTAAATATATTATGATAGAAATTAATTTGTCAGTGTATAGATGACACGTAAAGTCAACTTTCGAACAATGTAAAAGTTTTTTTGTAATATTAGTTTTTTTACTTTATTTTTGATAGTTTTTCTTTTCTATCTTTAATGGTACCGTGTCACCTGCCAAAATCAGAAATTGTACTACGTTAGTTCACAAATTAATGAAGATTACACACAATTTTAACATTAGGGACATCACTTTATGTGACTAATGTAATTACATCAATCTTCGGCATTTCCCAAGGCATTCTTAATTGCGTATTGTATTTGTTTGCTTTTGAGCGGAAGTGCGTGACTAGCTTTTCCACGAAATAAACCTAAAAAGCTCGAAGCTCTGGCGGCCACTTTGAATCACAGAAAACTTTCACGGAAACAATCCTGCGATAAAATAACATTATGCAGCCGGGCGTAAGTAAATTTTCTTGATACAGTTTTATAGTTTGTTTTAATCTTATAGATTTTTATCAGTTCCCGTGTAAGATAAATTGGTACAGGCCACAACTTTTCCTTGTGCTACGTTTAATTATTTCGTTTATCCTTTATTTGCTAAGTAGTAATTTAAGATTTATGAAGCTATCGAAAAGACTTGTTGCATATTTTTAAAACTTCACGATAAACCAAATAATGATGATTAAGTTTTTAAGAAATAATTATTGTTTGTTCTGATAACATACAAGAGTAATAATTATAAGTATGTAAATGAAAAAAAAATTGAATAATTATAGTTAACATTTTCAAAAGCAAAAAGAAGTGATATTTAAAAGCGAATAATCTCAAGCTATTAGTGGTTTTATCGAGTTAATGGTTAAATGACAACGCTGATGGTTACGTTTGGAAGCTCACTGGTTTGATTGAGTCCCAGTACAGACAATTTCACAAATTGATTTTTCACTTTTAGGGAGTTTACTGTCAATACTTGGTAGAAAGAACATTAAGAAAAAACAATGTTCATTTGTATTTTATTTCTATAATATAATAATATGTACATAGTTTGAACGATTCAAATTTATTTTATTTCTACTTTATTTATAAAGGTCAGGACCGGTTTTGCTCACGGTCAACTGATAAAAAATATAATTTAACAGTGCTATTTATACAAAAATAAATTTGTAATGAATAGTGTAAATAACAATTAACATTGAAAAGAATTTACAAAATATGGTATAAGTGACTTTATAATTAAGTTAATTAAAATGTTTAACACTTCTAACATATAATTAAAATATATTGACAATGCTCGCCATGAGCAAAACCGGTTTTGACCTTTATATATATATTGGAAATAAAGTAAAAAGGAATATTGTCTTTTATTAATTGATTTTTAAATCGATTCATGGAATTCTATTCAAAGAGAAAGATGTCTCTGATCTTTAAAATTATCGTCTTATCTATCAAAAATTTGGGTGAAGCAAGAGCGATTAGCTAATTTTTACTCCTGTTATAGGCCTGTACATCTATCTCTACTCCCTATTCTCTTTGAAAAAGAGAAATAAAAAAAATACCCAGATATAAATGGTATAATGAATTTTTATTACAAATACAAAAAATAATGTCTTTTTATTGTTATGTATAATATTTATTTTCATTTAGATAACATATCTTTAAAATCAGTAATCATTTGAATCGTTCCATTTCTCAGCTAAATGTGTACACATAAAAGATGTAGGTACCCAAGAGGCTCATTATGATGGTCCCATATCCATTTTATTGACCTTCTAGAAAATACGAAAACCCTTTTTGTTGAGGACACACGTTTTATTATATCTTTACAAACATGTCTGCTTTATTATTATTTGGACTTCCCGAACATTCTAGCAATTAATGAATGGTCACGGATAATGGACAAAACAATTTATATATAATATATATATAACATATTATATTATATGCGAGTATTTTTTAGTGAATTCTAAAAACTTTATCATAAATTAATTTATTTTTTACACGCACATTATACTTTTAGAAATCACTATTAACGATTTCAATCAAGTATTGTTTGTTCATACAATAGCATTAATGTATATTTTACCCCTGAATTAACAAATAATGGTATTCAGCGTCACATAATATCATAGTTCAATCAATTTTGTTTACTAAAGCACCACAAATTTCACTCAAGAAAAGCGCTGGTAACTATAATAATATGTTTCACTAATTAATATATCTTGCCATAAATATGAAAAAAGAAATAAAAATATAGCCGATGAAATTTGTACTTTATATTATTCGAATATACTCGAATACATTTCGGTTTTATAATTCAATATTTGAAAAATTGTTTTCAACAAATATTTGAAATCCCTAAGCACTATTTTGCACTCAGGCGTTCATTGAAAAGAACGATAATTTCCAACAAATAAACGATCATTAAATAACAACGAAAGTGTTTTTTGTTTTTTTTATTGCACTTGAATGCTATTGAGGCATAATTATTACTGAAATAAAATCATATAACGTAATATCAAGTTTTAGCACTTGATCAGGGGTCGTATTTTGAATGTGGGGTGCGATGCGGGCATATAACACGCACTGTGTGTAATAATTCCACCCCTGCAATGAAACCAGTTCAATGTTAAGCCTTCATATAAATTCAAGCTATTAATTTTGTTTTTGTATACGGAACTTACTCAAACGAATTGCCCTGGAAGTATTTTTCCCAAGGGAGGTGGTGAAATTCACAATTTAAATATTTTAAAAAAATTAACATTTTTCATTAGATTACAAAAAAGAGTTTACGAAAAGTTGATATTTTTGTTCGCATTGGCAGAATCAGTTACACATATTTAATCGATTTATATTTTTTGTTAAAACGATGAAATTGATCGAACAATTCATCAATCTTCAAATATTTATTTATAATGTAAGTCATTAAATAACTAATTTGCCAAATAAACCGTACTTCCACGACTCATTTATATTTCAACTAGATAACATTGAAATCTTTCATTTCAGATCTTGTTTTTCTTTTTTTTTGTATTCAATTGATGCGTATTTTTTTCAAATACGTATGATATATTTTTACCTATATTATAATTTATAGTACTTGAAATACAGCTAGTCTGACGCAATTTTTATATATCAATATAAAATATCAAAGTTAAGCAAACATCATTTAAGTATGCTCAAATTAATATTTTTAAGCGGTTATTAAAAAAAATCATTGCCTCAGAGTGAAAACTATGATAGCGTACGTACGATAAATAAAGAAGTGTACGTTATCCCTCTAAAATCTCAGCATTCACAGAAGAGTAAACTAAAGTTACTCTTTTACCATTGCAAAGGTAGAACAATCCAATTATCGTGAAGTCTTTGTGTAATGCAATGATAACGTTTTCTACATTTTATTCATAAAAATAATAAGGCAGAAAAAAACGAAAAGCGTTCTTCTCGTATAATAAGACAAAAGAGATAAGTGAGCATATAATTTTAAAGGCGACGCTAAGTGCTCTCTTGTAGGAGTAAACCAATTTATTTTTGCAACAGTTTCAGTATAATATTCAAAATTACACATCTATGGGAGCAATTTCTCAGATTTAAGCAGTAATAAAGAAGAATTTAATTTGCACGTAAGCCGCCGGGAATTTTTGGGCGATTAAAATTATTAATGCGCTCGAGCGCACCTAACTATTTTTAAAGCCGGCAAATTGAAATAGAATTCTCATGGAAACCCATTACTACGAGCCGCGCGTCGGGCTTTTTTTATACCAAGAGACTTAATCCACCCGTTATTAGCCAGCCAGTGAGAAAAATTCGCAAAACATGGTCAGCAATCGGGCGATAAATGAAAATCCTCTTTGGTTAAACGGAAAACCGAAGGCGACTCCGAAAGTCAACCGCAACAATAATTATTGAGGCTTGGGCCTTTTATCGGTATTTTTATATCTCAACCGTATAAAAATTATATTCCAACGATAAAATAATATAACCTTTCGGTATTTTAAAAGAAAAATGACACATTTTAACAGTAAATTTGAGGATACGTAAAATATAACGTAATATAATAAAACATTCTGCTTTAATTAGGAAGCTTTGTAATTTAAAAAAATATATATTTTCAATCACTGATATTAAAAATGTACTTAAAATATCTTTATGGTCAAATACAAACTACGAATTTTACAGTCACACAAAACTGATTCATTAATATTTTTTTTATGACACTTCGATTCGCAAATACCTAATTTTATATTTTAATGATATATTTTGCTATTAAAAAAATATTTTTGCGTGTTTGTTAATGAATCACATTGAAGAATTAGTAACTGTTTTTATGATAGTAAAATACAAATAAAAAATCACATACCGGTCCAAACTGTTCGAAGTAGTTTTTGACGTCTTCGAGCGTCGTGGGCGCCGACAAACCACCTACAAAGATTTTCTTCGTCCTGGTAACCATCTAAAAAAACAATAATAAATCAGTCACAGTTTATTTAAATAAATAAAATACATAAAAAATAATTGTGAAGGAATTAGTTACAACAATGCTATTAAACAAAGCATGTTAAAAAATTTAACGGTACCAAGTTAATATACTATCTCAAAAAAGAGTCATTTTTTGATAGTGCTAAAATAAACACATTTTAGATGATTTTTTTTTAATAAAAAGGAATATTTATGTATATACATAATGCACTAAATATCGTCTTTATACAGGCATAAGGCTTTAAGTTAAAAATTAGCTGCTTTAAATTGATAATTCACCTATATAGATTTTAACACGCTGTCTTCTGAAAAAAAAAATCTCCATATTTTGTGTATTTTAACATACTAATATTATACATCAAGTCAATTTCGATAAAAAATATTTTTCGCAGCAAAAAAAAGTTAAGAAACTTAAAGTTTTTGAATATGTGAATTGAATTCGTTAATCACTATCGAATTTCATGAAGTTGTAGAACGATAAATAATAGTTATAGTGCATAAATAGAGATGTTGAAATTTTATAATTATCGAATCTAAATTTGTTTATTGGCTGTTTTAAAACCATTGAGTTTTAAGATAAGAAATAGAATCTCTCAAATTGCAATAAAACTAACAAGACTAAGCAAAACCAAGAAAACTGCTCCGAAAGAAAATAAAAGCGGACACGCGGCACCCAAAGAACCAGAGACAAGAGGGTGGCAGAGCTAGGGGATGCAAGAATAATTACCGTTCATTCATTATGCAGTCCTTATATAGGAGGGGGCGGCGAGGTTTGTGAAAGGGAGACAACAGAGGCATTTCTAAGATTTTATGCTAGCGCTTGCAAATGGATACATCTACCTTCATTCAGACGTTAAAATGACATGTTCTTATTGTTTCTTTTCAAAATAAAAATAAATAAATAATAAAACATTCAAAAAGTTAAAAAGTGACATAAAATGATTTTTTCTTGGAGTATTAAAGTCTAAAATGAGTGATTATCAATTAATATTTTTATATTAACGAAATAATTAAAAAAGAGATGTATTGAGAAGGTTGAACATTAAAAATACTGTAATGTTTTCAATAAAAAGTATCTAAAATAATTATGACCATATTGAATTAATAAAATTTAACGTCATAATATTCTTGTTATATTGATTTAGATCGTATCATAACTGAATATATAAATTTAAAAAGTCTTTAAATGTAATTATTATCTTAAATGTAAGCATAATTATATGTTTTAAAAAAAATACACTAGATGTATTATTGATTAGTTTTTATACATTTTTTTGTAAAGACTTCGAAAGGTAAGCATATGTTACAAGAAATTTATCAAAAAATATAGCCTGTAAGATGTTAGCTTAGCACGCCTCTGGGACAAACTTTCTTTTTCCTGTATTCAGCAGGGCTAGGTTTTATATCACCTCCGTACAAGTTGTCTGGGAGTCAAACAATTAACCGCGTCGGTCGGCCCCCAGTACCCGGCCCCGGGAAATTGCCAGCATTTAAGAAGTTCGGATTAAAATTAAGCCGTCTCGGCGGACAACCATGTGAGCCGCGGTCTTTCTTTCTAGCGGAACCAGAGAAGCCAAGTCGGGAGAACCTTTTCATCGCTCTGGTAGCGGTGGAAAATTTACTGCAATTGACGTAAATAAAACAAAAAATAATATTGTACACCAAGGGAAATATAATACAATCGCTTCGAAAGTTTGGTAAATATTTACTATTATAAAACGTATAAGTATTTTTTTTTCGATTGAGTTAAACTTCTTGTATAAATAATAATTTTGTAATGATTTTTAGAATAGATTCTTTAGAATTATACAACATCTAATGAAATAATTACAATATTTTTAAAAGTTTTGTCGTTTTAAGTTTCTTTAATAAATTGCTATAGCGTAGATGTCAGCGGCATAGAAACTGTTTTAAAGAAATGCTCACGCTGCAAATGACAGAAAGCTTTCATGATTGATAATGACCATTTGAAAACAAAATGAGGGTTCATTTGCGAGAGGCCTAATCTCCCTTTTTATGAAAAAAATATTTTATATTAAAACGCGGAGTCCGCAAAACCTCTAATATAATATTACGCAGACCGGAGCGGAAAAATCGGAGACTTTTATACGACGCGCGGCTGGCTAAGTACTTGCCATAGCGATTCCCATTATTCTAATGTTTTTTTTCTCCTCTCCCGATTCAGCAGCCGTCATATTGCAGCATTATCAATTAAGATAAAAAAGCGATCCGAGAAACGTGAAGGAAACGAGACTTGGTGATTTCTTGGCGTGAATTCGGCTTACCTAAATTAACAGTCTGGGAGAATTATTGACTGTAAGCTGCGAAAAGATAATTTATTGCTTCTTTGATGTTTGTAAACTTGGAAATATCATTGTTCCGGCGTGCTGTGTTTGAATTTTAGTCTGAAGAGTTTCACACGCATATACATATTATTATAAATGCATCGTTTATACGGCATTGAAACTAAACATATATCTACACTTTTTTGTTTTTATAACAACACAAATTATAATTGAAAAAAAAACTGAAATATAAACTACTTAAGGTTGTCAATAAAAATACAGTTATAATAAATATTAATTTTCAATGAAATATCTTGCGTGATTTAAGTTTACATATCGTAAATTATTATTTCATTAATAAAAACCTGACATTTTTTAGTTAAATTAAAATGTTATCAAATATTTATATTTGATTTTACAAACGTGTTTTAAACGACATGTACGAACTTTTTTACTAAACATATTGTTTTTAAATAAGAAAAGTTTTAAGGATGAGAAACAATGCTGTTTATTTTTTGAATGTTTAAATGAAGTGTACCAGAGAACAATAATCCACTTAACAAATAAATAGACAAATTGTTTTCGCTCAAGTTTACGAAGATTATTTATCTTATTACCAAAAGCAGAATATTTCTAGAAGGTTTGCAAGCAAGTTTGGCTTAGAAAAATAATACCTTAAGAAAAACCGACACAAGGATCGATTTATTTAGCAGTCACTTCGTCAGATTGGCTCAAAGGCCGAACCCTGCCGATTTTATTACGGCATGGTGTCATTAGTTGCGGGGTGAACCGAAAGGGAACCTTATACTTAATGTATTTTTAATGTTGATTAGCATGGAACTAAAAGTGATAGCAGAGAAGAGGTGGTCTGTTGTAGCAGGAATGAATCTCGTATCTTTTGAGGAGCAAGTGTTTTGGCAGATGTTGATATCTTTATAAATGTCTTTTGATTAAAGTTTCCTTTTAGATATATATATATATATATACATTTTTACAATACTATTTTTTTGGATAACAATAAAACTGAGTTTTTTTTTGTATTTAAATTATAATATAACTATAATAATTTGATTAAGAATAAACAAATTAAAAAATAGTTATATAAAATATAAATTGTTATACTATATTCATTGTAGATGTCAATTTTGATTTTATTTTTTTTGGTTATTAAAGAAAACTACTAATGTTTAAAAACAAACTTAAATAAAATGAATGACGTGAACATATCTATTTATTTTATCACAACACTTGAAATGTGAAAATTAAAGGAAAAATGTGTACCATTTAATTGATTCGAAATAAACCTGGGCCGATTTGTTTCTGCTTGCAAATCGCGAACAAAGAAAATTTTCATCGCGTATCGGCAAACACTAGCAATAAAAGAAAAGCGAAAGTGAAAAAAGTGAGTCCGTAAGAGATAGGATAAAAAAAGGCGGCAAAGTGGAAATTCAATAAGATTTAAGCTACTAATAGAAATTGGGGATAAACGAGCGCCAAAAACGTGCCCGTTGCTCCGACAAACGAAATTAGAATGAAATATAAATGAAACATAGAGACGCTCTCTGGTAGGTGCTAGCAAAGCGAGAAGGGTGAGAAAATGGAAGCAAAGCCTATCAGTAGTATCCACAAAGTGACACGTTTCTTATAGATAACCTCAATATTTTTGACCTGTACTGCAAAATACTAAAACGGTTTTTTCAGTAATACCAACATGTTTTTTTTTGTCGGTGAACTATGAAAAAATTACAATGAACACAACTGCAAATTTAGTTTGCTGGATGAGCCGAAAAATCAACATTATTATTATGAAAATTGTGAAAAATAAATCGACAAAAATTTTAATAAAATTTGTCTGCTCGTTACTTGATTTCTAAATTAATTCAAAACGAGTTTTATATGATTTTTTAAAATTGATTTGACAAGCATGGCTTGGTTACCAAATGATAAATAGATTATATTTTAGTAAAATAAATACTTCTATGGCAATGAATACAGGTTTTAAAATAAAACAAAAATCACAACCGTGGTTGTCTGCTGACACTTCAATCTATATAACTATCAAACTACAAAGTTTCGCTGTTAGATATATGTATATTATAGTGAAAATATTATTTTAATTGTCATTATTTTTAATTGCTTTCAATTCACCTTATCTCATATTTGAAGTGCAAAAAAAGATACATTGGTAAACAGACTATTTCCATAACGAAAACACTCATAGTCTTAATATCAAAACATTGAATTATCACCTGGTCTCGTTATATTTTTCCTTTTCAAAATACTTTACTTAGACTCAAATTGAAAGTCATGGTAAAAAAAAACACTGATTTCACGAATCTTTTTATTCTGCGTCATTGAATTATGCGTAGTGTCTTGTTTCTCTCCATAAAATACATTCTCCACAACAAAGGGTAGTTTGCGGGGAGAAGGAAGTTTTTTGTGCATCCGCCGCACCCTTATTCGTGAATGAACGATAATGGACAATTAAAATGAACGCAACAACAATGCTGTCGAAAACAACGACGACCAGAACTTAAACACCGATTGAAAAAGACTAATTACGTCTTAAAACGAGCGTTAAAACAAAAAAAGTAATGACCCCGGTGGCAGGGAGGAAAAGAAGGTAGTTCAAATTTAAGTTTCCGTTACTTTATCAGAAAAATTAAATGAATATGAACATAATTTATGAACTCATTCCCGTAAAGAAAATTTACATCAAGTTCAATTTTAAATGTATCGAAATATAACCACTAGACTTTTTATTGCAAGAACAACGCATATTTAATGTATAAGTATGATTTTAGTACACTGTCTTTAATTATTCACTTAGCTGTAAAGAATTTGAACCTATTTTTCTTTTATGAAAATGAAAAAAGTTGACAAAAAGCAATGAAAACATCACAACAAACTTAAATTCATGCACCCACCCATAAACCGATTGTAAAATGTTTGCATGTACGTGTCCATTTAGGGATTTGAGTCTGAATGTTATCCTAATGTTAGCCTTATGCTTTATTATTAAAGTTTAATTTAAATAACATTAAATGATTTGTAATTGTAAGAAATATTGCAAGAAAAAATTTAATGGTATCGTACATAAACAAGACTAAGTGTGATAATGTTAGAAAATTTTAATCAAGGTGGGTTTATTATTGTAATTACAATAAATATGAGATGTTGCTATGTTATTTATGGATATTTTGACAGTAAAAAAGTATCATATCAGAATAATCTACTTTGAATTATTAATGTATTAATAAGAAAATATGCGTACAGCAAGTAATAATTAGAGATATAATAAAAAATAATAAGAGTATTGTACATCATACAAAATATTATATTGTGGAAGGTATGTAGTGTTTGGCTATGATATTTTTTGGTGAGATTGGTTGGCTTCTTGGTACTTTTCCTTTCATGTATAATATTATAATAAATTTCTATATCTACACACATTTCAAATTGAAATATTTTCCCTTATAAATTTTGCGTAGTCATCCTTTTCCCATAAAGCTTCGGATTAAACAGCATTTAGTTTCGGTGGTCGATGCAAAAAAATCACAGCGTACAAAAGAAGCGCAAAAGATATTGTAGTAACCTTTTCATATCATCCCTTTAATCTAGAATCCCTCCTTCACTGTCCGTTAACCCTCGGAAAAACATTTTCAGAGGGTGACGCATGTGTATTGCCCTTAAATCTTATACGACAAACGCCAAATATAGTTATCATATAAAACGTTTTCAATATATACGTGAGTACAAAATTTGTCTCAAAATATCATTAAAGTGAGAGTTTTAATAAATTTTAAATTCGAGTTTGAGTTCTAAAAAAATGTTTTGAGTTTGAGGTATTAAAAGGCTATTCACTATCTTTGGACGTAAAGCCCGAAACTTAACAAATAATTATAAGATGAATAAAATTCTCTACAGAAAACTTGATATTGAAAGAAAATCTAGACACAATGCATCTGTACAAAAGAACTACCAATGTATTTAATATGAGATCTGGAACTCGTATTCCACGTGGATATGGGTACTCAAACGAACATGTCATGTTACTCGACCTACAGAGCCATCTATAAGCCATGATGTAAACTGGCAGGCATTTATCATAATGAATGTATAGTTTTGTAGTATTTTGTGCATCTGAATAGTTTATATTACCAATTCAGCAATAGATTTCAACTAATTTGGTGTAACTTTTAATATTTATTTATTATTCGAAATAATAATGTTATAATTGATGATATTTGAATCAGTTAAAACTTTTCACATTTTTTATTTGCACTTGTTTATTAAATTGAAAATAAAATGTTTTTAAAACAAAACACAAAATTGTTGTATGAAATTATGACAAAATTAAATTTCCACTCTTTTTTAAATCGGAAACAAGTAAAAAAAATGAGTTGTTATTTTTGTAAAAAAAATACATCAAAAAAGAGTTTTCTCTTTGACGCACATAAGGCACACGGCAATGAGTAGATATTTCCGTAGGTTTTGGCCGCAGTCAAAGGTTTTATATTGAATAACGCGTTGACTTCTTTTCCTCGCGCGTTATATTAATTCAATAAAGGGACGATCCTGATTGAAAAATACATAAATACCTTGTTTCGTTTTGCACACCCATACACTTGCCCACGAGGGGTGAAAACGCCTATCAGCCTACACCGAATAAAAATATTTTTACCCTTTTCTGACAATGGATGAATTTAATTTTGATGCCGGTTAGGGTCGGGCGTACGTTTAACGATAATATTCGCTCGACTGGACGAAAACGGCCATAAAGATTATTCTAAAACACAAGCCTTTTTATTTATAAATATTTTTCAAGCTCTCATTCTGCCCACATCAGAAGACTTATATAACAGCGTTTACATTGTTTATATTATAATCATGTTAAAACTTTCTCGATTATTTTAATCTCTACTTGCGATAAAACGTAAGCTCATTTTTTTTGTATAACAATGCCTATGAGAAGAAAATCTTTTGATCTTTTTATAACCTTCTTAAATTTTGTGTGTTAATAACCACATTATAATGGTAATTAAAAATAATATGATTTATATAATTTAATGTTACCGATACTCGAAGATAATTTCTTTAACTACAATTTAAACGAAGTTAGTGACAAAACATACGGAAATTTAGTAAATATGCATGATTATAATTTAATATGATTAATATATTTTTTTAAAGGTAATATATAAATAAATAGATTCAACTGTCGAAGTATGGATTTCTGTACATAAGCATCGATGTCTCTGATATCTCTAACCACTCCCACCTTTCCTAAAATTAGGACGAAACGAGATTAATTGGCTTAACACTAGTATTGTTCGAATCTTATCATTCTATCTTTATTATAAAAAACGATTGATATTCAGTTGTTCAAGCAATAAATGTAGAACAACTTTTTTTAATGTAAACGAATGTTAAAAAAACATGATCGTACTTAAAAATCACTTCAAGGAGACATAAATGTAAAACCAGATGTATTTTATCGGTATTTACAGAAAAAAAATATAGCTACACGCAAAGCATATTGTTGGACGGAAAGTTGTTGCATTTAATTTTTTTATATATGTGCGTTGTTACGAACATTAAAATGGTTTTTAAATTTTGTATATTTATACCTTTTTGTGAATTTAAAAGACTTGATTCTTTAAATTTAAACATTTTAATTTAACAAAAGGATGGAAAGCCATAACACTCATGTACTCAGTCAATGTCTGTAGTGAAAGTGTTTTAAAACGATAATTTTGTTTGGTAAGAAAACAATCCTTCCATATATACATTAAAAAGCATCACATGCTGGCTGAAAAGCAACAGCCTTGTTGTTTTTCTCTTCATAAATGTTTATGCTGGACTTGCGTTATTTTCCAGAGGAATATATTTTTATTGTTGCAGAGATTTAATATCAGTACTTTGAAAACGAATGTAAGAATATACGAAAGAAAAAATGTACACAGATAATGATATTTTTTTGTGAGAAAAATACTTTTTTATCAATTCTCTGATAAAAAAAAATAAAAAACTTCCACATTATCTAGATAGAATGAAAATGATATCTTTGTTGGTTTATAAGTTTGATTTTGAAGATGTAAATTGATTTAATTATAATATTGATTTTCAACACTGTTATGTTTTCCATATAACATAAAACATGCAATTTAACAATCAAATTCCAAAATATTTTTGTCGATGATATTTGTGTTTGAGCAATTGTGCAGTAGATTTATATTAAATATTTTTCTCTATATTTTGGAATGACATTAAAATTCATCAAATAAAATTCATAGAATTTATCAAAAGAGGTAGCTGTCAAAATAAATTTCATGACAGGCTACATTTCTCGCGTTTGGCATAGGCAACGTCATTATGCGTAGCATTTTAGATGACAGAATATATAAAATATCATAAAACATAAATTTGATACTTAATTGATTGTGAAGTCAAACATCAATGCAATTTTTAAAATATCACAAAATTTATAGTAAATATAAAATAAAGTAATTTTACACTTTACAAAAAAATTCTATTAGTTTTAATTATATTATAGTCATCCAATTTTATTTTTTTTAAATTCTTAAATAATATATAACATATACAAAAACGACTTTAAACGACGAAAAAAACTTTGAAAAAAATAAACCATGTAATAAAAAAGAGGTAAAATAAGTTAATCCAATAAATAAATAAATCATCGAGTTGCATAAACCATGCTGGTTTATGAAAATGAAAAGTAAAAGTGATCATTTTTTTAGATTTTAATATTTAGTAAAGTGGATGAGAGCTTCAAATATCTAATGAGGAAATCATTTTGAAAATTTGGGACATTTGGAAAAACCACTGCAATTGAGAATTGAGTTTAAAAAAACATTTTAAAAAATATACACGTATTCAAATTGAAAAAAATATATCACATTTGCTAACACATATAAAAATAATACATCTAAACTGAAGTATTGATGCGGAAAAGTTTTTCGTCATTTACTACTTACTTACTGAGTGCTTTTTGGAACTCAATGATTCAAATATGAAGTTGAGCACCACGATAGTAAAATGATACAATTTAAAAAAAAATCAATTTTGGAATTTTTACATTGGAAACGAGTCATAAATTAATGTTTAAGAAACAATTCCACTCCATAAATTTAAAATTCAAAAAGAGAGGTTGTGAAAATAAATAAAGTCTATTTTTCATTCTGATTCTTTTTTGAAAAGCTCTATTGGGATTTAATATCCTTCACGTTAACAGCATAAATAGGTGATTTATAAAATAAAATATATTTTACTTTTAACGAAAATTGATGAATTAGTTTTTTATACTAAATATATATTGCATTTCAACTGTTTTAAATTTATAATTTGAAATAACTTTTTGAACGTTAAGTTATTAAAAAAAAATCACAACAATATCCCAGATATAAATTACTAAATTTAACTATGCAAGTGCTCAGTCCTGTTGACTTTAAAAATGCTTGAAACGTGTGTGTGTGAGAGGTGTTAATGTTTCATCATATTTATTCGATAGTGAGATTTTATAAAATTGCATTTAAATTGGTTTCATAAAATATTCGTTGAAGCTTATTGCAGCCCGCCGTCCAAAAATATTCTATTGCTAAATTGAGTGCATTTATCATACGATATACATAATTGCCTGTGGAAAAAGCACAATTTGGTATAAAAATAGTAGACCGGTTGAAAATATTTTGCTTTATCCATTTGGGGACTAATTATGAACTGGTATCACAGCATTACCAATATGAAATTCGTGTTCATCAATAATTCTTCGTGAAATTATATTTAGCATTTTCATATTTCTAACTAGTTTTTACAAATATTAATTTCTTGAAGTGAGTGTGAAAATAGTTACTAAAAATTTTAAATTTAAACAAAATACAAAAATTCAAATATATACTATTTAAAAATAATTAAAGTCATATTAAGATTATGGTTTATTGTGTATTCATCAATTAAAATTCTCACACTGAGTAAAACCTTTTCTATCATTTCATGAAATGTTCGTAGTTGTATATATTATATTAAATGCATTTTATTTTTATACATATAAGGTCTTTTCACAAACAATAATTTCATAGTGATGTAGAATCTTCACCTATTTAAAGCCGTTAAGATTTATAATTAGCTTAAAATGTGATCTTTTGATGAATCAAATGTTAATAGTATTGGATAGAAAATGATAGTGCCACTTGTTTGAAACACATAAAGAGAATATTTTTAATCGAAACAAAAAACAAAATGAAGAGTTTGAAAAAAGCGTGGCAAGCCTGATCAACAGGTGTAAAAATGAGAATACACCGGAATGTATGAATTGTGTTTCTTTATTTATTGAGTTCATTAAAATAATGAAAAAGTGTACATTTATAGTAGACAAACAAGTTTGGAGATGGAAATGATTGAAGAAAATGCTAATTTACGAAAAATTGTGAAAAGGTACGAAAACAAACTGGGTACACTTTGTACGGTAAATTGTTATAAAAAACGATATAAACCCATATCAAAATACCTTCTCACAATTGCATCATTGTCTTTTTCTATCGCTTTGTTGTATCAAGTAACACAAGGATAAATTTATCGAGACCTTTTTAGGTGAAATACACAAGTAGCCGTAGATTGATATATATGGTTTTCTATAGGCAGAGCACTCGAAGACTATTTGGATGAGCTGAATAATCCTGGCCTCGAGTATTTTTTTTACACGAGTGCAGAAAAAAGCCGCATCTACGCGGGTATAAAAATATACAGCGGCAGAGTCGAATGTAAATGTTTCCATTAGAGGGTCTACGCCGGCCGGCGGGAGCTAGCGGGGCGAGGGGCGCGACGCCCGGGGTTCATCCTGCCCCCCTTTTGTGAGGCTAATCCCGCTTGGAGCGCGGGAAAAAATGATATTTTTCGCGATTCGTTATTTTAATTTTTGACACTTTTTTCGCCCGGAATCGGAGTATTCAGGCCGGCGCGCCATCATACTGGAAACGCGTCCTTTAGGGAGTTTCATTTACGTTATTAAATAAAATATGAGGGTGAACTTTTTCACGTTTTACATTTAGAATTTGAATTCCTATATTATTATTATTTAATTTTTCTCGCTGCTCCACCGCCGTCTCTCTCTCTTGAAGAAGAATTTTTTAAAGTGATATGAGGCTTTTACGGAAAGGAAATATTAATTCCTGGGTTTTGTGTGTCAAAGGTAATTCATGTCGTAAAGAGGCGTATTTGTAAATTATACCGCTCTTTGAAATATTTAGGCGCGATTTATATTTTAAAGAATTGTTATTTGAAGATAACCTTTTACGAAATTGTAAAAAAAATACACAAAATTCCAAAAATCGCCAAACTGGTTTTATAATTTAATGATTTATTTTTAAAAATAAAACACGATTTTTGACGCAAACTGCTTTATGACTTTCAACCGATAAATGCTCGCGTTGAACAAAATCAATTCAGGTACTTCGAGGTAATTATGTAAAATTGTGGAATCAGTACACAAAAATGTATTATTTTTATAAATATAATGCCTTTTCATGGAAAATCCACAGATATCAAATTTAAAGTGTCTTCAGAGATTTTCAAAGAAACTTATCTTAATGCTGTCATTTTTATTATTTCTATATACATTAAAAAGACAAGTCTAGGCTATAATTTACAAAAGTTCATCATAGCCAGTCAACTCGATTTGCTTTGTATAATTATTATTTTGAAGGAAGAGCTTGGTAATTAAGTAAGTGTCATTATCGTTGTCTGGCAATGCTCTGACAATTGATAACACCCTTGTATTATTGAAACTGCAATAATTAATCTTGGTTATATGACAAAGCACGACGACATTATCATGTGTTAAACCGCACACGACTGAATTGTTCTAAAATAGTCTGTCAGAGTGATTTGACTATCTTGTCTAATATTTAATAATATAAATAAAATAAACAGCCATAAAATATTGGTAATAAATGAATTATGTAATATTAGCCTGTTGACATACTATCCAAGTAAACGTGATAAATATCAATTATTTATTTATAAAATACAATTCTATTGTGATAATGGTTTGTTGTAAAGAATGCTAACATATGATGTAGTAGTTTTTTTTAAATATTATAATTTATGTATAGCACCGTACACAAATCATTGATTAATTGAATGTGAATTAGTAATTAAAATTATTACAAAGTATTAAAATGGGAAACCAAAATGTACTACACATGAAATGTTTATGTTATCGAATATTAATCAGAGTGACTGATTAATTATTATTAACGTTATTGTAAAAAAAACTATTTGTTATGTTATATGAATATTTGTTTTTCTAGTATTTAGTGGACATATATATATATGTATGTTTAATGAAAATGTGGACAATATCATTAGGGCAGTCTACAGATTCCTATCGTAATTCACGACATTCTAATATGTTATTACGACTATCGCAATCTAGCTAAGCAATTTAGGATTCGGGCGTATAGTATATACATCGAACAATTAATACTCATCGCTGTTTGCACATACATAGCATAGCTCTGGGCTTTGGATTATAATTTGCAATCGCCGCTAATGCCTAGGGCTGCCATACACGTTGGGGATCGGAGAAATCAATGCGAAGTCCATCTAATATGTGAAACTGAGATCAACGCAAGCTTTCGGCTGTAGGCTGAGTAAACACATCGTTGCAGCTTTCATAGTTACCATTGTGTGGTTATTGCGAATCAAATAGCATCGTAGAACCAGCAAAATACCTCTAGCAAATATTACACCAACAACCGGATAAATATAATCCATTCACGCAAAGGCATCCTCACTTAACAAGTAAGTTGAATTTCAATGCCCAGTGTTTGTGGATCAAACAAAGTATTCAGAAAATATTGATATTGCTTTGGAAAATATAATTAAATAACTCTATTATCAAAATTAAGCTATGTTTTTTTTCATGCTGATATCATCTTTTCATTAAAAACTTTTTTATTTCACGCAACACAAACAGTAGAAAAACAAAGTTGTCAAAAATTAATTTTATATCAAAAATAAACTTCTACAAAGTTACCCCCGGATTAGTCAAAAAAATATTTTTTAAACTGTTGAGAATATAAATAGTGTTTTTTTTTAATTTATGTAAGCTTCTGTTTTATCGAAAACAATGTTTTTAGACATTAATTGGTAGACATTATTACAATAATCACGGTTCTGTATTTATATAGTAGAGTGCGATGTTTGTGATTGAATTTGTTATTAAAGATAAAAAAAGCACAGAATTATTAAAAGCGTTTGTATAAAATTATGTTGAACGTAATTAATCAGAGTTTTCAATATTGTCCGTAAAATAGAGAAAATTTGTATGCATTTGGGATTGATAGCTTGTAAAAATAATAACTATCAAAAAGCGGTTTAAAGTAAATTACTTCAAATTGTTTATGGATTAAATTATGTTAAGTTATCATGTCAAGATGATTTTTAAGTCTATAAGTTAAATATACAAGACATTTTTTTTAATAAAAACGCAATATTAAGCTTTTGAATTGAATACATAATAAACCATTATTGTAGAAAGTAGTCGATTTGTAACCGTTGAGTATTATTTCAGTACCAAATATATTATTCAGGGCATAATATGGTATTATGTAAAGCAGATATAAAAATCATAAGGAAAATCGTGATAAAAAAAAATGTTTATTACCTTCATTTTTTGTGTGAACCGTATGTACCGAGATGTGCGGAAACAATTTCATATAATGACCGCTGAAAGAAAGCTGGACGACCGCCAAACAAGAAAGACGTCCAATCCGCAATATAAGCTCGACGGAAAGAATTGAGAAGAATTATTTCTGAATGCACTGTCGTAATTTACAAAAACTTTTGTCAAAAAATGCTCCTTATAAACGTAGGCTAGAGGAAATTTGAGACATTAAATATCAATTTTTAAAATTTATCATATGTTTTATACTTACAAAAAAACATTCTTAACTGATAGTGATACGGATATCAAAAACACCTATTTAATTTCATTTATAAAATAACCAGATGAAATAATATCAATATTAGTTTATTTAAACTATATTTATTTACAGATATATACGGACAGAAAATATAACATATTCAATTTTTTATAATATTATAAGACCAATTGAATATATTAAATAAAGTATACACTCCATTGAAAACTTTATAGTCATTTTTCAGCAGAAAATAAGCTTATTAGAATGTTTTTTTTTACTATTAATCCTTGATGAGAAAGCATATTTACTGTAAAAAATAGTAAATATGAACAAAAAAGTAATAATTATTTTATGTAATAAAAACATCGAAACGGATTTCGAATACACTAGGCAAAAAAAGTTCTCTAAAAATTAAAAAATATAAATATGTTACAGCAATATCTGATAATAAATGGATATACGATATTGACAATGAATTATATTTGAAATTTTGTGAAAAAAAAAGTTAATGCCTTTGGTATTTTTAATATTAAATTTGTGTTTTAAGGTTAAATATTTGAAATTATTAATCACCAGAATTCAGCGCAGAGAAAATTCGGTATTATAAAGGAAAATATTATTTTCATAAACATGTTGCGTTATAAAGTCGAGAGAAATTTGTTTCTTATAAATAGTATGTCGAATAAATAAAGTTGTTAAACCAATACACGATTTTAATCAGGTAAAACTTTAATAATGTTTGCATGACAATAGAATACTTCACGTTGAATTTTATGTAGGTTATGATTAAAAGTTTGGAATACACGTGCTGACATTTACGTTGACCTCAAACGCTGCCAAAGAGTTAAATATATAAGCTTTATTAGATTATTTGAAAGGGAACAAATGATTGCTCCCCTAACATTTTACAAACAAAAACTCCCCTATACTCTATTCATTTACAAACATGAGTTATTGCGGTCAGTACAGCATCAAAATAAAGTTGTTAAATACTTAAGATTTGTTTAATTATAACCAAATTAGTATTTTATAAAAAAAAGGTAATAGAAAATAGTCAAAATTTTTCTGTACTTACAATAATAAATTATTTAAGGCACAAAACGTATGTAAATGAATATTTACACAGATAATAAAATATTACGTTGGAAACACTTATCCACGCAATAAAATTTTGCTATTTGATTAATTGTCTATAGTCATCAAAAACGTGTGTCTATCGCGTTAGTTGTTGTGGTTTAAAAATTAACGACTTGAAACAACAGATGGAAATTTTCATGTTAAAATTTTTAAAGTGATTTATAGGTGTGGTCTTATCAGTCACGTTTTTTCTTCTTACTATTTCAAAGATAAAAAGTTAAGTAACTGACCATCGTATATTTTTCTGGAACAAATAACGTTTAAATATTTACTTAACCAATATTAAATTCAATACGGTAAATCTTTATCAACAATTTAATTCACTGCTCAACAATATGTTTTGTGTATCAAAAAAGTCAACAAAAAAATATTAAGAAACATGTTACGTTTATAAATAAGTATGTTTTTGGTTTTCTCAGCTTTATAAATAACGTATGTTGTATAAAAAAAAGAAACGTTTCATTCTCATAAGTGCAGATATTTCGTATAAATATGTCAGTTTGCAGAATATACGTGAAATAAAACCATGATTACAAGTGATAGGATAACGGAAAAGGTATTGCGCAAACAATTCGTTGCGAGAAGAAATGATGGTGCAAGGCCCCATCGCGTAAATATTGCCATGAGATAATACTTCCGGCTGTCGCAACAAATCAAATGGGCAAAGTGACGGGGGCTCACAACTATGTCGCTGCGGGGCCGTAACGCCGGAGCCGAGGTCATCGGATTGTTGCGCAAACAGAATTCACGCCCTCCGACGACGGCGTTAACAAGGACTAAACAAACGAATCCGATTTGCGTCGTCGACATCGAGATGGCAAACACGTCAAATCGCCGAGCCACGGCCGCTGGGTCACGCGGGGCTTAGTATCGGCTTTATTCTGCAGCTTTTAGGGAAAAGAACAACTCAACTTTAAAAAAGAAACAAAACGTTGTTACAAAATAAACATTACGTTAGCGAAAAGTTTTGATGTGATTATTACTTAAATTCGTTATAAATTTATACAGTGCCATTTATGCTACGAACGAAGTAGTGTAATGATGAATAAAAAGGACATATTAAATGAAAGAAAATTGTATTTACGAGTGAGAATTTTGGTTTTTGCACTTATAAGCGATCATTATTTATATTAAAATAAATATTTACAGCCTTCACTATCAAGCAAGTTTTGAAAAAAAAAATCTTTATATGCTTATAATAAATAAGTCTTATATTAATCAAATAAATTATATATTATAAATATTTTTTTCAAAAACACACATATAATATTGTTGTTGGTGGTTTCCTTGGTCTTATTAAATAAGTAATTTAATAATAAAATATTATCATAATTTCTTGGCGGGTAACTCAAAATGTCGAAGTGGGTAATTCAATTACCCGCGAGTAGTGGGTTGCCGACCACTGATCTAGAATGTTAGCATTATTTTATGTATCTTGTTTTGACTTGAACTTGTTGCCATCTAAACGCATAAACGAGTAAATTTTATAAGGTAATATTTTTTTTATTTATTACAAAGATACTTTAGTTATAGTTTACATATGTATATAATACAAAAAAATGTTTAAAATAGATGAAGTGTATAAAGCTTAAATATAAAATAGGTATTCATTAATTCAGCCGTGTACGTATCTCCCATTATTTTTTCCCGCCCGGAAGAGAACGCAGGAATCACGCCGAGTGGGGAAGCGGGGGTGGCAAAAAACCGCACGGCTTTCGGCGGGAAAAATAATTGAAAAGCGTAAACTTGGTTGTATTCATCAAAGCAAACACGCGCAACCTGCGAGCTCCGTACGCGGGTTTTAATTGAAAATGCAATATTTGTTAAAAATATGCGACTTCCCCGTACGCGTTTTTGCTTATTGACTCGGGCTTAAAAGTGTTATCGACGTTTATCTCATGCTAAAATGTTCAAAGGAAAATATTTTCATTAGCGTTTGAGAATTTTGTGTCAAAAAAAAATAATAAAAAATGCACATTTATATTGCGAAATTGCTCGAATTCTGCGGCAATATCGAACATAAAACGACATACAGTGCTTGACTTCCAGTCCTCATTAAAAGTTAAATAAAAAGCAGCATTGTGATGTCAAAAAAAATATTAACTAAAATACCAATACACTGCTTTTTTGACCTTTATAAATTTAAATATATACAAAAAATGTTGAGTTTGTTTTGACATAATTAGCATTAAATTATTTTTAAGCGTTTTTTTTCTTCTGGTGCATGAATATTAAGATATATATATATCTATTAACTAATTGCGTGAAATTTGTGGTTAAGTTGTTGAGAGTTTCGATATGGCTAGATGGCAAGTCTGTTTTCAAGTTCAAATAAAGTTAAAATTAAGTTTTGATTTTTCTTTGAATACAATGTGAGATTTTGGACGTTTGTGATGGTTCATCTCCTCAAATAGATCGCGAGTGATTTTCATATTGAAAAATATTTCGCTTACTAACAATTCTATTAATTAAAAAAAATAAAAAAACCATGTTAAAATGACATGGTTTTATGGCTGATAAGAATATTTAAGCATGTACATATTATATTATATAACTAACAAAGTAATTCACTTTAATAGCGTAAGGCTCTGTTTGGGATGATTCAATACGTTGTTTATATTTACGGTTAGCTTACGATAAAAATGCTGCATGGCAAAGTTAAACTATTCCTGATGAAATCATAAAAATAAATTATTTCAATAGATATTTAAAATAAAACTCAAATTTAAAAAATAAAATCGGGTGTAATAGCATTGAAAATATGTCACAGCTATCGTAATTTTAACGATGAGAGCTTAAATCGCTAAGTATGTCGATCAAAGCCGCGTCGCTAATGCCTCGCATCACGGCCGTTAATGCCTCTGACACCAGAATATGTGCATTAAAGCAATCAAACCTCGAAATCTGCATATTCCGCATCATTATCACTTTAGTTGGCTGTGCTTGGAATTTGATAAGGACTTGCGGTGCATCCTAACTCATGGTACGCGGTGATGCTACTGCGGTACACACGCTTGCATTTACCGATTGTTTGGAGTAAACTAACTACATATTTCAATTGCACCAAAGCCGTATTTGATATTTGTTTAGTTTGACATAATTATATGAAGGAGCGTATATAATTGAATTGTACCGTTTGTAATCAATCAGTCTTAAGCCAGATTAAGAAAAACACAATATTCCTTTGTACTTATTTCCACTTTTATTTACCAAGATCAGAACCGCTTTCGCTCATGGCGAGCGTTATCAACTGAGTCATGAGCAAAACCGGTCTTGGCTTCGGTAAATAAAAGTAGAAATAAGTGTAAAGAAATATTATGTTTTTCTTAATATAATACCATTCTACATAGTATTGACATTAAACACCCTAAAAGTGACCTAAGCCAGATGTTTCCCTTTTCTACCTTATCAATCGTGACAAAGATAACGAAACATATAGTTTGTGTGTTGTATGTAGCAAACAGCTTTTATAAATAGTCACTGAACATTCTATATGGTATACTTAATTTTATTATGAATGTTTGAAACAGTACAATTATGAAACTTAATACTTAGTTTTAGGATTATGGTCGTTATACTGCAGCAATTAAAAGGTGATATATGTAATAAGCAGGTAGTTACAAAAGAAAACGTATTTTATATTAATATGTTCATAGGAAAATTATAATAAACTAGTTGATTTTTTATAGTGATATACAAACAACACTAACAGATTCGTTAAAGGTAAAATTTGATGTGTTGAGTGTTGAGATGCAAGAATCAAAAAAGGCCCGTGTCGGAGATATGTCTTAGTAGAGAATAAAGAAGTTTATAATTTATTCTAGAATATTTCATTTATCCCTTTGCAATAAATCATTGCTGTAGAACAGCAACTGATGGAAAATATTCTATAACGAAAAAATATTTTAACAAAAACAAATAGAGATGCAAATACCTATGGATGTTACTTCTGATTTGTCAATTCGAATCGCTTTGGCTGATAGTATTAAAAACTGACAAAATAATAATAATTGTGTACAGGGTAGAAAATCTCTCGTTTTATATGTATGCATTCAATTCCCATGGCTAGATAAGCTTCCGAGCCACAACCGGAAGTGGGCCAGTGTGCTTTTTTGGCATGGTTTTAGTATGAATACGCAAAAAATAATAACATTTCGGTTAAAATAAAAATATCATGTTTTGGTTATCATCCGGTGTAGAGGTTTCACAAAAAATAATGTTTCTAGCATGGTTGAATTTTTTATTTTCAGATTATTTTATAATAAACGTTAAGTGAAATAATAATTTTATTAGTATTTTTTAGCTGAGACAAATATATTTTTCTTCGCTAGATTTTGAAAAAAAAGTTATTTCAAATAAAATAGCAAAATAATGAAACAAAAAGTCAGATCAGTAAAAATGATGTTATTTCTTTTCACTGGGAAAATTAAAAAAAAAACAGTCGTACAGTATCCAATTTATATTAAATGTGAAGTCATACATTATAATTGAGCCTTCGAGAGGTGAAATGAGCCAAACAGTAAAATAATAAAACTTTTCTATTAAGCTTATCGCACAATCACTTCTTTATTTTTTTTATTAATCTCATATATTTTCAAAGATGAAGATCGGTTTCGCTAATTATGAGCATTATTAACTGATCAACTGATTTCGATTGCGGCTGTTTTATTTGAGTGAATGTGTATGAGTATTTTAACTAGTTAAAACATATTTACAATTATTAACAGGAAATAGTTGTCATTCATTTGATAGTGACCTTCAATTAATTATTGATTGTAATATAATTTTGTTTTGCATATATACGATGGTGGAGTTTTGGCATAACTGAGATGAATTTAGTGGTCAAAAGATTTTAGAGAAAGTGAGCTATAGTGAAAAACTCATCAAAAAGCTGTTATGAAACATTGATATTGTGATAAAACTTGGAAATTGGAAGACAAAAGTTGTGGCGCAACTGCGTTGGTGCGGTATGAAAAATTGTTTCATTTATAATCATGATGGTAACACGAAACTCTGCGAACGCATATTCAAGAGATTTAAACGACCACTAGTGACATACACCTAATAAAAAATTAAACCTCATAAATTACTATGGGTTTACGGGGGACTACGCACAACGCACAAGGGTTGTGGAGCAGGGAGGGGCCAGGGGGTAGCGCTGACGGAAAATGAATAGAGATGGATGACAGCCTCTCCTGTTCCCCTATTTTCAAACCAGCCCTCGGGTATGTGTGCCTTGCGCGATTTACATACTGCCATTTTTAGAAAGATAACACCTCAGCGAAGGATAAAATAATAGCATCATTTCGTTACTGGTAGTTTGCTATTGATTTGCGAAGAAGAAAAATATGTGTTGTATTTTTCAATACAATCAGAAAAAATAATTTGTTTCGTTTTTCTGTTCACTGTTCAGATTTTTAAGGATATTGTATATATTTGATTCAAAACATTTTATAAGATAATAAAATATAATACAATAGAATCGGTTAATTAAGCATCATATTTATCGTGCGCAATAACTAAGATTAAAAAAAATCTTTTTGTTTCCAGATGGTTAATAATAATACAAAACGTCAAAAGAGAATATAGTAATTTAGAATGTCTAAATAAAAAGTCTGCAATGAATATTTGGAACCAATAAACTATTTCTTGACATAAAATCTGTATCATAATACATTTCTTTAAACGTTTCATTTCGTGGAAGAAATCAAATTTCAAAAAAGGATTATTATGCGGCTTAAAACAAATTTATGTGTGTATTTAGTTAAATTGACTCACTTAGTTCGCGCAGCCAGTCTAAAAGGCTACTTTATAAAGCTCCAGCGAGTGCTCAAACTAAAAACGGCTCTCAGCTAGTGCACCCCACAACAGAAACCATCATATGAAGCCGCTTATCTACTTTACACCTCATTAAGTCCGGCACGGAGCATAACAGACGCAATTTGTAACAATACACCCTCGGCCGAGAGTCCGGGCATACAAGGCTATCGGCGGCGTAGGTGCGCGCGACGCCGACGTCCTGTCCACGGCGCACAATGCCGTCGGGGAAACGGAAGTTGCTTTATCCCGAAGAGCGAAGCTTAGAGGTGGATCATGCGATTTCGGTTTAGGAGAGACACTACGTTTCATATGTGGGACTGAAAAGCATGTTCATATACGGCAGGTGTGGAAATTGAATGGTTATTTCACCAAAAAGCTGTAGTATCAGATCGTATTTTACAGAAGTAAAATTTCATTTTAAACTTATAATATGATTTAAATCTCGATTTTTTTTAAAGGGTTGCTGTGTTGAATTAATAATACCTTAGCATGCTGACGGTCACAAAGGATTGATACCAGCTGTCACGAAAACATTTTATCAAATTAGATTTTGTTGTTATATATTAAGTTTGTCGCTGACATTATTAGATGCTTCAAAAGAAGATTTATTTTTAAAATTGTATTCATTGGTTTCTTGTAAAATTTAGCGAATTTTTATTTTCAACTGATTTTATTAGTTAATTTCGTAAATTTACAATTATTAAAAGTGTCACAAATAAACAAAAAAATTGAAATTATACAGCTAGTTCTATAAGAATAACGTCATTTAAATGATAGCTTTAGTATCACGCCGAAATAAACAAATAAAAAACTAACGAAAAAACTTTAAAATTTTTAAATCGAGTTGCTTATTTCAAATATTAGATAATTACCAATTATATAGAGTAGATGTGAATAAATGATAATTGAAAAACTTCTCCATTCTACAAAGTTTATTTTGAAAACTGGCCAGGCCAAAAGTCCGAGAAAGATTATCGCAAAGACGGAATAACAGAGGAAAAATGACAGCATTTATTTCGCCATTGTGACACAGTTGGGTTGACGCAAGGATCACAGCGTGGTGTCATTAACAATTCAATGTAACAATGAAAACATAAATGACGGTAGTATGAAGTAATGCCTTGCCGAATTGGATTCGTAGGTATAAATGCGAAAAAGCTTGCGCCACTCTATAAAGTGATTTGCGCCCGTGCGTTAGGATTTAGTAATTAAGTTCCAACAAAAGACGCAGCGCTCAGCAATATACATTTTGTTTGAGCCGAAATTAAATATGTCCTTCGTTTTTGTATTCAGATATATTTTTTGTTACAATGAAAATAAACCACCTGGAACGACCAGGTATTAAAATATTTTGTCTTATTTTTCAAATTGTAGTCGTGAAAGTACATATCAATGAAACAGTGAAATGCAATATAAAACAGTTTTAATTCCTATGTTTACGTTTAAAATCATTATTGAAATAAACATGCGCTAAGTAATGATGAACTCTCATAACACAATAAAGAGTATTGATTCGTCATAAAGCATATAATATATACGTATTTACCATGCTCGTTTTCAATGTGGAGCATATGGACACCTAGTAGAGTTTATCTGAGCAGAAGTATCTTCTGCGAAAATCGCCTGTCACTTAGTTGCTCAACCTATTTTTATTTACAAAGAAATATGAATATTATTGTAAGGCTATGGCAGGGCTAGTTGTAAGCTTATCACTGTCGCTATGTCCCGCCTTTAGAATAGGATGGATGGGAGGGGAAAGTTCAAGACATCGCAGACATCCATACATTTGAACAGGAATTCTTAAATCGATTGAAAAATCAATTTATAAAACGGTCCGTATTGGGGTTCAAACACGTGACATTCGTAACCGAAGCCAACGAGGTTGACCGTTCGGCAGTGCAGGTGGCATTTTATTAACAGAATTTTTTAAAAAATGAACTGTGAGAAATAATTTATGAATTGGATATATTTGCTTTAATATTCAAAAATGATTGCTAATAAACGAAATTCACATTTTTTGCATTAGTTAAAATCAATTGTTTTTTTTACTGAATTATGTGATTGCATTTTGCGATGTGGCTTTTTAAATAATATTATTTTTATTTTTTGGTAAAATGTTTAGGCACAGTATGTTTATCATGCATTTATTTATAAATCTATTTAGTTAAATTGATAAACAAATGTTAAATAATTTAAGTAATAATGTCAATTAAAAAGCGATATATTAAAATTACGCAAAACTATAATAATTAATTGAACGCATATCTAATATGCCTTTAAAAGTTGATTTTGTTGAGTATATATCATACGTAAGTTTCACTCAGTAGACAGAATTCAGAATAAGGGTTGGGTACAAAGGCAGCTGACAAATAGGTGATTAAAGACCGGGTTTGGACTCTAAATACTGAAGCATATCAATGCTACTTGGTCCTATTATACTATAACATAGTCAGCAATATAATGTTTGGCGCAAATCATCCTCTCCAATGACCCACAAGTATAGAGTGACTTGTTTATTTCAATCTCGCCTGTTTATTTCATTCAAGAAGATGTTTTTTTGTGGTCAGTTAAATGTAGTGAATAAAATGGTCGACAAACAACTGACTGAATGGTGTAGGTCGTCACACACACAGAATAATTATTATTTGATAGAAAAAACAAGAGAACATATTTTTTTTTTTTTTTTTACTATTATTTAAATTAAAGTAATGATATTTTTCAAATCAAGGTTCTTTTCAATGTATGTGTTTTTAAAATAAAGTAATTATAATTATTAATAAAGTAAGTTGTATAAATAACATAACACTTAAAAATAATGATATTTTTCATGAAATATTTAAGATATGTTACGATTTTTTTTACTTTTAAAGCTTTTACGATATTTTACAAGCCGTACTAAGGTGTTAGATAAAAACGTCACTATAATAAAATTACAGCAGTTCAATTTCTGAAAAATGGCAGACAATATATTGTGTGTATAAATCTAATCAGTTTTGAAGGATTAACAATAAAACAATTAATATAAAAAGGCTTTGATAATAAAATAATGTATTCTAACCTTTAAGTCTTGGTCAATTATGATGCCTTGAAAATTGCTGTTTTATAAATCGATTATGCACTTAAGTCATTCACTTTAACACTCCACAATCACGAACTTTGTTATCAACTGTAACAAAATATAATACAATTATCAAACGCTTCTGAATAATGCAAGTTTAAACTAAAACATCTTTGATGTGAGTAAAAATTATTCCCTTCCTAATTTTGCATCACAATAAGCCAAATCGCACGTCTCTGTCTCACGGCACGCTTTTCTTGTATGTCAAACGAAAGAGAGAGTAATGACGAATGAAATAGCCAAGATATTATTTTGGTTTGAAGTTCGTGCAAGTATTTTCAATGGGTATCGCGAGAAGAAAAACAAAATAGTACCACTACACGCTCATACATTGAATCTTGCAGACAGGTCTGTGAGAGTAAAGTCCCCTCGAGCTTTGCAAAGTATGTTTTATGTACTGTTGCTTGCCAACCTTTTGCGTTTAGTTACTTAAAAATGAGAAAATATAGAAAATAATATTAAAAGAACGTTGTATATATTTATTGAGTGGATTTTTTTTTTAAATAGTTTGAAAATACTTCATTTTGAGTTTTAAACCGTTTGCTTATTTTCAGAGATAAAATAAACAGGAAAAAAACTACTGTTGAGCCTCACCTCATAGAGTAACGACAAAAATTCAATTGATGTGTGAAATAAATGATTATGGAACAGCAAAAACACTTTTTCAAATCAATCTAAAAAAATGGTTTAAATGACTATTTGAAGAAGTTTAATATCGAAGTAAGTGGAATCAAAACCCTGAACCACAGTTTTTTTTTTTTTATTTTAAGAACAGTTTTATGAGTATTTGAGATCTAAAGCAGATATATCTTTTTGTCATATTTATAGCTTCACTTCTAATGAAGAAATCTTCAAACATATAGTGAAAGCAAACTAAAAAAGTGGGAAAATGCAGATATAGCCATCAGCCATCACAAAACTAAGTTCTTATATCTGCCATTTCATAATTTTACAGTTATAGTTTCTACTAAAATTTTATAAAAACTTTAATATAACTGAAAAATAAACCAAAGTTTAAAGTTTTTAAATGACAACTAATTAAAATATATTTTATTCTTAGTGCTGTATCTTGCAACATATTACAAAATATACATGACAAATTACGATGATTTTTGAATTTCCCTTTTACGATGGTAAACTGCGGTATTATTATTCTACGGTTTAATTTAATGTGTTTGCTTTGCAAAAAAATGTATTTGAACACTTATTTACTGTGAAAGAGATTTATACGTGTCAAGATTATGTTTTATAAAGGAAAAAATAAATATTCCAACAGTTGGCAGTCTCTATGAAAATGAATCCGAAATCCGATGGTACCAAGCTGTAAAGATGTGTGCGCCTTACTTCCTATCGAGCCATTCATCCACTGGTATATACTAGTACCCCTCCTTGGGCTGTACCTCTTTATGAAACCAGTTTGTTGTTTGCAATGCGCCGATATGTGCGATTGCGTACCTACGTGTAATGCGAAATTAATTTCGGAGGGTCGAGCAATAATTGAGACAGTCGCTTGGGAAAGGGCAAATATCCAAAAGTAATGGATTAAGGTCTGTATAACAAATGAAGTTTAGGATTCGGGAGCGAATCAATATTACTCAAAATATAATTTTACTGAATGCACATATTTTAACCAAAATAAACCACACTGAATTAACATTTAGTTTTCTGTATATTTCAATATGAAATATCGTGATATTTCAAATAGTTTTAGTTGTAAAAAACACAAGATTGTAAACACAAATACACAAAAATATTTTATAATTAATTCAGTTATGAAACAAGTAGCATATTTTAATATATTTTTTTTAAGTCGAGTCCTATGACGCAGCGGTTAGCGTTGTTGGGTTCCGTGCCGGATCTCACTGGCTTGAGTCTCAGTACGAATAGCATTTTTTCAATATTTCCTATAATAGCGAGAGCGATTAGTTAACCACTAGTCCTGTCCTAGCCTTATTCTTCTATCCATATAACTCTCTTCGGAAAAGAGAGATTAAGCGACTGAGTAACAAGCAGTTCTCGTTGAAAAAATACTTTTGAGATACCTCCATTTGGAGGCCATATGCTCCACAATGTGAGCGGACATGGATAAAAAATATTGTTTAAAAAAAGTAAACGATTTAAAAATTGGTTCGAATTCATTTTAAGGATGTGCGTGGTAACTTTAAAATGATCAAATTATAAAAAAATAGTGGATCTGGCAAATATTTTTTTAAATTGAAAATTATGTTTATCTAAAATCAACCAATTATGTATTTAAAGCATTTCTATCGCGATCGATTTATTTTCGAGCTCTATTTTACTAAACATATTATGTGAGTATATACGCGATAAAATTCTTGAAGTTTTTAGTAGTTGAATAGAATACTTGTACAAGCCCTTGAAATAGTTATTAAAGGCCTCAATAGGATATCCTTTCAAGGCATATGAAATACGGGCATGAATAATACAAGCAAAACTAATAATTGAATAGGATAAAGTTCTAGGTGAGTATGCTAAATTTCTAATACGCAGTCTCATATAATATGTTGGCATTCTATATTACTGAATGAACTTTATATGGGTATAATAAACTAGTTATTTAATAACAATATTCATGCCGTAAAGCTATTCAGACCATCACTATATACCATTAAATAAAATATGGCACATATTGTATGAATACATTAATAATTCCGTATTTGAAATAAATTTTATTTGACTCTGATTACGCCAACTGTAATTGTAAAACATTTTGGAGAATCTATTGAAACTTGTGGTATAGGTAGCCAAGAACTAAAATAAATTTAATAATGAAGTTAAGATGTAAAAAAGATTATTTATGTTGCGTATCTCGATAGCTTATATGATTGCTAATCTTAAAATTTAACAATTTTTACTAATCTAGAAATGTGTTAAGAAAAATTATTCATCTACATATAACCGATTTTTGCTTGTCTTACGTGAAATAATACTACATAATACACGAAACATAAAAAATGTTAAGTGTTTCAATATTGGAACATTGGGCATACATAGATAGGTTAAACTATACCTTATCATAAAACTATATTGTAACTGGGATATATAAAAACAGATATGCAAAGCAACAGATTTTTTTAAAATTTTTTTAGTTAAAATAGCGGTATTTTTTTTATTGATGGTGAATTAAAATTGTAAATGGGATACTTGAAAAGAAATTCAGAGCTTTTTCGGAGCATTCATATCTTAATTAATTAAAAATTGGAATAAGTTTTCTGATTTTATAATACTACAAGTTGTAAAAAAACTTGTTATAAATGATGTTTATAATGGTTATAATAATAGTAACAAAGCCAAAGCATACAAATGGACGTTCTAAATTATATTGGGGCTAATCCGAATCACAATCGCATTGTCAGTGATTTGAACGGGACCCGTCAATCTGGCATACCGGTTTGTCATACCGGTACGCATCGTTTCACATCGGTTTCAAAGTTGGGCGCGATTCATTATGGAGACGGTAAACAGAGAGGGTAAGGTTAGGTTAGCATACCTCCAGGAGACGTGAGGGGGCTGATTTGTTTACGGTGGCTTGCACCGCGCATACAAATCACGATCGACTCACTCCTTCGACATATTTGACGCGCGGTGAAATCCTGGTAAACGGCGTATCATGGTATACTACAATGATTATGACGGAAATAGGCTTTCGCAGTAATCGTATGCTGGATATATCATTATTATTATTATTACATAAATATATCAATACAAAGCAAAGAAACTGTTGCCGTTAATACAAAAAAAGAATGAACGAGATAATAAATAATATCTTACTTTTCAAAAAAGTTTCTTTTTTAATAATAAACCTTGAACAAAAATGAAATAAATAACAAAAATGTGTAAATTTTAACTTGGCTTTAAAAAGCTTATAACAATTATATTGACATTATTTATGACTCTTTACGAATAATTCCAAATTATTAATGTTTATATTATAGCAAGTTTTGTAAAATAAATTATTTTTTTATGTTTTATGCTAGTTTTTTTTCACATACATCACAAATATCTACTTGGAGATACTTAAAGCAAATGAGAAATGGATACAAACAAAATATAAAACATATTTAATGAAGAGGAAAGAGAGTGCTTGATATATAGCTTAATCAATAAAATTTTAATAACACTTGTCAATAAAATTTTAACAAAATTTATTTTCTCCCAAATACGCCAAATTGTTGAGTGAATGAAATCAGTAGAAGAAAATACATATGTTAAAACAATAATATTTCCTGCAACAATTGTAATTATTCCTGCAAGAATTTAAAATGGTATGTATCTCTTATTACTGCCGCGGCTTAGCAAGTCCAAATCGTAATTGTTATCATCATTTTGGTAAATATATTATGTTATTATAGAAAGTAATAAGCTAAAGATGACAGTTTTTAAGATTCAGAGCATATTTTTTCGGATTGTCCGATCATGACTGTTGAAAGAGATATTTTGTTTTTATCCTGTAGAAATAATCACAATAATCATATTAGACATCCGGATCTAGCTTCGTCTCCAGATTCAAATCTGTAACCCGTGAAGTCCGGCACGGAAGCCCACAACGCTAACCGCTGCGCTATAGGACTCGATTTGAATTACCGTCATTGATTAATAGTATTGACTTTATCGATAACAAATAGTTCCAATTTTATTTTATATAAATATAAATGTTAATCAAGTGTATCATTGAGGTCATTTAATATTTAGTTTTCTACAAGTAAAAAAGTTTATCGAATAAAAACAGCAAAAAAAGCAAAATATATTGAATTTGATTAATCAGTATTGAAATTGATAAGAAATATAAGAGATTATTGCTATGACTTTAAATGTATGTGATATTTGTAAGACACTGTAAAGGTAAGCTAAATTATTCTCATAATTGAAATATTCTATTCAGTGTGAGACGTATGCAACTGATACCAGCCCGGAGCTGTCACATTGGCTATTCTCCTATTTGAACAACAATACTGAGCTCATTAAGGCAGAGAGAGCATCATCTCAGATGGAACCACGACCGCAAGGAGCAAGTCGAGTTGCACCACAAGAGGCGTGCGTCGGATGCCACATTTTGGCGTCAGCGTCGCCTCGCCGCGGCATATTTGTGTAGAGCCGAAAACATGCGCCGCGAATGCTGTTGGTTCAAGTGATATCGAAAGATATAGAGAAACGCAAAACTCCGATTTCAGTAGCTATGAACTATAGAAACAAAAGTGCGTAATTCCACGACCGCAATGTGTTTATATTAATTCGATATAGATCAGAGCGCAAAAAACACAAGATGGACGTTGGTCTTAAAATAAATACAGACACGATAGACAGAACACATTGACATGTATATACATTGAAATATTTTTACTGTTAAAATTACAGTTCCTACAAGTTAATCAAATGTATTTATAAAAATTATGAAAAAACTCATTTAGTTAGGCCCGTTGTGCAGTGTTTAATGTTGTTGGCATTCGTGACGGTCACGGTTTCGAATACCAAAAGCATTTTCAATCGAAAAATCGATTTCTGTTCTAAAGCATGGATGTTTGTGATGTCTAAAAATTCCCACACACTATATTTGCATCTACGTTTATAATTCTAAAATAGCTGGGCGTAGCGAGAGCAATTATCTAACCACTAGTAGTGTTATATTCTTTTTTTTTTACTAAAGTTTAATAAAATGAATAACACGTGTTTCTCGTTAAAAAAATTTGGGTTGAGTTACTTACGTTAGGATACCTAATGCTTCAAATTGGGAGCGGTCATGGATAAAATAAAATTAGAATAATCCTAAAGACATTTTGTTTGCAACATTTAACAATTTTTAAGATGTAATAGAATGAATTTGGATTAAAGTTTCTCTGCCACTGCCATAATGCACGTGGGGCGTTAAATTAAAATTTGAGCTCGTCATACTCAAGTGACGGCGCCAAATAATATAATCTTCTTGACTGCCAGTATTTTTGGCGGGATAAATGACCGGTGAGCATCGCCACTGTATAAAATTGTAAATCGTCTGTCGTATAAAAAAATCTTAATTTTAAGAATCGAACGTTATTAAAATTACATTGTTTATAAAAAGACAATGAATGTGTTTGTAAAGAAAAAGCTAACATGAATTAATTTATATGTCCAAGTAAAAATTTGTTGTCAGTATATTTGCGAATGAATCTTATTTGATCGGTTTGAGGAATCGCTTTCAAAAAATGAATGTAATTTGCCATGAAAATTCCCAATGTAAAGGGTTTATTTATAAGCGATACAAGTTCAACGAAACGAAAACTTCTTGCTAGTAACACTTACGATCAATTTGGTTTAAATATTTAATGTTTAAGGCATGCTATAGCTTACATGTCTATAATTAATGTATCTATGAAGAAACTAAAAAAAAAAATGTACTTTTTTTAAAAAATAGAAATAATCTTTTGCTCTAACTTTATGCATGTGAGTTATTTTAGGTATTAAGTAGTATATAACATAAGAAGTTTGATTAATACTTTTTGTGAGGTTGAAATTAAACAAAAAATATTTATTATTGAAAAAAAATAATATATAAATATATTATAAACTAACTAACAGATTCAAAACAGCTGATCTGCTGAAAAAAATAATTTAAAATTGTAGTTTAAATGTTGTTAGTGTCGGAATTGTAATTTTAAATCTAACAGATAGTTTGTTTTAGTTCTTGCTTTAAAATAAATAATAATGTATGTACTTAAGATTCAATTTTAGTTGTGGTTTGTTCCTGGCAGACACTTGTGTCGAAGTTTTTTTATGTTGTGGTTATAAGATACATTTATTTTTTATCAAAATTTATGAAAAAGGATCTTTTTAAAAAAAAAAAAATAGCGTAGTTTCTCAATAAAGCAAAAAAGTGTTCTCGGAAGAAGAAGCTGGCTTGATTTTTAATAAAACGCCATGAAAAAATGTGATTTTGAAAGGGTCACAAAATCTTTTGAGATACTCCGCGCTGAAAGACAATTTTAAATTTATTTTACGACTCTACACGCCTATACATTTATGAATCCAAATCGCGCAGCAAATAATGAAAGTGGGCCGGTGTATTTTTTGGCTTATTTGAGTTGCCGATTTCGCGACGCGGAAATCAAAATATTTATTTTACGAATCGATTGCCTAAGAAGCTTTCAAATTGCTTCAATATAAAGTCCCGATGTGAAAACATTGTTGAGACTTGAATGTGATTTTGAATTTTTATTTTTACTTTACCTCAGATAAAACCCGAGAGTGAACTTCACTTCACAGTAATTTATTATCAATCCCAACAAACATTTCATGTTTTTCTTTACGCATTCACTTTAAAAATGCTGTAAGAAAACAATTTTTTGTGTTATTTTCAGTCAAATTTCAAGGGAACACTGTTATCAAACGTCTACAACACGACCTTTTACACATTTATTCGAAAAAATATGGAAATATTTGTTGAATGAAAAAATAGTTAAAAAGTTTTATAAAAAATGTGCCTGCCTACATATCTAAATTATTATTTCTAGCCAATGAAAAGATGCCTTATTATTAAAATTTATATACTTTAGATTTTGTATTATAATATTATACAAAATATTGTCACAACGATATAAAATTAAAAAAATGAATCTGATAAAAAATAAAATATTTAAAAGATCGAGACTATTGAATTTCAAATATGTATGTTTTCTTTTGAAAATATGATTACTTATTACATATAAGTTTCTTAGCCTTGTGTATTATAATGTAATTAAATTTTAAAAATTAAGAGTATATAGCTCATTGTTACTACTAAGAAGAATTAAAGTAATTAGATTTATACTTGTTTGTTGTTTTGATCTGTCATTTTAACAGACTGAAACGATATATTGATTGCAATAAGAACAAACGACTTTTAATTTCTGTAAGACGTAAAACACGGGAATTAGTAGCATGGTCTATTATGGAAGAGATTACTATATAAGGTAAGAGCAGATTAGTTGGAAGGGAAGTTTAGTAGGCTAGTTGGTTTGATAATCCTCGGATCATGACTCGGGTCGACTGTTTAATTCTCCATTTATATGTGTAATATATACATACGTATGCGTACGTAAAATAACTTTTCATTTACTCGTATAATTCGGGAAACACGCACCATTAGCAAGAAGTTATATTGTGCGATAGGAATTTATACTGGATTACACAAGTCATTAGTTCACTTTGAAATGTTTGTACTCAGTTGATAGTTATCGTAAATTAATCTGAGCCGGTCTGATATGAAAAATTACCTTTCTTAATGAACGTTAAGTTTTTGATATACAAATATTCTTAAGAGCTTATTTAAATACACCCACGGTGACTTGAGCATTATAACTATTTAGAGCAAAAAAATATTATCGAATATAAATTAACTCATTGCCTAGTAACTGTACATCACAATAAGTAGAAAACTAAAAACAATTATTTTTATAATGATATTTTGATAAAGTGAATCAATACAATTTAATAAAAGAATATTTATTGTAATAAATAGTGGCAAGAATCACAACTATTTTTTAAGATCTAAATACGTATTTTGATGGGCTGGCAATGATGCATGATTGAACATTGACTGGCCGGCAATATACATTCCATAATAAAAATCAATCCAGAGTGTTGTAAACTAATCGGTAGGCTAAATCTTTGGTGGTTAAAATCTGTCACCAGAGACGCCAAACCACACGCTTTAACCAACTGATAATATACCAAATGTGTTAATTAAAATAAATATTGAAAGTAGCTGTCTATCGGCTATCAACTGGAATGATAACAATAGTATCCTTTTCAAAGAACTGTTAATGACTTCATTGATAGCAGGTTTGACCAACCATACATGAATATATTAAAACAAACTGACAAATTAAAGAAAGTTCAAGGTGTGACAGATATTTTTATTTCTTTTTAAAAACGATTTTTTATTTATTAACGGTACGCTTAGAGAGTAAAGATATCAATACAAAAATCATTTAAAAGATTAATTATGTTGAATTGAAAAATATGTTTTATTAACTATCGGCAAAATAAAAACTTAACGGGATGCTACAGAGCCTGACTTTTGTCAACGGAGATAAACTTACTAAATTTGGTTAAAACTTGCTGTGTAAGAATTGTTTTTTTTATTATTGAAAGTGGAAATGGAAATCTTCAGCGTTATAAAATTTTCCACAACGGAATCATAAGATTAAATCGTGGAAAATGAAAATGTTGGTTGACTTTATTTTCAAAAACTTCGACAAAAGTCCTCATTTTTTTCTAATTATTAATCCGGCATTCATGACAAAAACAATACTGATGGTATCTCCGCTCGAGGTTCCGAGAAAGTTCTACCCACTCCAGCTAAAAAGCGCGGCACTTTAAGCGTCCTCACACTTTTAATACCTAAGGGTTGCCCCTTACTTAGTACGTGATAAATTTCGAGGGAATTAGAAACAAGAGCGGCGTAATTATGTGAAATTTACCCCACAATTCCAAACCTCTCGACTCCCCTAGCCCCACGCAGTCCACTCGCTTTCCTAGATTCGTGACTTATTTTAATACAATGTCTCTACCGCCAAACATACAGATTTATTATACCCTTATAATATATTCAAATGCATAGTAATTATAACAATATATACAGAAGATACTAGGTGTTTATTTTTCAATGCTTATCGTATATATATATATATTAAATCTCTCTTGTCTAACCGAAAAGAAGACGTTTTTTTATCATAAAAATAATGTTTCTTGTACACATATTATTTTTCATTCCAAAACGTAGACTTGGTTTATTTAAAAAAAAGTCAAGTATATTAATTAATAAAAGCATATCTTCGTGTTCTAATTATAATAAAAAAAAAATCGAAATCTTTTGATTTAGATTGTGATCATGAAGTATTTATATGTTAGCCTATAAGAGCTTTTCAAAAAAATAACCTATTTTTACAGACTGAGGTGATTTTATCAGTTTGAATGACGTGTTAGAGAGAGTATAACCTGTCAATTTTTTTTTACTCACAAAAAATACGTAATTTAAAAAAAATAATAATAAGTAAGATTTTTCCTTGAGTATGAGCTTTTTTATACACAAATTAATAAAAAAAAATGATAATACATATATTGGTAACCGATGTAATTTTTTAAATCATTTATAATATTCACTCGCTTCTAATTATACAATTATAGCTGATGCCTATTTCACAAAACAAAATTATTTATAATAAGTTTTCCTTCCTTTTTAAAATGTATTTTTATAAAAAGACTGTAAATAGCTTCACTAAACACATATTCGTCTCGTTTTAATGAATTATATTTTATTTTTTAATAACTATTTGATCAAAACGAGTGTATGCCAAATTTGAATAATTTGAGCATATTTATGTATAAAAATCAATTATTCCAATAAATAAATGAAAAAATCACCAACTTATATAAAACTTTGATAAAAAATATTGCGTCTGCTCTTACGAATAATATAAAATTTATGAATCTATTTTTTAGCGATTTTGAACTTCATACTTTGACATCTATGTGCAGTACGCTTAAAAAATATTACATTCCAACATAATTAGATCATTACAAATATGTATGTCCGAGTTATAAAGCAAGTACTTATCAAAAATGGTTATAGTTGATTTGTAGCGTGCAGTAACAATTAAGTGTTCGTTTGTAAATAATAAAGTCACGAGTAAAAACAGGAAAGCAGAATACTCTATCAAACGTGCATGTGTGCTTAAGAATGCAGAGTGCATTCATATTTACAATGCCATTACAGAGTAAATGCTGAAACCGTATAAATGTCAATTATTGAAATATATTCCTGAGAAACATGGCATATGGATGTAAAATATCACTCGACAAACGAATTGAAAAGTGATTAAATAACATTTATGTCCAATAAGATTGTAAAAAACGTTTTTTTAGTATATAGTTTACTTAAATTGAAAAATATTGAAACAACTGTGGTAATAAATATTAGTCAATGAAATTCATATTGATCAATCTTTATTTTGGATAATCAATGCGTGATTTGCGATTGAAAGAAGCAATATTAAAAATAAAAATAAATGAATTTTTAATAACAATCCATATATGATTACATTTCATTAAAATTTTGTTAGCTCGGTACAGTGCTTTAATATTGCTATAACGAGTAATGAAAATAAACTTGAAATGAAACCGGTTAAATATTTGAAAATTATGTTTTAGTAATAATCAATATATATCGTTTATATTGGTCTATAAATATGACTAAATAAAAATAAAAAAAGAAATAGGCAAAAATGGTTTTAATTGTGAGAATTTCAAACGATCGCAAAGTAAGAAAAAAATATATAAAAATAGGATATAATTAAGACGAAAAAGATTATACAGATAACAAAACAAATTGGAAATTTTTGTTTCTATAATGTTTAACCATGGTACTAATAATAATAATTGATCAAGGTAACGTGTATCATTGGCGCGCCAGTGTTGAATTTGGCCCCAAACGTGATTGGGTATACATACAAGAGCAGGGTTAGTGCCTCGTTCGGTTGGGTGAAGGTGGATTACGATTTTATTGTGATTTAACCTCACGGTGATAACATGGATTGTAATTTCACGGGGGAAAATTGTTTTCTCTAGATTAAGGGAGGGATTTCCCGAACAGTCTTACTGTAGCGCATGAATTTAAATGAATCGAACCAACGTTATTCAAATTCAGTCGATTGGATTTAATGCCTAAAAAAATAATTCTCCTTTTCATTTACGTGGTGAGGCTTCTACCGAGACAAATTATTATTGTGTCTTATTGAAAAAGACACTCAACACAATGGCTTTCATTGTTTTTTAAAATATTTTTTCTCGTTTAATCAAAGGAGTAAATTAGTGCCAACCAATAGCTATGTTATTTTTCTCAAAATAAAAAATCTAATAACATTTAGAGTTTATTTTATATACCTCAATTGTTTTTAAGCGGACTTTTATTTACTATAAATTCGTTTTATTTCATTTTGGTTCATGTTTAACAGGTGAAAGCTTTTTATAACTTTGTTATGCTATTAATATAGCCTAAAATTTAGAAAAATATTGTTTAAAAAGTAAAAAGTACTGTTTCATCAAGTATAATATGCACATAGAAAGGCAATTAATTAATTTCGTTAGCTGAAAAATATATATTGCGTTATCAAAATATGATTGTTGGAAATAATTGGTTAATATAAAAAAAATGTAAAACCGTTTAAATGTAGCGCCATAGAATACAGGCATACATTTGTATATTTTGTTTGATGACAATATAAAATTATTTATGCTATGCCTATTTAAACAAATATAAATATGTGCTATGATAAACGAACGGACATTTTTATTTTAAGCTTATTTTTAATGTGCGTTTTTTATGATTTAAAATGAAAGATTTTTGGAGATCCGTTTTTTGGCTTTTCATTATAAACCTTTAGAAAATTCTTAAGCGAAAATTTCATTGTCATCATAACAAACAGCATTTCTCTTTGTATTGTGTTACAAAATACATTAATTACAACTGTGATACTGCCGCCGCAATTATATAAACTTCACAAAACCCTCTTTCCCTTTGAGATTACAAAGCAACCGAAATTATTTTATTTGTTAGGAACGAGAACCGAAAGTAGCTATGAATAGGACGAGCGTAGCTTATCCAAAGAAAAAATAAATCGTAAGGACGACCTAAAAATTATGTTACACTGCAATTCGCACGATTAATAAAATAAACGAAGACCTTTTAGATTTTTTTTCTAAACAAGCTTAATGTTATCAATTCTATCGATTAACTCTAGTCAGACCGATCTGACAAATATAACATTCGAACGATTTTTTCATATTTCAAAGTGAAAACTAAACTGATGGCGCTGACACTGACAAAAACACTGAAATTCTTTCACGCTATTGTTTTTGATATAATGAAAGTAATAATGTCAATATTTTCAAATACAAGATGTCGAACATACTTCCATGTTTTATTTAATTATATTAATCTTTTTTTATGAAAACGTTGGGTTATGTTATATTATAAATAGTTTGAATATTTATCACTTTTTTACAAAATGAACTTTATGTGATTTAAATATTTCAAAATGTTATTTTTAATGTTGCATGACGACAATAATATTTTTTTTTTATGAAGTTGCAAATCAGTTCTTATTTTATAAATAACTAGGCTAAAGATATCCACTCAACTACCGTCTAGAGATTGTAGCACATGAAAAGTGTTTCTTTCCACATTCGAAAATTGCTATCATGATTAAATTACATAATTTAATATTGGTAAATGTTAATTACAGAAAATAATGATATACGCACAAGAAAATAAAATAAATAAATACGTTGATTGGCCAAATGCGTAAATCAAATATAATCTTTTAAAAATTCCTTTAATTTAAGTGTTCCGTGGTGTTAAGCCTATATAAAAGAAAGCGAAACTTTTATTATTTTACATTTTTTTTTCAGAAAACTAAATATTATTTTTATAGTGAGATCAAAACGTGTAAAATAAAATTTGATGAAAAATATATTCAGGCTTTAATAAACCCTTAATTGAGTTGGTAGAATAAGTCTGCATTTAATATGCAGCAATATTATTAAGCATAAAAAACAACCTATGCATTAGCACGTAATATATTATGATAACAATGAATTTACAAAATTTCAATTCCATCGAAAACACAAATCACCCTATGTGTATAACCCGAATCCTGGAAATGCTACAAACAAAGTTAACGTTGTAATTTAATTTGGAAAGAGTTATAAATTAAATTTTGAGCTCGGCTAGTATCTAATAATGTACGTTTGTTAAAATATATTACATAATATTTTAGCAGTAAAAATTACATAAATAAAATACCAATGTAATTATGGATATCTTAATCCATTAGATATCATTTAATGAATCAATATAACGTTATTCGTGTTTTTTTGTTTTTATGCGTGAAGAAACGAAAGTATTATCGTTGTTTCGATGCAGGCGCGCTTTATAAATAATATATATTAACTTTAATATGACTATCGTTAATGCTTTTAGCAAAAACACGATTATGTTATACGTGAAATTTGGTTGTTTTTGACAAGAAAATGCTGATAACGTTGGATTTAAATTGGTTGGAAAAATGTGTAATTTTTATTGCTATCAATTTTTTTAAGTGAAGTTAAAAGTAAGCTTTTTAAAACAACAGTTGAGAATAGTTTAATTTGTTGGAAGAACTCTATAAAAACTAGATTAAAAATGATGGTATTCGATTCCAAGGAATTATGATAGTTTGTAATGCATTGTGACATTTTTATTTTAGTTTGAATAACAAATAAATACAACGTTGAAAATAATATACACATTTGCTACAGTAAACCATCTAAAGATGCAAATCCGAAATTACGCTCGTGAATATATGTAATGATAATTGTAATATTTTCGTATATTTTAATTGGTTTGCTTTACGATTTGATTTAAATATATGACATGTTCTTAGTTGGTAACGTCTCCCCAATTATGGCAAACGTGTTAGTTTGATATTTTGTAGTTACAGCATACAAGAAACGTAATGCACGAATTGCTTTGGACGAGAACAATGGCCCAGTGTGGTCGGCATTTAAACACATTTAGCCATTTATCATCACTTGAGTGCTGTTTAATGCATATCAAAACGCAAATTGCGTCACAACTGGACATCCTGCCTTCTTGCTACGGCAAGGATACAATGCATCGTGCATTTGCTTAAATGTTATGCAAGCATACCCATTGCTCACCCAACTTACGGGGTGGCCACGGACAGACGTAATACGTGAGGAAACGTAACAGGGTTGTTCTGTATTCAAATACATTGAATCATGTGATTTGATTATAAGCCGTAAAAAAGTTACAACGAAAAAAGAATTTTATAATGACATATATTGGATACAAACAAAATGATAACTCCAGGAGAGATTCAAATATAACGAAATAAATATTTCTCAAATAATTAATTAAAAAGAATATTAATTGGTTGGTTTATATGACAGGGCATAATGAAATAGTAAATATTCAAAAATACTATTTTCAAAAAATAAAATTAGGCTTTAAATATTATATTCATAATTTACTTATAATTATTTATATAAATTTAACATGTCAAATCATATAAGAAATTATATGAGATTAACATTGAACCTTAAATCATATTTTATAATTTCAAATTTACACAAAAAGTAGCTAATCTAAAAATTATATATATGCATTATTTATTTGTGAAATAATATAGGGTTTTTTAATAATAGTAACAAAATTAAAATAAACAGATAACTTTACAATCTAGCAAAAATCATGTTGTCAAAAGCTTTTCTGTTGTAATGACATTTGAGAATCATTGCCAGAAAGACATTGTTTTCTTCTGTATTTGTGTAAGTGATTAACTGAGTCAGCTCCATGCTGATTACAATCATAAATAATGGCTCATTCCGTAACATAAAAATACCTGATCAGAATGTAATCGAGTATTGATTTGGGGACCGGAAATTTATTCAATAGCGATCGGAGTTTAGAAAAACCGACTGAACCTGTCGACGGATACTTTAAGATGATACCCCTCCGTAAATTGAAGGCAATACGACGACGTTTTGGCTTTGCTTGAAATAAACGTTTGCCGGTCACGCCATCTCATCCCTAAGAAAGGTACCCTAATGACTACAGAAAGAGAATGATACAATCAAAATAACACATCATTTCTTAGAAACCATTTTGTTACGGGAACGCTCTCAAGGATGATTCGCTTATAACACGATATACTTAGTTGTTGTCAGGCCGTTTAATATCCAGAAAGCTTAATATTAGTAAACTTTAAACGCTTGTTTGCTCTTCCTTCACCAAAATTGTTATCTCTGAACACGTGTAAAATTTAAGGATTGTTCCGTAGATATTGATAATAGATTTGAAAAGTCACTACAATTTTTTACCGTTTGTAGTTTTAAGATAATATTTAAAACTAGTTATTAATTTTTCAAACAATATTTGAGACATAAAAAAGTACAGCACAGCTTGAATATACAGGGCTAAAAAATACTTCTATTCACTATAACATTTATAATTAAAAAAACAATTACTCATAATATAAATAATTTTCTTTTAGGTAGTAAAAATACTCACTCAGTATTCGTAAAGGGTTTTCTAAGTTTGCATTTATTTACTGTCTATTGAAAGAACCTTTTGTTAAAAAAATATTTACTAAAATACATGTGGGGAAGTGATATACGGACGTACGACTAATAATTTAGTCAATTTATGTGATGACATGACCTTGCAATTTATTGTTTTGTTGATACAAACTAAATATGATTATGTCGTCGTGTAGAGATTTTATAGTTTTTCAAAAACAGTTTTTTTATATATTTGAAATCAGTCTATTAAAAGAGTATAATATCATTTTGGGCGTTTTCGTAGAAATAAATATTGCGTTACCCTAGTACTGAAAAGATGGAGTTTGGAAATAAAGGTGTTCACGTATACTACCAAATATCTCCACATAGCAAGCAGAACCTATCTTAAATTGAAAGAAAGCCCATTGAACCGTAAGACAAGCGCGCGATATTGGTGTCCCCTCACCTGACGGGTGGTGGGAAACACAACTGGAATGGTTGTATTAGAGGTGGAAAGAAAGGAACTATTTTCCCATTCGGTTGACTTTAAAAGGCAATGCTTTTTTAGTAAAAGAGTCTTCAAATAAAAATCTATATCATTTGTGGTTGAAGTGTTTTATTATAAAACTGCATATACATTGGACACACATTTTGTCATTTAAAAAAAACAATTTTACACCATTGATAACAAAAATAAAAGATATTCATCTTTATCAGTTTTGGTTATCAACAAATTAAAAAAATTAAATTATTATGTAAAATAAATTAAATATTTTGTACTGTATACATTCAACCCTATGTGGAAAGTCATTTAAGTTTTTAAGTAAATAAAACTATGTTAAGTAACTGTAAAATTATGTTTAATATGTAAACATGTTTGATTTCTCTTGAAGTATGTTCTATTAAGCCATTGAAAATGTTTAAAGCCGGTAATCAATTTCAAATCTTTACTAAATTAACATTACTTCGAAAATAATGTAAATACAAATGTTGAATGATATTGTTTACAATAAAATTTAATTCTTTCCTTTTTACAACTTTTTCAACTTTAAAAAAAAGTGTAATATTGCATTGAAAAATAGTGAAAAATATCCCGTAGACTAAATACAAAATAAAAAAATCATTACAGAAACATTAGTAAAACTAAGTGTCACGTACAATTTCGTGGTCAGTGGACATAGAACTTAAAAGTTTGATAGGTTAGTTTTGTGTAAAAAAATATAAATTTTTGAAGAATAATTATTAAAATTATATGAAGTCAAAGTGTGACAGTCATAGTTTTAATTAAATAAAACGTAATTAATTATTCGTCAGACATGATTTCAATCTAAGAAACTGAGATATTCGCACAAATTCCTTGGCACATTAAATCTATCACATCCATTATGTGATGTCACCCTTCGTCATTTGAGTTATGTGTTTCTTCTTGCCTCCATGCTTAATACTTGTAGACGTTCAGCGAAATCCGGCACTGAAATATTTATCGGGCGGGTACAAGGAAGCGATTGAAGTATGGGTGTAGACACTCTACGATTTTCGTAGAATAACTATTTACATTTTAAAGAAGTGTACAAGTTGTATAGAATAAATAATAACGTTCAAATTTTTTGTTTTTTTAAAGACGTTCTTTTCTGGCCAAATTATTTAATTCTATGACAACTTAAATTTATTAAAAATGATTTGATTCATTTCTTTCTTTTCGGAAAATTAAAAATTATTTAAGAACCACGTAAGTTAACGTTTTACAGAATATTGATTCATTCTAGATCTTTCAATTTGACAATTCAGTTTATAGAGCAAAATTCAAATTTTAAAAAAAAAATGAGAAAGATGTGTTTGAAAATTTTATTTGTACTCTCTGTTTGCAGAATTATAAATCAAGCTAAAAATCCGATGCATCGATTGAAAAAGTGATGATTAAATGTATGTATTTGAGACTTTTGACATTTGACCATAGTTATGTTTTCACAATAGCTATGTTCTATAACAAGAATTAAAAAATAAGGTCTTAGCGGAAGAACAATAAAATATAATTGTTTTATCTTTTGTATTTGTTTTTTTATCTTGTTTTTTTTATGAAGAACAAATTCATATTTAAGGTTTTTTTACGACCTTTTATAATATTACACTATTTAAAAGTTAATATATATATTTTTTTTTAATAAAAAAACCATTCTCGATAATCAAAACTAAAATTTATATCAAATAGGAGAAGGTCAAATATTTAACAAACTCTTTCTAACGGCCCTGATATTAATTCTTAAGAGTAGCTCATATCGTAATTTTGACAGGGGCTACGTAGAAGGATAGCACTAAACTTCAAAATATGGATATGGGTCGTAGGTGTAAGTTAAATTTGTTATTACATAGCTGCTTTGTTTAAAATTATCGTTTGGCATGAATATTTTGGTATGATTTTAATTTAAATTACCAAGCAGACAGCAAACATATTCTGGCATCAAAGCGCGGTAATATTTATTTATTTAATATCATACCCTGCATACAAAAGTATAATACTTTGCTTTAAATGTTTTTGTCATTTGTGGTGTCTTTAATATTTATCAAAATATTTTGTGTATATATTTTTTTTTATTCGAAAGAAAAAGATTTTTCGACAGTCGGATTATAAAAAAATTTAAAATTGCATCTAAGTCTCAAGTAATACGATATATTAAATTTATTTGACAAAATAATTTATTAAATTGATATAAGGTTAAAAAAAATGCTTTATAATGAAATATTATTATTTATCTTAAAGTATATTTATTTATAATCTTAACTTTGTGAATACCAACATATTTGTTGATAAATATATTTCAACAGTTGATATTTGTAGTTCTTGCAAGTAAATCAAATACATTTATAGTTTGCTACAATGAAGTGATAATAATGTTAATGACAATTCGAGTTTATTCAAATATTCGTAAACAAAGCGTTAACAATTACCATAGATTATTGATATGCAGTGATCTTAATTCGAAGCCCGCGGCCCTCTTCCCCGTAAACGTTCACTCAGAGGTATGTATGGAAATAATTGTTTGCATAACTCAGAATAACAATGCAATGTCTGCACAGATATGCCGGAGGGTGGGATCCTGTGTAGATCGGTGGTGAATTCGGAATAATGTCGCTTTTGTATGGAATGTTCTCGAAAACTGGCAGGCCTTATTGAAACTCGTGACCATTGTATTAGAAATTCATCCGATTTACGTTAACCGTTATCGATTAGGAAGTCAGTAGTAAAATTAACCAAAAAACAAATTTCTCAGAACAGCCTTTAAATTCATGAGCTAAATCACTTAATTAAATTAAAAAACTAAAATATCTTTTTCAAGCAACTTTTTTTCAACATATTTTAGTTATTCAATTATCTTTATTATTAAAAGCTTTGTTTCATTGTCATTCAAATAATTGATCTATTTTTTTAACGAAGAGATTTATTATATTCGATTGTATTTAAATATATGGTAAAATTGTTCTTCATGCATAATTATTTTTGAATATTTAAGTATATTTAATACGACCTTAAAAATACTTTATTTCTTTGAATAACTAAAGTAAATTTAATGAAAAAAAAATGGGAAATATAATTCAAACTGTTATAATATTTGTTGAGCGAAATTCTTTTTTATGTCTTTTTCTAACGTGATTTAATATCCAAAAGTCAAACGCATCGGTTGTGTTCTAAGTTCCTTCAATAGTTAGGCAGTACCGTTTGAAGTTATATCAATACACAGTGAAGCTTAACATAATTTCATCGTGTATTTAGCAAAATTGGTTGGTCCATGAAAACGTTTAGTCAGTCGAGAACAAGTTTCAAAATCGGGTCTAAATAATTCATACAGCTGATTGGCGTAAATAGGTGGAGGGATAAAGTGCGCGTCAGTGTTTTGACAGTTGAAATGAATGCGAGGTATAATAGGTGGCAGGCAGCCGAGGAGACTGGCAGTTTAAGTTTTGATCCAACCCACCGAACTGCCATCGTCCTACCACTGATCGATCTAAAATTAGTAAAAGGCTGTCCACTCTGAAATAATATTTAATTTTACTATTTAATAAAATATTGTTTTTTGATTTACTGCAGAGAAAAAAGCAACACATTTTCGTTTTCCGTATTTAAACTTAAAAAAAAAAAAAATACTCATTTGAACTAAGTGAAATTAGTACAAATAAGTATTTTATTTTTTGAATATAATGCCTTTTTACCAAGTGTTGACAGTGAACACCCTATAAGTGATAAACTTAACAATCATTTAACTTTCAAGAAAGAAAGACAGAAAAAAGTTCAAACCATTGCACACGGAATACTAATAATTAATGATACTTTAAAAAATCAAGCTTTTGAAGGTATTTCAAGGGTATTTCGTGAAAAAAAATTATGTGGTGTTTTTAATATGATTGTAACATCATACTTATTATAAAAAAATCTTCAAATATAAAATAAAATTTGTTAAGTAAGACACAACAAGTGGAGTAACAAAGTTATGAAATTTAATTTCAAATCAAAAATGAACTTTCACCAAGTTACCGCCGAATCCATTGTAAAAATTAAAATCTCCAGATGGTAACAAAATGAATGTTTGTATTTTTAACAGTGCTTTCGAAATTTATTTTTATTTATAAAAAAATATAGAAATAATATCAATACCCTAATTCCACAATATGCTGTCTGAATTAGACAAATCGAATTAGGTATGAAAAATATTTCAGGATAAATACATCTATCACTTCAAAAGAGCAACCAAAACTTTATTATGGTGCATTAGATTCTTATTTGTACATATTATAGATGTATGTAATCTGAAATACTTTTCATATTTACCTAAATACTGCCAAATTCAGACATGGCTAACTCTGGAACTAGGGTGTTGATATATACAAATATATATTTAAAAAATGTGTTAGTTCTGATCTTGCATTTTATTTTTAAAATAAAAAAAAGTACTCTAAAGATTTGTAAAGACTGCTCGATATTTGCGAAAACGTAGTAAAACATACATACAAGCAAAATACTCCCCTTACAAAATTGCTACGCTATTGATGGAAAAGCAACGTATAGCGGTTTTATTTGTGATGCATTTAATACCCCAAGTATCGGGTGATCGGAAAATGATAAGCTTAATCTAAACGTTTGGTAATCTATATCAATTAGAATTATTTAGATCAGTTGAATCAGTTGTGAAGCCAGAGTATTTGCCGTGGCCGCATTGTTGAAGTAAACGACCTCGCTGATATAGATGTATCGCGAACGGATATTAAAGAATTAGTTGTGACCCGTTCTTGGCGCTATATATGTTTGAGATTGTATCGACGGCGTGAACATGATTAATCATGCATTATATTAAAGCAATACTTTGTAGGTATCTGTTTTTCAGATTATAAGCCATGAAAAATGAGTATTGATATTTTCGTTTCATTTAGATATAATATATTTGATCGTTTAGAGAGTGGTATATTGATTTTTTTAGAATCGGTATATCTAAGAGATGCGTGCGTATTGAAAAATTTGTCACTGAAAGATATTTATTTTTTATTTTTATGCTATTTTGCGAATGTATTACACTTTAACACCATAAATAATTCTGATTAAACTATATAGATGGTCACTGGTCAGATCAAAACCAAAATACGATAATAACAAAATTTGTCGTTGTTGATCAACAATACTATAGTAGTAAACTTATGTTACTTAATTATAATTGAGTTGGTATAAAAGCCATAAAGGAAATGTCAAGCATAACAATTAACCAAAAGGCGTTTTTAATTTATATATCATGAACAGAATTATTTAACGCATTATTGATATAATTATTTAGGATCACTATTTCATTTACTTAATTTTTTAACGATTATCTGGTTAAAATGATGAGTAAATTTTATGAGCAATGTGTACTAATGTTCTATTGATCATGTGTATAGAAAGTTTAACCGAAAAGCCAGCACGATCGTATTGAATGATGTATATTGGCTTCTATTTGCTGACTGGTGATTTAATGCGGACATTTTGTTTAGGCTTTTTGCACGTTATCAGTTAATTTTCGGTAAAAAATCATTGAAAATGTTTCAAAATGAAATAAAAATCTTAGAATAATTTATAAAATTGAATCTATGAAGGTACATTTTAAATTACTCGTTATCTGTTAAAATCAATTAAAATGCGAATTTTATTCTTTTTTTATTTAGGTATTTAAATTAAAATCCGATTTCCAATAATTTTAAAAAACAATTTTGTCTGTTATACCAATTTCATTAAATGAATTTTGTTCTAAATATCACGAGAATGGCAAGAAATAAAACTGATAATTTACCCAAAAACATTACAATCAAATAAGTTCAAATTTTTATGAATTTTTTTGAAAAAGAAAATATTTCACCATAATGCATTATATTTTTTATCATACGATTCATTTACTTAATGAAAATAATATAAACAATGAAAGAATTATTTTGTAATTTATTTAAAATAAGTTAACAGCACACAAAAACTGTATTTGAATATACGCATGGAGAAGGGTTAGAGATAAAAGCATATTGCGGTTGTAAAGGCCCCTTTTAAAAATATTTAAAATCCATTTAGGCATGTAACGAAGGTTTAATGTTATGATTTATTATTTGCACTAAAGTTATTATCGTGCAACGTTCAATTTATCTTACGCCATTATTTCTCGACACGAGGCCAAAATAATTGGCGTAAAGGTGAACTAAACATCGGGAAAATAGCGAAATTTGTTATGCATACGTTTGAAACCCTAACACTCGTTGCAATGATAGTGATAATAATTTCAATACTAAAATTATTACTGTCAAATCGGTCGTGGAATAATTTCGCGCCAAATAACCTTTTGCATCGCGTGGCACGAAAGCTCCGCACCAAACTTCAGCGCAAACAATTTCAATACATGTTTGGTTAGTTGATTATGTTCTCTGTGCTGAATTGAATTGATTAACTAGGCGACAGGTCGTCACTATTATTTAACACGAATGCAATTTCGCCTACTACTATGAAATGACTGACATCAAACATCTAGACTTCAATGTTACAAAAAATCGGAATAATTAAATAATTGTGAAGTAAAAATGATAATTAGCTCAAAAATATTGAGTAAAAGTGATATTATTTATCTCAAAAAAATTATCACCACAAAGCATTAAATTTTTTGGATTCAGTGGTCATTGAATAAATTTTATTAATGACTGATAAGTTTGTAGCATTTTTGTATTATTTATTTAACGTTTACAATTTTAAGAAAACAAAAGCAGGTGAAGAGTTTAAAACATATCATCAAAAAACAGTTGACAAATAAAACATTGGCAGAAAATTCAAATTTTACTTTAGTAATCAAAGAAAATATCTAAGAGATAGGAGGAAAAATAAACGTGAACTTGGACTGAAATTATTTAAAGTTTAGCGGTTGAGCGTTTCAGAAAAAAAACTTTAGATAAAGGAAGTACAATCATAAAGATAGTTTCTACTCTAAAAAAGTTAGTAGAGAATTAATATACATACTATTAATAAAATAATTAAGAAAATACATTGTCATGAATTTAAAATGATCATCAATTCGTCTTATGAAATATTTCATAATTTAATTACAGCAAATTAAATGTTCTGGCATGTTTTCAATCAAATATGTTTTTCATATTGTATTTTTCAGAATTTTCAAATAACCCTATCACCCTGTGTGTGTGACTAAAATCAAAAGTGACATTTAATAACATGGCGGTAAATTTCACATGTCGCTTTAGTTAATAATGTTAATGAGACACCTTGAATTTGATACCCAGGGGGTAAATGTTTGACATGTAATCTTGTAATATTGCCGTAGTATTTATTAAGAAACCATGCAAGTCTGCTGTGTATTATACTAATTATTATATGCCCTTGCTTAAATAATCTAAGGATTAAAATTAAACACAAGTTCGCGAAGAAAATCGAATTTGAATCAGAAAATAAAGATTAAAACGTCAAACATAAACTCGCGTCTTATATTATTTTCATTTATTGCAAATATTAAATAATAACTAAATGTATAAGAATGACAACGTCTTAAGATAAAATGATAGAATGTTACGAAAACAAGAATTATACATGCACCTAATTACTTTATGGTGTTTCCAATCGTCGAATATTAATTATTAGTTAAAAAGATAAATCGATTTTAGGAATATTTTCGGACAAATAATTGTCTACATTACAATCAAATGTATATAATGTAAATGATACGTTGGTATTTGGTAGTCAACCTATTTAATGTATACCGAATATATAGATGGCAGTGTGACAAATTTAGTTAATGTGACTGGGAACTGTTGGAAAATGCATTGCATAATTTAACGTCCTGTCAATTATGTTAATCATATGACTCCAGTGAAAATTTAAAAACAGATTTAACAAACTACTGTAGATTACATTTGTTTGTATTGAAAAATAACCTCCGTTTTTACTACAAAATTATGCAATTTTGCACTCATTTAATAAAAATCAAGTGAGTTTTATGAACACACGTATGAAGTACTTGCTGTGTGATAAAAAACATACTTGGGAAAATTTAAAAAAAACTTGAATGATATTTTGCTTGTAAACTTTCCAACGGTTACGTTAATAATTTTACAGTATAACACTAGTTCAATGTGCATTGAATACTATACTTGAAATTCATCATAAAATAACTTGAAATTTATCATGAAATAAAAACCTCAGCTTAGTTTTTATATTTCACGCAAAAAAGATCTTTAAACATATAATTATGCGGGCTTTGGCGGTAATTTTCTGGATATAAGTATTATATTTAATACAAAATGAAAATAAAACAGTCTTAAGCTGCTTCTTTAAGAAGGAAACTACACGAATCACTTTGTAACACAACCTGTAGGATAATAGAAATTTTGATTTTAATTTTAGCTTTTTTTTTTGTAGAATTTTGGCCTAAACGAGTCAAATTAAACAAATTATTTATGGGGTTTGTATATTGTTAATGTATTATAAAAAAATTGAGAAACATTTTTTTCAATATTTTTTTTGGATATTTAATGTTTTTATAAAAATATCATTTGTAAATAAAGATTCTATTTTATATTCTCGAAATGAATTCTTTCAATGAATTAATCATGATGTTATTACAACAAAGAAAGCAATCATGATTAGAAAATCTACGTAATTGTTCAAATTTGAATTGAAGGTTGTTTGGGTATGGGTATAATTCATTGGTTAAGTTAATAACTTACTCCATTTTAATCTAAGAATAGGGGTACCCAAAAGCTGTTTGAATCGCTTCTATTGATATTTGTATTATTTACAGTATTACGTTAAAACACAATACATAGTGTATAGTTTAATCTATTGTTGCCTTAGGACAAACTGCAAAAGTAATTATCAGTGAAGCGAACGGATGAACAAAGTATAGACAAACAGCCTGCCGCCTACACCGCGATATCTCCTCCCATGATATGAAACCCCTTAATGTGTAGCAAGATGCGGGTCCATAGAGATCTGAATCATAGACTAAAAACTCAAGTGACGTGACAGTTAATGAATCAACAATATTGTGTTGCCAATTAAATCAATAAAAACTACATTTTTACAAAAAATGAATTGTTTTAAAGTCTACATAAAACCTTATCACTTTTCTTCAATTTTATCAAATCACTGCACTTTAGGAGAGAACAATCAGTTTATAAGATATCGATATATTACTTAAAGATTATTTTTAATCCAAATTTAATAGTTGAATCAAAATTTAAAAAACAATTAAACGTATGTTTATGCTCTTCAATCGTATACAAATTGTTTTTTATATAATAAAAACTTTGATTACAATAAAGTTATAAATTCGTTTGATTGAATTATATGTAAAATAGTTGAACTGCCTACGGAAAGATAAGATTCTGGATGTTACTTTAGATCGTTTGTATTACTAATTATAATTCTTGTAGTCAATTAAAAATAAATTGTTTAAAGATATTGATTAAGTACGGGCTTTAAAGATAAAAATTAGAAAACCATTTCTTTGTTATTAATATTTGGCAAACTGTCAAGATTTTTTCAGTGGTTCAATTAATAAAAAAATTATGAGCTGAATGTTTTGAATAGGATTGTTAAGTCGTCATAAATCTTAGATCGCAATATTTCTAGTTTCGCTTCAATTATTTACATTGTACTTTTTTTAGCGCGTAAACTTGTATCAAATACAATACAACTATCGCTTTTTCAGATATCACGATGTTCTACCCCCTCGCTGATCCAATAACAGATAAAGGTTTTGGCATAAAATATTAATACACTCGCAGCAATGCTAGCGTGTAGCGAAGCGATTCACTTACATAAACGTACATGCTCTTTTATTTACAGCATAACCAAGGCATGTTACGGAAAGCTTATGTAATCATTTAATTGGAATGATAAAAATAAACTCGTTTAAAAAACATAACTAACAGTATGACGAGAAGTGATTTTGTGTAAAAACCTTGTCAGTGATTTAAAACATAACCATTTACAAAAAAAAATATATAATTTAAAAGCCTTCTTTGTTGAATTAAATAAGTATCGTATATAAATAAAAAACTTCTACAAAACAAATTATTGTATTTGTTTTTGTCCAATTTTTCATACAGCGAAACACCGTTATCCTAACACTATCTTAATATTATAAATAAACATTTTTAAGACTTAGAAGGTTATTTTTTTGTTTTACGTCAAAGAATTTTAGTATCAAGCCATAAATTTGTTTGGTATGAGTCAATTTATGTTATTTGTAAGCATTTGAATCGTTAACGAATCTAAACTTTACACACTTATGTGTAGGCGAGAAAACGTATATTGTAAGAAAATGTGCGGCAAACTTTAGAAGCAATATAAAACAAGGTGTAAAAAAATATTATTCTACATTGCGATGATAAAGTTTCATCCCTTGAATGCGGGTAAAAGTTACAAGAAGGGGTGTAACTCTTATGAAGGATTAAGATACCTAAGCTGATGACGTGCCATAATTTCAAATACGAAGATTTCGTACGAGGTTGCTTTATCTGCAGTAAGTAACGGCGCGAGTTCATAATTATTATAATCAAATAACAGAAACAGAAAAATCAACAAGTGGAATATTTTTAATTAAATCGAAAAATGTTTTCGATCAAAATACCATCTGTAGTTTTTAATAATGCAGGATCAAGCTTAACATATCTTTACACATATGTGTGACGGTTATAATTTTTTAAAATTATTATGACAAAATATAATTTCCATGTTTATGTTAAAATATGGATGTTTGCAATTTGTTTGCCAATTCATTTAAAAAATCTTTATTGCTTTGGTTACTTACAGTGAAAGTTTAAGTTTATTTATTCTTTCTTGATAATTTAAAAACACGGTAAGCTTTTGGTTTTAAAATTATCGAGTCATAGTCATAAATATATTGTTTTTGTATCATTGTAGTCGCAAGACTTTTACGTGAAAAATAAACCGTTAGTAAATCATATAATATACTCATATTTAAGCATAAAACGATCAGCATAAATAGCAATCGAATTCTTATGATAAAAATAATAAAAGATTTTTAGTACTTTTTCCACTTAAAATTTTATTTGATCAGGACCGGTTTCGCTCTTCACGAGCATTATCAACTGATAAGGAAAATAAAATTTAACAGTGCTATTTATACAAGTTAAATTGAAATAAAAGGTGTAAGCAATTACTAACAATTAAAAGGATTTACAAATTACATTATAATTCATTTCAATTTAACTTGTATAAATAGCACTTTTTAATTTTATTTTCCTTATCAGTTGATAATGCTCGTAAGGAGCGAAACCAATCCTGATCAAATAAAATTTTAAGTGGAAAAAGTACTAAAAATCTTTTATTATTTTTATTATAATGCCATTCCACCAAGTATTGACAGTGAACACCTTAAAAGCGAATTCTTATGTTTGTCACTGACATTTTAGCTTCAGTTTAGTTTAACTAAAACTGCCCAATGTGGTTTGTTTTACTAGATGTATATAAGTTCTTATTATTATTTATTTTTAAGCGGTTTTTTTTATTAAAATAAACTTGATTTTTTGGTGGTACAAAAAGACAATAAATAACTTACTTAGTTACTTTCAAGAAAATGTTTAATGAAACAAACAAAGACGTAACTTTTAATATATTTTTTGCAAATAATTAGGAATTGGTATATTATGTAACAAGTAATTTTTAATTTACATAAAAACCGACTAATTGATCAATTTTTATAGAAATCTTATATTTAATTGTAAAATATAGCAAACACACTATGGACAAATACCAAAGTCTAATTTGCATGCCCCATGTAGCAGTAATGTTTGTTAAACTTATGTACATCGCAGTATACACGCAAGTAATCTTATTTGGAGATTTGTTACCCGCTTGAGATTAGTTGGCAAAATTAGTTAATTAATTATTCATCAAAACGACCAAAATGTGTGTAATGTGACTGTATCAGATTTCTCAAAGCGGCGAAGGTATGAGCTTAGTGTGATACCGCCGAGAGAAGTTCTGAGTAGAGTGACAGAGAAATTTTTTATTGGACAATAAAGAGAAATAACTCAGATTTAATTTGGCTCGTTGAGTATGTGGTGTGGTTTTCAAGAACTTTTCGATTGTCCGTAAAACTCACCCCTCTTGAATAATATACACTATCAAGTGGTGATAAAATTTATACCATATTAAAACACAAAATAATTGTTATCACTGAATCAAAAATATATCTTAACGAATAACAAGTAAAATATTTAAAAAAATCATTTTTAAAAAATACGTGAAATTTCGTAGTTTTACATGGTGAACTTTTCTCACATTTTTAATTGTTCTACATAACTTTCTTTGCTAAATTTTTTCTCAAAGCTTTTATAAAATAATAAACATATTATTCGAAATATTTTTTCTAAAAAAATTGTTTACGTAAAATAACGGTTAAGCGGCAAATTCCACCGTCACTTTTAAGGTATGAAATATTTCGTGTTTATTTTTGGCCACGTTTTAGAATCTGTACCCATATTTTTTTACCATGAGCGACATTTTATTTGGAATGGATCAAAATATTAATGTTATAATCATAGAAGAGTAAAAAAATAATTTTAACTATAATGTTAAAATAATTGTTAAACTGAATATGTATCTGCATGCGTCAGAAAATAAAAAAAAACGTAAAATAATTTATTATGGACTTGACTTGAATATCGAAAACACATCATGTTGGAATACTTACATTTTTGGACATGCCAAGATGAAAAATTTAATATAGTTGTGGTTATGATTTTTTTGATAAGACATGATTTTTTAACTACATAATGTGATAATTTTGAAAATTTCATGCGTATCGTGCAATAACAAAACATTGTCCAAATCATTTTTACACCAAACGGTTCTGAGATATAGCTTTTAAAATAATAAAAACTGATAGGCGTAAAGTGGAAATTTATTATTGGGATTATAAAACGGTCTAAGGGTAGTATATTTTGTTTGATGGTCTCGTGCGATCCCATCATTCTGTCGCAACCGTATGGCTGTAAGGTAATTGAAAATACATGAATAATGCAATGAGATTGGTTCTCGTTGCTACGTGTAGTCATGGCCTGGCTTTATGTATGAAACTCCGACGGGGCACGGCATATTTATTGTGCGGGCATCATCTGAATTCCAATCACAAACCAAACGAAAGGCCGCGCGCACGGTAAGGTGCGTTATAACGAAATCCTTACGGCTTCCGAGCGTGTCGAACCGTAGATTTTCACGTTTCCCGAAAACATTTTGCAGCATAAATTTATCGTCACAGGTAAGCGCCGCGCCAAAACGGAACACTGAAACACTTTACCGACGGCAACTCGATGTTTGGTTATTTTCGAGAAAACATTTTAAAAAATCACAACAGTGGAAAAATAAGCTTTGGAAACATGCACAAGTATCACACATATCACAAAATAACACAACAAAAATAAATCATTCCCGATCAGTGGAGCTCGGACACAATTGACAGTTTGAAGCAGAGCGCTTTACACGGTGACGGGCAAACTAATCTGTCGGAAGACTTCGCTTTTATTTATTAGGGATGAGGACTGCGGAGTTGTTTTGAAAATGAGTAAATCAAACGGATTGAATTAATAAGTTGTTGCACAGAAGCTACGGCGGCCGACGGATACCGCACGATCGGCCGAGCGGCGAATTGTTTCAAAAGTTAGAGGTTAATTATTAAAGTTTCCGGTGATTTTAGGGATAAAGCAGCCGTAATTGCCGGAGTCCATCGCGGCTTCCGGGTATTTCTTGTGCTCGGTGGCGACAATTCGGTAAATCTGAATCTAATTAAACGACTCCGATGACCGATGCCAGAGGTGAACGCGTGTGGTGGAAAATTATATTGAACAACTTTACTGAAAAAGTTTGCGAGCGTCGCAATTCGCAAACGGCAATCAAAAGTATCGAGCAAAGTCCTCAGGGGCATACTAACTTTCTTTTTCTCCGGAGCGACTGAGTCCATCGGGAAAAACAACCCGCCACCGAATCTCACAACAGCACCCGATTGCATTCTTCGCTGATGGCGCACTGTCACGAGTCCGACACACTGACTTTAACACTTTGACATGTAAAGCGGAAAACCGAGAGTGACGCAGGAGAGGATGCAACACGATTAAAAAACAAACGCTGTCACCGCACGGGGTGAAAACATGAAAGCGAGCCGCACGCGCGGACTGCAGGCGGGCGGGGACGGGGGCCAGGAAGCGATGACGGGACGAGACTGCGGCCGACTTACAGCGGTGATATCATAGAAGACAGTTAAACTTGAGGAAAAGTGACTTACAGCTAGAGCGATCGGCGGCAGCGTAGCGGCAGGCACGACGTGTCAGGGCGGCGCGCGCTGTGCGAGTGCGGCCCGGGCGCCGCCGCGCGCGCATCGACCACCGCGCCGCCCCCGCCCTCGCCCCCCGCCCACGATGCCGCCCTTGCCCCGCTCTACCCTTCCACGCTCACCCGGAGATTTTCCCCGTTTGCGTGGACTGCTTGCTATACTACGTCCGGTCGTCATTTTGAAAACTCCTGATAAGTTTGGACCCGCGGTCGGTGGGCGAGATTAATGTCCGTTACACTTTACAAAGCTTTTCTTTACGTTCTCTACCTTAGCGTCCACTCAATAACATTTGTTTTAACAGAAACACTTATACACTACGCGTATTTGATTATATCCTTTTGTTTTACTTTGCTGAAAGTCAATCGTAAATATCTAAACAAAACGATTTCTTGATTGTCAAACTTTGTATCGGCAACAGAGAATCTTTTGGAATAGAAAATTATAATGTTATACGTGCTGAATTTCTTAATTGTAAAATAAGTATATGAATTCATTTAGATATTAAAAAAATACTAAAAAGTCAATATAAACAGTATATGATAAAGTAAATAAAGATAATGTGTTATATATATCTAAAATAAACTTATTTTGTCAAACTGTTAAATAATAGAGCTGACACAAAATAAAATTTAGAAAATATGAATGGTATCAAATTTTAAACTTGTAATAATTTTTTAAATGTCTTAATATAATAATTTCATAGAATGAGTATTAGGGAACCTCTACGCTCGGTCGTAGCGGCGTAGATGGAATGCGGTTTTTCAATTCTACGACGATATTTAATTTTGTTACCGTAATCAAAATTTACAGGAGTAATATTTCAAAACATTGAATCATTTATAGATTTAAATAAATGTTTTTAAATAATAAAAAAAACAGTAAAATTGACGACGATGGTAATATTATTAATATGATCAAAAATCTTGCTCGTAGACTAAAACGGATTATGTTTTTATCAAGTTGAGAAGAAAAAGCCTTCTTCTAGTGTTAGTGTAACTTAAAGTAATATATGCCACTTTAAAGTACTATAGACAACTTTTAAAGTACTATAACCACATAGCACGTTACAATTATCCGACACGACTTGATAAGGTGTAAAATCAAAGTCATAGCGATACGAGTTTTTTTAAATTTGTATACAATTGCCGTCGTCCTAGTTTAAGACGTTCAGTTCATAAGAATTTGATATTAAATATAATTCAACGATAATTTTCTAAGACATCGCAAAATTTTTAAATGTAAAGCAATGATCACTTTTAAGGTGTTTACTGTCAATACTTGGTGGAATGACATTATAATAAAAATAAAAAAACATTTTTAGTACTTTTTTTTTTTTTTACATAAAATTTATTGGATCAGGACCGGTTTCGCTCATTGTGAGTATTGTCAACTGATAAGAAATACAATGAAACAGTGATATTTATACAAAAGTTATCTAAGAAAAACAAAGTATGACAAACAATTGGTATTACAACATTGTAGTAAATACAAGAAAAATAAAATATAAATAAAAAATTGAAGACCTCTTAGCAATGCAAACTATTTTTGATGTAATACGTAAAGCAATGAATAAGTATAAATGGAATACGATGGCAATCAACAACAATAAAATCAGTCAGAGGACCTTTGTATTAAAATGAATAATTACCATTTTGATTATTTTTGAGATAAGCATGTAATAAAAGTTAAATGAATCACTAAATACAAAAATATATCAATACATGTTGACTTTTAAAATTTGCTTAAAACACTGTTACAAGTTGTATCTTACAATTACTGCCAAAAATCACTATCACTTACATTGTAAAATTAAGAATATGATATGGTTAGAAAGAACCAATCGGCGATTGTATTTTTTACACTGTTAAAAATAGTATATTAAGGATCTTTGAAAAGTGTTACATTTCTCTTGCGATTTTTTTGTAATTAAAAAAAAATGTGCTTTTATGGTTTTGTGCAGTTTTTTCAAAACTTGACTTTGGGGAATGTAAGTTATGATACTAGACTCCTCATAGCATAAGAAATAAGTTTTTCTGAAGAGATTTTTCTTCACAATAAATTTGTGTGATTTACATGCTGAAGGAAATAAAGAAGACCATTCGACATACGCACCGATTTTATTTTCATACTGACAAAAAAGATCAGTTAAATTGAACAGTAATATATGCAGATACTTGTTATAATTTGGTATTAAATATATTTATAATTCGGTTAAAGAAATATGTAAGATAACTATTGTTTTATTATTTTTTTTCCAAAAGATAATATTTTTTATACAACGTTTTATTGAACATGTGAAAAACCAATAAACCATTTCTAAGACGAGCCTAAAATCAAGCCATGCCTGCCAAAACTTAAGAAGGGGAAATATCCATAAAGGTAAATCCCTATGGGACAATAATGTCGAAGCGCTTAAAATCTCATTTTTAAAACAAAGGCTTGACAGGAAAGTGTGCCCGCGGGGTACGAAGGCTTTTTCTGATTTTTAGATTGTATTTAGCTCCGTAAAGGATTTATACATTTTTAAGATATTAATCGTGTTTTTTCAACGTTAAGAGGTGTTTAAATAGACAGCAATAATTTTGCAGGTAGGTTTTATAAGTTAAAATTTTTGCAATAAAAAAGCAATTTGGTGAGTAAATGAAAATTAGATAAAATATACAAAATATTTTTTTGTTGTATTCGTAAATGATAAAAATCTAATTTATATCTGAAAAATCTAAAGTGCATATAAGCGGTCATTTTGAAATATGTATGTACAGAATTAAATTATTTACATATCTATACAAAAAAATCTATGTCGATACATTGTGTGAGTTTATGTTCAGTAAAAATATGGGTTATCTTAAAGAATAGCGTCTTGAAGGATTTGACGTTTACTAAAAATTACAGTCAGATAATAATCTTCTTTTATATATAATTGTCTTCCAATATTACCGATTTCGCCACGAAACCGTTAATACTAGAAGCTATGTGTAACTACTTATACATCTTAGTTAAGATACGATTGAATATACATTTGTTTTTTTAATTTATTCTGACAGTAATCAAAAATCATAAAGCTTCTTAGATTTTTATAATTAATTAAAACAAATAATTTACGAACGATTTCTGTGTTGGCGGCAATATTGATTAAACGTTAAAAATTCACGACGCTATTCTTTCAGATAACCAACATATGAACTTTATTTTTTTTATTAATACTATGTCCCCATTTCCAATATGAAAAAAAATACTTCCTAATAGAGGTTTATTGACTTTAGTTGTTTCTTGGAGAAGTGTTTGTTATTCAGTTGCTCATTCTCTCTTTTCCGAAGAAAGAAGGTACATATATAATGACTATGATAAGAATACTGGTTAGCTAATAGCCTTTTCTAGGTTTCGTTATTTTATGATTGAAAGAATGTCAGAGAAAATTGTTAGAAATTACAAATACGAATGCCAACATAAATCGATAAATCAATTGAAAAAATGCTGTTCGTACTAGGGCTCGAACTGATGCTTACTGGACGAGATGTATTTAAGACCCTAACGACGTTGACCGCTGTGCCACATACCCGACAATTAACCTAACTTTTTACCGTAATCAAATCTGAGTAGTTAGAGCCAAATATTTGTTTTTAAATAGTGTTATTGTAAAATTAGTTATGAAATAAATAACATATTTTCACTTTATTTTATAATAAAGTAGAACCAAATACTTATGTTTAACCCCATCGCAATAGACTTTTACTCAGTTTATGCCAAAACAATGCATGTTTTTAATCTACACTAACCATAATATCATATTTTTTTAAATTGTGGACTGTTCGAATATTCATATTATTTACACATTTGTTTTACAATTTTGTTCTCACAGTCTTGTTAGTTATGCTTGGTTTTGTAAAAATAGCCTGATATTAATAAACATTTTCATCAGTTGAAAATGCTTATGACAAGCAAAACCGCTTCTGTCCTAAAAAAATGTGTAATTAGTACAAAAGAGTGTTTTATTTTTTAATATAATTATAAGTTATAGACGGAAAAGTTATTTCTTTCTTTTACGTTGAAATGCGTGTTATGTAAAAACCCAAATATTAACTATTTATGGCAAGCCTATCAGTATATTTTTAAAGCAAAAATGAAGATAAAAGTAATTGCAAAAATATTATAATCTTAAGACACCGTATTGTAGTACCGTGCTAATGGTGGTCAGACACCTGAAGACGAAACCTGTAATGGTTTTGAAGCGACGAGTAATTACTACCATACATAATACTATGCTTCACAATATTAAATTTATTTATTTAGTAAGGTCCTAAAAGTTAAATTTTGAGAACTTACATTCAGTAAGTTGTATATTATAATATTCAAAAGGCAACAAAAACTGATTTTTTGTTGTTTGATAATTTATTTAAGTATTTTTTACGCAATAACAACATGATATGAGTGAAGTGAGAATCATTTTTATTATATATTAAAATGTTTAAAGTATGATATTGGATGCTTACAGGAGTGTCTAGGCTTTAAAAAATATTTATAAAATAGCTATAAGACGCAAAGCCGTGCAAAAAATATCAATACGTGTAATAGAAAAGTCCCCGCTACATTGTTATACAGACATTTAATCCAGTTGGAAATTAAAGTTCATAAACAATGTAGCGTAGAAGCGTGAGGCAACATACTTGTATAATGTAACGTTTTCGACGATGTTGTTGTACTTGCTCAGGAAAAACTACGAATTTACGAGCATTTTGCTTAGAGATTAAACTTCTTTGAATTTACTTCTTAGCCAGCTTTAGCGGCTGTGATAAAACTTTTCGATATCGTGTGAACCTTTCTTCTCTCTAATCATTTAACATTCAAACTTATAGATTGGTTAACAAACGAGTCGATTATAATTTAATACTCTTAAATAAAAATCATTTGTTTTCGTATTGGTATAAGAAAATTAAAGCAATGTTTATATATATATATAAAAAAATATATATATTAAATATACAATTCTTAAACTCTTGTAAAGAATTGACTCTTTTTGTTGGGTATATGTAATTTATTTATTATGGGTCACATTTGAAAACCAACAAAAAATCATTTATGGACAGGTTCCTTAAAAAAGTATTTGTTTAGTTTTTTTCTTATCTGATATAAACGATCATGTGACTCTTTTCAATAATTGATCCAAAATTTGGTCTGGCTGTAACTGTTTTCACATATAAGCACCGTTTCACTACATTTAATGTCCCAGTGAATATTTCATATGATCTTCAATGCTTATTAAAAACTTTTACAAATAAAACTTTGAAAATTTGGAAACAATCATTAATAATAATTAAGTTTTTCCTCAAAATAATTATAATATCGGATATCCTATGTGAAAACAATATTGCATAAAAAATGTAAAATTTACTAATTAACGGACGATTTTAAGAACTTACATATAATAATACTTCGTAAAATATGTCATATAATATTAGTACATAATAAACATTTTTTTTTTTCTGAATGGCTTTTAATTCATAACTAAAAATAATATTTACCGTTACATTATGGGATCCTAACCAGCACTTTAAGAGAAGTTTTACATACCTGAAACAAGAGAAAACATTACAATTAGTGTTTATAATATTTTATTAACATAGCAAATTATATTTATGACAGAATTTTTTACATATACACAAGTACATACTCAGTAGTGGTCAATAACAATATTTTAATATTAATCATTTTTAAGTTAGAAAGTTAACATTATAATACAAATATTGATTTGAACTATTGAAATATAATTTAACAGTCTTTTAATTATATTGAATAAAAAGAAATCCTCTATCAAAGGATTATTTTGTAGTTAAAATTAAAAAAAAAATTCTGTTCTTTTGAATAAAACATTTGTAATGTTTTTACAGTGCAGAAAACCTACTCTTTTAAGTGTTCATTTTGTGGAAATAAATCCGAAAAATATTGATATTTGCAAATTTGGATCAAAAAATAATAAAATCATTTTTTTAAACCGACAGTCTGCAAATGCGATGCAAGAAAAAAAAATGAAATCATAATAAAATAAATAAAATTCACGTGAATTTAATTAATCAAGTTTCGGAATCTTAAAACAATGTCTAGTTAATAAATTTGGATATATTTGACATTTTTGTGTATTTAATAGATTTATTGAAATACAAAATTAAGTTGTAGTAAGTTTTTATAACATCGAAAATTTAAAAAAAAATGCTTTAAAAACGAAAGCTCGTTTTGTATACTCATATAACAAGGTTCATATATATTTGAATAATGAATATGGTGAAAGTGGTGTCTTAATAATCATTTTTCTGCAAGCTTTGTGTTTTTTGAATTCAAAGTTCTACAGAAAAAATAAAAAGTTTACTTCAATATTATATTCATATGTAGCTTAAATTTGATTTTAAGCGTTTCTGGTTTGGAAGATGAACCAACTTAACAGAAAAATGTGTATATTAATAGATTACCAAAAAAAAAAGATACAATTCTTTCAAGAATTGTGCCATTATAAAATGCATTTGTTTATTTTAATTTTGTGTAGACATATTTAACTTATGCTTTATGTTGATATTTTAAATAAGATTGACTTATAAATTCAATTGAATTATAAAATAATTAGTCTTTTACTAAAGAACATGATAGTTTTGTATAAAAAGTACGGAGAGTATGCTTACTAAAATATTAATTTGTTTACACAATTTGTTGGCAAAAACATTTCCAAAATATGACAAAACTGTGAAATGCTGTTCTAGTGCTACGTTGTTTTATACTTTTGCTGTCCAGAGAGTATTGAATACTGATACAGATGTTTTTTTTAATATAACCCATTGGACCAAAGATAAGGAATCAATTTGCACATTTTTGGAATATTGAAAATATTTTTTTATTTAAAAAATAATATTTTTAAATGAAAGTGGCGTTATTTCACTACTGTTAAATAACGACTAATATATTATATTTTTTTTCTTTCTAATTTATAAATATTATAAGACCTGTGACAGTGAAATTTCTTGATTACAATGATATTCATACCAATTTAAATATTTTTTATCTATCTTGTTAAACTTATTAAAAATTGCAGGCAAATTTGGTTTTACTTGTGATCATGTTCTACTGAGGTGCCGTTTGAAAAATAAGTCATAACACATTAAAAGATTATTTATTTTAGATTTTATTAAATTATTCTTTTATTTTTGTAAAAAAATATCAAAATATTCATGCGTTTTCATCACGTTTGCAAAATTCTAGCGAGCTGGATTTTACGTAAAATTTTTACTTACCAATATTTTTTATAAACAGATGTCGCTTTCAAATAATATATATATAGATCTAATGTTTTCACACTCAACAAACAATAAAAAAACATTTTCATTGTTTAAATATATAAGTTTTACTTGGATTCAATAATTTTATGTTGGTATTTAATACAATCCCGAAGAGCTAAGCTGTATCTAAAAAAACCAAAATGTTTCAACGATCAAATAACATTTTTGTTTTATTTCCGGAACGAACAGAGCAGTTTTGTATTCTTTTGAACCTATTTTACCGGAAATCAAATCAATAATGATTCTCCACATGAACCGAAAATACAAGATATTTTTTTTTTTTTTTTTTAAAACTTGCAGACCAAACTGAATTTTATTTTCTCTAAATACAAAATGGGTAGTAAGTTAATATAGAATCAAATGAAAAACCTTTGCTCAAAATATAATGCAGTACAACCACAGTCGAGTCATACATTCAGAGTTCTAAAGCCTATTGTGAATTTATGATTTTAATTTATGAATAAGTTATTAATATTGGCTTCTTTATTCCATCCATTTCTTGAAAATACCAACGTTTTCAATGCTGTTAAATAATAAAAAAATGTAGAATGGTAATATTACGACTCATTTTAATTGTCTAAGCATTCTATGATTTGGTATTTTATATATATAAATTATTTATTTTAAAAATCTCCAGTCAATTTTCATATTCTTTCACAAATACACCACCACTTCATCATAATATACACGTTTCGTGTTAAAAGAATTATTGTGAACGAATTAAGCTTTTAATTTTTTGGTACAGAGTTTGTTTATATATTAGGTTTTATTTACATATCGCACATACTATAATGCGTTTAAAAGCGATAATCGAACATTAATTTTCATTTTTATATTATATTCGTATTATTTAACTTAAATGGATATTGAGAGATGATCTTAATCAAGAGTTTCCAACCATATTCGCTTCATTCCACCCTTTCACATTTTTTTAAGAATATAATTCCCCCTTATAGTCTAACTAGAAAGTTTTATTCGAAATTATATACATATACTTACGAAGTGTCAAACTCTTTTATTTTTTCCGTTGTAGGTACATACCATTATAAATTTATTCAGATTATTTTTTCTGACTACTTATTAACAGAAAAAATACCAAAGAATATGTTATTAAACCTTATTCAAGATTATTTAATGCGATAAAGAATTCAATCATTGAAAAACCTGTAATTGTTTTTTTTCCAATACTTGTATATGAAAATAAATGCGTTAATACTTTCCATACGGTGCTAAAATACTTCCGATGTGTTGCTGGCCCTTAAAAAACCAAGTGAAAAACATGTTTTATAAAAATATGGGTCCTGGGTTGTCACCGTCTATCAAAGGTCAAGATAGTACATATTTTTCATTTGGTTCTGTATGAGATGATATGATGTCACCGTATGAGAAGTGCTACAAGACACAGGAAATATTTTTGACATCAATTTTAAGGCAATAATTTAGTGGTGAGAAAAATATCTTCTATTTGCATGTGAAGTGATTTTATGAAAAATAGCTAATAAACGTGTCAATCTGTATTTAATATAGAGAAATTTACAACAAAAAAATCTATAAATTCAGCAATTTCCCCCATGGGAGAATTCCCCACTGGTTGGGAACTCATGATCTATGAGATAGATTAACTTTTTATAAGTATTCTGTTATGAGTATTCATTCATCAAACTGGAACAGGAAATCGTATAAACATGTTATTTGAACGTGAGATATCGAAAGACTTCATCCGTCGAGAATATAAATATAATATTTTTAAAAAGCAATCAATACCGTGACGTCAGCAAGGTCAGCGGAGATTTTCCCGCCAAAATTTTTCTTCGGGCTTGTGGCGCGTTATTCCAGTCACGATTTCTGCCGGCGCTCTCCTAAACTACACCTAATATTATCATCTACAGCCTTGTGAACTGCTCTTATTTCAAACAGTATAATGCGATCCGTTCAACCTTATTTATTGTATGAAATAAGATTTGTGTTTTGAATATATACGCTTACGTGAGGAATTTGTTAATTTATTTATTAATCAGCGCAAAAGCCAATGTATAAAGCATCGTTCTATTTAAATACTTACACTTTATATATTACAATATTAATTAAATATTTTCTTTCAAAATCGTACGTTTAATTATGTTTTTGTCGTGAGCAGATTAATACAAATTCCGTAGACGTGTTTTGAAAGCCTCATATGCATCATGAATGAATTGTAATTTCATTTTTAATTATACAAAAAAAAAACCAAAGAAACATATTATCGGTTTAAGAAAAAAAATTAAATGTATAAAAAAGTTACGCTACAAATATATTGACAACTACAAAATATTTAATTAACAGTAAGGCAATTTAAGAAATACTAATAAATGAAATAAGTAAACGAAAATAAAATATCAATATAGCATTTTTGATTATTTATATTTTAATGGAGTTTATATACATGTAAACTGATTTCGCAAGCATTTATTCAATATTTATTTGAAAGCATGTATGCAATAGCGTTTCAAAAATCAGTTATCAGGTTTTTCCCAAGCAACATCGATATGTTTTTTTTTTTCAATTTATTCAACACTTTCAAGTATTAGAGAAAGCTTCTTCTGTGGTATAATGTTTGAAGATTTCAATGCAACACTGTTGTTTCAGATTATGATGACAAATAATAAAAAAAATCACATAATCTTCTTAATGGGTGCTTATTTAATGACATATTTTAAAACAGTGTTAACCTGATGTATATTTTTATATTTTTAAAACGGTGTTAAATATATACAAAATTAAAAAGAAGTTATAAAAAAAAGTTGAAGATACAAAAAAGAATAACAGAACAGTAAAATCTCGTAAGGGTGAAATAGATTTACCATGTTTTTTACCTGAAACAAAATCAAAAATGCAAAACAATCTTGCTTCTAACGTTTATTATATTATTCGATTTTCTTTTACCGATCTTTGAAACACTTATTGACGAGCCATCACCGGCTATGAACACACAAATAGAATTCTCTTTCGGTACTGTTTCACTGTTTACAATTTCTCCTGTGCGGGGCTTTCTCCCTCGATTCTTTCAACGCGGCGATGAATAAAAAAAGCCTTAACCCGAATGCAAAACGCCTCAAGTGAACGTAAAATGTTGGCCGCTTACGACGTTTTGGTTTTGTTAAATTATCTCGACCTTCTCGGCGCAACTTCGATGTAAATGCAATCGCTTTCAAAGACCGAAACTTTTTAAATTCAAAATGTATTATTCGTTCTGTCTGTATTGTAAAACAAAAAACTTCACAATGTCATTTTTCAGCTGTCATATTTTTAGTTTCTCCATTTATTTCACATTTATTTTGATTCATATACTGTTTCTCTGCTTGAAAGTAACGTTTAATCTTTCAACGATTTCAAAAACTTCTGCTCTACACAGACGAGTGCGTCGTGTTTTTGGAAGCTTTTATGCGTAGCTCGTAGTGATTATGGCAGAGTAGCAGAAAAAGCTTTCAAATTCATACAAAGATTTAAATATATACATTTGTCACGTTGTGATGTCTCATGACACCGAGTATACAGCTGTGTTGAGCCAAGATGTGTATTAAGCACTTTCGTATAAATGCAATATGTTATGCATAAGAAAACGTTTCATTCTAATAATTCATGGCATTATTTATACGACTTGTGAAAACCTTTCGCAGACACCTGCCACGGTGAGAAATATTTACAGCGCAAGTAATGCCTTGAATTCTTACGGAGCTTAAAATTCTGCCGCAAAAATGCGTTAAATATCTCAAACTCGAATGTCATCATAATACAAGCTTGTTGGAATTGTATTCAGATTATATTAAATAACCGACAGAGAGAAAGAGCGCGGAAAAAATAATAATATTTTGAAAGATTCAGTTGCGGATGCTAGGCAAAGAAAAACGCTCGCACAAGAGAGAGAAGAAGACAACCATTTGGAATGCAAATATTGTAGTGCCGTGTGGCAAACAAAGTTTCGTAGTGAGGCGATAGGCAAAAGGGGAGGTTTTGGGGCGGTGGCATCCGACGTCGTGCGGGGAGACGCTACCTGGCGCCGGCCTGCCCGAGAGCGACATCTATTATAATTATCTTCGTTCAAGTTATGGCCGGTTTTTTAAATTTCTATCATTATTTTATCACGTACTTAATCAAATGACTATCTAAAATCCAATAATTTAAACTAGAAAACACATACAACTAACCCAAAAATAAATCTATTTGTAAAAAAATATCGAAACAACAACGATTATTTAAATTCATGTTTTTAATTATGAAATATTAAAAAAGAGTTATCGATTAAACATACAATATTTCATCACTTCATCGTATTAAATAAAAACCATACATTTCTGTTTTGTGAGTTTTTTCTTATATACAATATGTATTTTAGAAGATAACAATTTTATTGCTCTGAATGAATCTTTTTATTTATAAAAGAAGAGAAAGTCGTTGAGCTATTTTTAAATTATTCCTATACTCCGCCGACACCATTTTTTGTACAGATCAATTATTAATTAATAACGCACATTATCTGTTGAGGAGCTCTGTGGGTCTTTTCTATCTGTTGATTTGCTTGTCAAGATGAGTATTAAGAAATAAATATTTTTCTCGTTAAAACTGGCAATACTTTTAAAAAGTTAAAAGCTACCTCACATAATATAGAGGAGATGGTAAAATATTAATATTTCCGTCATAGTATTCTCCCTGTTTGAACTGCACACATTTTTCGAATTAAAAATATTTCAATTTGGAAAAGATCCAAAGTGATAAAAGTTTAAACGAAAACATATCCGAAGATACCAAATCACTGCGTTTATTTCCAATTAGAGTAGTAACATACTTAGGCATCTCCTCTCTTAAATTTTCTCCGCCTGGGAAGAAATTTTCACCTGACTCAAAACTTATTTTTCGGAAATTATTTTCGTTGTTTGCACTCTGAAAACTCAGTCGCAATTATTGAATTAAGCCCGTTAGCAGAGTAAGTTGGCTTTCAATTGAGCGCAAAAGAATGTCGATTAGTGAAAATTAAGCATTCTACGTCTAATCACACACACAATATTTACAATAGATTTTCGTATGGTAAACATTCAAAAAAACATATAAATGAAATCGCCACCTAAATACTAACAACAATTGTGTTACTTTTATTTGATCATTATTATTAAAAAATATATAATATTATACTTGAACATGTAACCTATAATCACTGTTGAAATAAAAATGAAAAATGTTGTTTTGTATAACTGGGCACAATTAATTAAAGGTTCATTGAATTTTGTAGAAGAAAGTTCTAAATCATACTTTTAAGCTAAAAAATATTGAGAATCAAGTGATTTTTAAGCTTATGTTTTGATTTTTTAAACTTTATTGATAAAAAAATAAGATGCTAATATAGTCATTTTTTATATTTATATTGTCAATGTGCTCAAATGATGAAATCCTTTTATCTGCTGAATTAGTGTGTAAGCATAAACACTTTGAGTTTAATTAGATACTCTAATCAACGATTGAATTATGAAAGTTTTGATATCGCGAAATCGTTTCGTTTGCTTTTAAGAATTAAATATTTATAATATAAGCATTTAAGTGGCACTTTACGAACACATTTTTTATTTGTTTTTTTAGATGAAAGTTTTTGAATAAATTTCATATTTTGCCCACACAGAAACCTTTTTATAATTCCATTACAATGCACTATCATATTTATTTCTGTTAAAAATTAGCGTCACACAAGAATTTGTTTACAAAACGTGATGTAGTTTATATTTTAACAATGAGACAATAAAAATATGGTATATGTTTAAGAAATATTATCAAATTCTCATACTCTACATTCTAGATAAAGTAAGTCTTGACTCTGTTTTCTCAGATATTTGTTTAAAAATGTAGTTTGTTTAAATTAAATTATTTTTTATTGATTAAATACCAGTAGGGAACTAAGGAATCGTAATAATATACGCAATAATATACGTTTTGAAATGATTCAATATTTTTTTATATCATGCTGAACTCATCTGCCTTGGACACCGGAGAGAAACATACATTTCAATAAGATACTGACCATGAACTACATTTAAATAAAAT